>CM075201.1:1697500-1785000 GCA_037577475.1 Chaunax sp. Z400
TGTTCAACCTGAGCCTGAAGCTGGGGAGAGTGCCACAGATGTGGAAAACATCCTGCGTGGTACCTGTCCCCAAGACTCCGCACCCCAAGGACCTCAACAGCTACAGGCCGGTGGCTCTAACATCCCACCTGATGAAGACCCTGGAGCGGCTGGTCCTTGTTCATCTCCGCCCCCTGGTGAGCCCAGCGATGGACCCGCTTCAGTTTGCCTACCAACCTGGCATCGGGGTGGACGACGCCGTCATCTTCCTCCAACACCGAGCCCTCTCTCACCTGGAGAAGCCGGGAAGCACCGTGAGAATCATGTTCTTTGATTTCTCCAGTGCTTTCAACACGATACAGCCTGAGCTTCTGAGGGACAAGCTGGAGCACACCAGTGTGGACCACCACCTCACATGCTGGATACTGGACTACCTCACCAACCATCCACATTATGTGAGGTCACGGGACTGTGTGTCCGACATGGTTGTCTGCAGTACGGGGGCCCCACAAGGAACGGTCCTGGCTCCGTTCCTCTTCACCCTCTACACTGCAGACTTCCACTACAACTCACCCACCTGTCACCTGCAGAAGTTCTCTGATGACTCTGCCATCGTCGGTCTCATCACAGATGGGGACGACAGGGAATACAGAGAACTGACGCAGGACTTTGTGGACTGGTGCCAGCGGAACCAACTCCAGATCAACGCAGGGAAAACCAAGGAACTGGTGGTTGATTTCCGCAGGCACGCACACTCCCCCCCCGGACCCGGTGAACATTCAGGGAACAGACATTGAGATGGTGACATCTTATAAGTACCTGGGTGTTCACCTGAACAATAAACTGGACTGGACAGACAATACCACTGCACTTAATAGGAAAGGCCAGAGCAGACTCTATCTGCTCAGGAGACTGAGGTCCTTTGGAATGCAGGAAGCACTCCTTAAGACATTTTATGACACCGTGGTGGCATCAGCCATTTTTTATGGTGTGGTCTGCTGGGGCAGCGGCATCTCAGTGTCGGACAGGAAAAGACTCGACAAACTGATAAGGAAGGCCAGCTCTGTCCTGGGATGCCCCCTGGACCCAGTGGAGGTGGTGGGAGGAAGGAGGATGACAACTAAACTGTCATCCATAATGGACAATCACTCCCACCCGATGCGGGACCGAGTAACAGCACTGGAGAGCTCCTTCAGCGACAGGTTGCTTCACCCAAAGTGTGTGAAGGAGCGCTTTCGCAAGTCTTTCCTTCCTGCAGCTGTTAGACTGTACAATTAGCACTGCTCCCAGTAGACCTAACTAATTGTAGTACTTTTTGTTGCAATACTGAGACACTTTTGTAATAGTATTTGTGAAATATTTTTGAGACACTTTACCCCCCTCCTTTATTGTATTGTATTTTTTACAATACTTTATTTATTTTTTCACAGAAAGGCAGAATTGGGAGGGAGTGCTGGGAAAGGTGCAAGTCAAGTTGTCTCGATGGAAATGGTTGCTACCCCAGCTGTCCTACAGGGGAAGAGTTTAGTGGCTAACAGCCTGGTTGCCTCGACTCTCTGGCACAAGCTCACAGTGCTGGTTCCATCGCCTGGTCTTGTTGAGCTACTCCAGAGGCCCTAACCCTAACCCTAACCCTAACCCTAACCCTAACCCTAACCCCTAACCCTAACCCTAACCCTTTGTGGACTTTTTCTGGACTGGACATCACTGGGTGTGGATGTCGATCCTGTACCTCCCTGTGGCAGAGGGAGGACAGGGCCTCATAGACATTGCCTCAAGGACTGCGGCCTTCAGACTACAGGCGGCCCAACGTTTGCTGTATAGCTGTTCTGTCTGCTGGTCTGAGGTAGCCCAGCTACTGCTCCGGAAAGCCGGTCGCCTTGGCCTCGACAGTCAGCTTTTTCTCATGAGGTCATCTGAGTGTGACCTCTCTGGGCTCACTCTGTTCTACAACTCTGCGGTTGAAGCCTGGACGACTTTAAATTTCTCCCGCTCTCCTGATTCCATGCCGGGGATGTGATTATTTGAGGAGCCACTGTTTTACAACAACTTCCTGGAGAGTACTGTGTTGTCCTTGGCTTCGATGAGGAGCAGATTAATCGAGACTGGCATTGTGAAGCTGAGACACCTCATGAAGATACCTGTTAAGACTGGCTGAGGTGACGGGCGTTCGGTCAACCAGGGTGCTGGTTTGTAGATGAGGTGTTGCAGTTGCTGCCTGCTCCTCTCCGGATTTTCGCTCAGTGCCGAGCTTTAGCTGATCAGTGGAGTCGGGGATATGAGTAAATCTCCCCCCTGAGTGTGAGTCCGGCTTTGAGGGCGTGTGGCAAGGAGAACGGCCAGCTGTTAACTCTGGTGACACCGGTGCTCTGCACTTTCAACTGCTGCAGTGGGAAACAGCTGTACCTCAGCTGTATAAAAGCACTGAATCTCCGCTCTCTTACAGGAGTCAGGGAGTTGAGTAGGACTGGGGTGTTTGGCTCTGACTTTTCCCCTCAAGGCAGCTGGCGGGTCCTGTATAAACCTCCCGTAGAAAAGCGGATGGGTGACCTTCAGTGGAGGATTATACATGGAGCGCTAGCTACAAACAGATACAGAGCTCACCTGTACCCAAGCATAGGGGAGGGTTGTTCTTTCTGCTCGAAGACAGAAACATTAGAACATCTTGTAGTGTCCTGTCCCAGATTGGTGGGTCTTTTTTTGCCTGCTAAAGGGGTGGGTGGAAGGTTTAGGAGAGGTTTTCTCTGTCCCCCTCTTTGAATTTGGACCAAAATACACTCAAAAGAAAAAGGCAACCCTTGTTTTGATCAATTTTATCTTTGCGACTGCTAAGCTGGCAGTCTGGAAAAGTAGAAAGAACCAGAATTCAGGAGAGGGTTCACCTGATCCTCTATATGTTTTCAAAGGTTGGTTGCAGCTCGTCTGAGAGTTGAACACACTTTCCACAAACTGACCAACAACATCTCTGGTTTTAAGGCAGTGTTATCGGGCAGGTCCTGTGTTCACTAGAGGAAGACAGTACTCTGGTTCTTAATTTTTAATGTTTTACTTTGTTGGGAGTCTGACTGTGTCAGTCAGTGAACGCAAAGGTCGTGTGTTATTATATGTCATTGTTTGCAATAATTTGGATGTCAAAGAAAAAGTTTGTATAATGTACTTCAACTAAAGTTGTGTTAAAAGTCAAAGTCTCTATCTATCTCTATCTATCTCTATCTCTATCTATCTATCGCTTACATTTCTGCATTAAAATGTCAGAATTTTCTATTACAGTCTTATACTTTAAATGTTTTATGTCAAAATATAGACATATCCCATAATTTTGACTTGTTTAATTGTCACTTCCTATCTTAACAGTTTGAATTACTCTCTTTAGATTTCAACATAACTCTAACTTTTCTTGGCATAAATCAGCTTCCATATTTTTTGGTGTGAAGCTCTGCTGAATAAACAAACACGAAAAAGTAAAGTTTTTGTCCAACTTTTTTTTTTTGCTGTGTTACTCTGCTATTTTTACATTTTTATCAAGTGTCTTTCATTTTTTTTCCTGTCTCAGAACATAAACCATCACAATCATGGGAAAAATAGTCCCACTTATATATATATATATAGTGCATGAATATTTAACAATACATCAGTTGACTGACTCATTTCTGATTTCATTTCCTGAACTTTCAAGGTCGTTCATTCCCCAAGCTGCTGCTGTGTTCCATTCCAGGCGACTTTCTCTGTGTATTTTATTGTATTTGCAGCGTTCTGCCTGCTGAGAACTGATATGCATAAGTTTATTCAGAGCAATGTCCAGCAGGAACCATCAGTCAGCAGATATTATTCCTGCTGCTGAATCACAGGCAGTGAAGTGACAATGAGATGATTTATTTTAGCGTCTGACTCAAACTGTGAAAAAAAACAGTGAGGAATTTATTAACAGCAGCAGTGATGTTATCTCTGGCTCTTTTTGTGGACATTAAAAGAAAATGTTTTTATTTCTGTTTTATTGTTGTATATTTTAGCTGTAAACTCTCTCGCTCTCTCTCTCTCTCTCTCTCTATATATATATATATATATATATATATATATATATATATATATATAGGTCCTGGTGCAGCTTATGTGTGTATGTACACGTCCTGGTGTAGCAAGGTGTGGCAATATATATGTATATATATATATATATATATATATATATATATATATATATATATACATATATTCCTCCTCTCTGCTACAGAGCTATTGGATTTTTAGGATACATTAAGACTGCTGCAGAAATTTGCACAATTTATTATCATTCGGTTTTGAATGTGTTTTAACAGTTTTGAAATCTATGTGTTACCTTTTGAAAAATACACAAATATATAATGTTTTGCAGTGGTTGCTTTACTCACATCAACACATTCGGATGCTCTCTCTCACCTACATAAACACATGCAGAGTGCCTTCAGTATTATCAACACCATCCTCTTTCTCACAGGTGGTGGCTTTGTCTTGGCTACTGACATTTACCTCCTGGCTATCATTCACCATTTCAGCCTAACTGGTGTAGCCTATGTGTGTATGTACAGGTCCTGGTGTAGTTTATGTGTGTATGTACAGGTCCTGGTGTAGCCTATGTGTATGTACAGGTCCTGGTGTAGCCTGTGTCTATGTACAGGTCCTGGTGTAGTTTATGTGTGTATGTACAGGTCCTGGTGTAGTTTATGTGTGTATGTACAGGTCCTGGTGTAGCCTATGTGTATGTACAGGTCCTGGTGTAGTTTATGTGTGTATGTACAGGTCCTGGTGCAGTTTATGTGTGTATGTACAGGTCCTGGTGCAGTTTATGTGTGTATGTACAGGTCCTGGTGCAGTTTATGTGTGTATGTACAGGTCCTGGTGCAGTTTATGTGTGTATGTACAGGTCCTGGTGCAGTTTATGTGTGTATGTACAGGTCCTGGTGCAGTTTATGTGTGTATGTACAGGTCCTGGTGTAGCCTGTGTGTATGTACAGGTCCTGGTGTAGTTTATGTGTGTATGTACAGGTCCTGGTGTAGCCTGTGTGTATGTACAGGTCCTGGTGTAGTTTATGTGTGTATGTACAGGTCCTGGTGTAGCCTGTGTGTATGTACAGGTCCTGGTGTAGTTTATGTGTGTATGTACAGGTCCTGGTGTAGCCTGTGTGTATGTACAGGTCCTGGTGTAGCCTGTGTGTATGTACAGGTCCTGGTGTAGCCTATGTGTGTATGTACAGGTCCTGGTGTAGCCTGTGTGTATGTACAGGTCCTGGTGTAGCCTGTGTGTATGTACAGGTCCTGGTGTAGCCTGTGTGTATGTACAGGTCCTGGTGTAGTTTATGTGTGTATGTACAAATTTTAATAAGATTCTGTGTGGAGTCGGCTGTGTGCCAAAGACTGAACCATTGAATTTTGGAGTAGGTCTGGATAAAGGGGTGAATCCATGACATTTTTTTTCACTTTCTTTAATATTGCGAGAACCCTGAGGGCAGGCATTTTGATTCTGCATATATCTCTAATATAAGGGGACTGTTGGGCTTGGCACCACCCCTTCTAGTTTTCTGATTATTCCACAGTGGTTACTATGTAGAGCACAAAAACAATACCATTTTGTATGACTTCAGCCAAAGGGTCCACTTATCCCGTCCACACAGACGCAGAACGGCAGCTCCTCTATAGGGGATCTATGATGAGCAACGTCATCATCAGAAACCTACATCAGGTCACATGGGGAAAAGGTTTCAGAAGGGATTAGGAAAATAACATGTACATGCATACTTGGACCTTGGAGGTTTCTATTTGAATACATAAGGAAATCTACTGGGAAGCTACAGAATGATATAAAATGTTAAAAAATACAAAGAATAAAGGCTCGGTCCTTTAAAGGCTGGATTTTTTCTGCTCAGACAAGTGAATTTACAGGATAGATAAAGACTTTATGGCAAACATCAGCAGTTTGATTTAATGATCTAATGTAATCACAGCCTCCATAGCCATTATTGTTACGTAACAAGGACAAACACACATGTCATACTGTATAGACATTCCTGTGTTATAGGGTGTTGGCAGATTTGCTCTGCTGGATCAGTTTCCCAGAACCAAAGGAAGATCCTGAGCACCTCAGTGTGAGACTAAAGGAGTTTAATTATCAACATTCTTGTACAAAGATTTACACTTTAACTTCTTCCACTCCACCCTTATTTTGGTGAAATAAAAGCCTAAAATGACAATCCCAAATTAAAATGGCCGTAGCATCTGAACCGCTCTGACTATATCCATGAATGAGAGCTTGCCAAAAAGAAAACATGCTTAAGTTTCTTGTGAGGGTGACATAAACATGTAGGTGTTAGAGGGGCAGTGAGCCTTTAAAGTCAGTAGAAGTGGAACATTGTTTATCTTCCTGAAATAAAAAAAAAATATCACAGTATCAACAATTGTAGCCTAGCTACAGCTTAGCATGATGGCTAAATGGAAGGTAATGTCGCCCTCACTGTCCACCATCATGATCCAGACTCTAATATCTCAACAACTATTGGATGGATGGTCATCAAATGTGGTTCAGACATTCATGTTCCCTTCAGGATGATTTGTTATAACTTTGGTGATCATCTGACTTTTCATATAGTGCCATGAGGTCAACATTTTAATGTGTCCAATACTTTGGGGTCATGGGAAGGAGCAGCCTGTGCTTCATGTAGATTTCCTCTAAAACTCAAATAATCACTAGTATTTAATCCCTCTAGTGAGTCCTGGGTCTACCTTGGGGTCTCCTCTCAGTTGGATGTTCTCAGAAAACCTCCAAAGGAAGGCCCTCCTAGGAGGAATCCTAACCAGATACCCGAACCACCTCAACGGACTCCTTTAGACGTGAAGACGCAAGAGCCTGACTCTGAGCTCCCCAAGAAGAGTTGTCACCTTATCTTAGAGGAGGGGTTCGTGTGCCTCTGTGATCCAAGGAGCTGTGTGATCCGGGATAATAGTCCCTGGTTTGGTCTCCCAAGGAAAATTGTTCTCAGGGGATGGGCCAGAATAAGAGCGATTTGAAGACCACAATAAATCTGTGAAAAAAGAGTCGTTACAGCTCGCCCGGGTTCTGGGCCTTCAACCATTGGGCTCCAGGGTGCACAGCCTGAACAAACTTCCCTGTGGGCCTACTACCTGCAAGTATAGGCTCTGGGCTTGGAATCCTGGCATTGCAGACTGGTCCTATAAACTTTAGTAACTAGCTTTTTAGTTACTAGTTGCATTGCAAATTAACATTTTTGCACACAAAACAAACATTTTAAAATATGATTAATTCTTTTAAATATAACTATCCAACAGTATATTCCAGTACAGCTGAAACAATTGAAAATAGTTGATTGCCAGAAAAGAAATTGATAACTATTTTGATAATAGTTTTAAAAGAAATTTGCATAAAAAATAAATAGAATGGTTCCAGCTTCACAAATGTGAAGATTTGCTGCTTTTCCTTTGAATTATTTTGACAATCGAATGAATGTATTTGTAATCGTTTCGAGGTATGGACTGTTGGTTGGAGCTGTATCCTTCCTCCAACACTGCTCTTCACTGGTGTATTTTACAACAGGGTATCATATTACAGTATATTGTATATGATTATAATGCTGAAGCCTCAGTGACTTGAATTTAAATCAAGCAATAGCTGCAGAATCACCAGCATCCAGTCATTAATCCAGTGAAAGATCTCTGGCGCATTTTCAGACGAGTCCTACAGGTAATATTGACCAGATAATAGCTCCAAACACACACACACACACACACACACACACACACACACACACACACACACACACACACACACACACTGATGGCGTGTGAGTGTTTTGCTGTTTTATAGAGCGAGCATCTCTCCTAAACACCTCGAGCTCGTTCATGACGAGGCTGAGAAATAATCTGGATTCTGCTTTCAGGGCATGCTCTCTGAGGGGTAAACAAACTGCTCGACAACACGGCAGGACAGTCCATCTACCAATCACAGCAATACAATCACAACAACAATCAATACAATCACAGCAATACAACAATACACATACACAGTACTGTAGGTACTCACTGAAAGTCAGCTTTATCTGTGAAGCTCGCTGCAGAGGGTGGGTGTACACCCTTGGGGTGGGTGGGTGTACACCCTGGGTGGGTGTACGGACAAGTCACTAGGCCGAAACACAGGAAGACAAACAACCATTCATGCTCACATTCACACCTATGGGCAATTTAGAGTCACCAGTTCACCTATATTGCATGGTTTCAGACTGTGGGAGAAGGTTCTGGATTCAAACCCAGAAACTTCTAGCTGTGACAGTGCAAACCACGTCACTAGCTTGCCGCCACATTTTGATGAATACACAGTTATATCTAAGCCTGTTTGCATATGGAGGCGTCTTGTAAACAGTACAGCAGTACATCTACATTAATTCATACATCTTTTTATACATTTATGTATTTATTTATTCATTTTTGAGGAAACCTCAGATAGTCTGAAAAAACGATGAATCCAGTGGTGAACATCAATGTTCTCTGCCCACCTGAGGATCTGAGTTCTGATTGGCTGTCGCTATTTCCACTCAGCAGCACGTCAACAAGAGATTATTGTTCCTCTGCTGCCAACGGCATGGTGCACATTTCAAACTGATCTGAAAATAGATCTTTCTCAGTGTGCTGTTCATATCGCCTTAAACTGGTCAACCTTAGCTGGGGAGAACAAAACACACAAACACACACACACACACTTGAGTCACACATACAGGGAGTAAAAACAGGAGCTCTGATGGGGATTTAGATTTTCTGTATCTCATTCGTTCCTCTCTGAAACCAAACTGTGTTGATGTTGTTTGCTGTGTTTGTGCTACCAACAACAGAGGAATGAACTTAGATATAACAAATACATTAACTGAACTGACATTAACTGATGGAGGAGAATATATTCATGACACTAATCTGGTAAAAAAAAGTATCTGGGAGTCATCCCATCCAACATGTTCACTGTTTTGCCATTTAATACCTTAAACATCATTCATTTCTCCATAAAATCTACTTATCTTTAAAATAGGTAGTCTCACAATTTTTCAAGGGATTCTTTTCTCTTTATAATGAAGGCCTCCTATTTTTTGAGACTTTTTAAAGTATTTCCCTGCCCTTTCTGTGGCTCTCAGCCTATTGACTCCTATTAATATTTATAAAACACAAATATAAAGTTTTTTTAAACAAGACTTGCAATTAGGTAGGCCCCAATCACATAGCACAGCACCAGTGAGGGCTGATTGAGAAGTTTTTCAATCAGGAGAGTCAAGTGAATAAAGAATATATGTTTATTGCAGCAGATGATATGAAATATTTAGTCTGTTACACAGTCTTTGACTCTTCAGGGAGGTTGTGATCAAATGGCATCTGCCCTGAGCAACAGGAAGATACTGTAAATCCACCACTGGAGTTCAGACACTGGTGGTGGTGGCGGCTGATGACTCTGTTGAGACTGATGAAATCATGAAGTTGGTGAAAATGTGATAGCTGGGTGATAATGGTGAGGTGGAGAGCACACAAAACCGCAGCATGAGTGACCCAAAGGAATGGATGGAGTCATGTTTAAAAAGGCAGCAGCAAGATGATAGGCTAACAATGAAGGTGTGTCACTGTGCTATTGGATAGATGTGACAGCTGATGTGAACAGCTGATAACTCACTTGACAGCTTCAGACAATGACAGCAAGAAATTCAAACTAAGCATGAGTAAGAGGTGTGAATGGCAGGATGTTATAAGGAATAAGCTTTGGCCAAAGTGTGCAAAGGGATAGAATTCCTAACTGAACTTTAGAGCTTCAATTAATAATTTATATACATCCATATTTATAAATCTCTTAATTCCTAGAACCTCCATGAATGTAAAAAGACTAATTAAACAGCTTCAAAGTGCTCCAAATGACCCCATAATCATTCCCTTCAACTGGACTGTGCTTCACGCTCACTACTCTCATTTAAAGTCAACTTTAAATGAGAGTAAGTGAGAGTGAGTTTTTTCACTTTAAGGTTGCAGCCACATCTCTCTTTCCTTAATTACAAAGACCATTAGAGACTCAATAACCTCAAATAAACCCTTAAATACAGACTTTTCAAATAAAGGTTAAAAGGCAAGTTATCTTCCAGGGCTGTGGGCTGATTTAAGAATGGCACATAGAATTTCCATTTGACAAGATTTTACTTTTACTGCATTAAAATAATCTGACAGATATGCAGACTATGACTGACTTTGCATGTTAAAAACAAGAGTCATCTGGAGTTCACATATCCCCCCAACCCCTGTGGAAGATTGCACAACAAATGCACCAGTTTATGACATATCCTCCATTCCTCTGGTGAGCTTGGAGTGGTGAATGTTGTTTTGAATGGTGTATATGCTATAGGGAAGATGACCAACCTACAGAAAGACCTTAAAATTATCTTTCCATGGAAAACTCAAAAAATGTGTTGATAAGTTGAAAAGATTTGTTGAAAAATGAAAATATTAAAAGACACAAATTCTTATCATGGTCATCTTTAAATCTTGGAGAAAATTATACATAATTAAACATGTGATAAACTTATACAACTGTTCCAATACTTTTGAGAAATCATCTATGAAATCAGTGTGTGGCTGTGTTTACTTGTCCTCTGAGATTCATGGGCACCCAGGCATGTTTTGCGATGTGTCTATTAATATCTGTATGATAAGAAGGCGTGGAAATGCAGTATAAATATTGCTGGAATCTGAATCCTCTTCCACTTCCTTACTCTCCTAAGATTGTATGTGACTCACAGCGACCCACAGGATGCTGGGAAAAGAGCTCTACTAGCTCGTCATTTACTTCCATGTGCATGGATTGGTGGATTTGTGTGTTTTTCCTGTCGGATATTTGAATATAACAAATATTTGATTTGGAAGGAAAGACTGTTGTTATGCTCATTTTTGATTTGCACACATGCCATGAAGCTTCATCTGTGGTATGATGTTATTTAGTCATATTTTATCTCAGTCCCTCGAACGTTTCATGGAAGTAGAGCCACAAACACTCCTACTTAAAAAACGATATACAATTATTCATCACACATTCATCTAATATTTGATTCAAACATTCCACTGTTTTAATGAAAATAAGACTTTGATAAACCTATTTTAAGCATAAAAACGTTTCATACACATGAGTAAAAGTGTGTTTTTGCAAGAAATGTGAAGAATTCCAAAAATCAGGTTTCAACTTTTCGGATTTGGGTGAAATTCTCTCTTTACATGTTGCTCGAGGACAAATCATGCAGAAACCCAAGACATATATATTGATATAAAAGACTTGGGTATTTTGTTGGATGCAACTCTTAAAATGGTGAATTTAAGATTATATGTGAAAATCAAGAAAATGCTCATCTCAGGTCTCAGGTCTAGTCTCTGACTTTCTTAAGAGACATTTCTCCTACTAATTTCACACATGATGGAATATTTCACTAAATATCAAAGATGAGAGAAAAGTTCAGAAACTGAAAATAGATTTGTGTTTCGGAATTCTGTTTTTTCTTTTTCCTCTCCTGCTGACCATCTGCGACCCCTCCAATTTATCTGGTGACACATTGGAGGGGCCCAACCCTAGGTTTGGAACCACTATATATATTACTGTATATAAAATACTTCAAAGTATCTCCCCATGGAGCAGTAAAATGGATGCATCAGTATTAACAATGTAATACTGTCACATAAAATCGAATACCAATCACAGACATTTGACTGCAAAACTTTTACTACATGAAGCTGATAATACTGCTGTTCTTTACTAGCGAAAGTTTTGCTACATGAAGCTGATAATACTGCTGTTCTTTACTAGCGAAAGTTTTGCTACATGAAGCTGATAATACTGCTGTTCTTTACTAGTGACACTTTTACTACATGAAGCTGATAATACTGCTGTTCTTTACTAGTGACACTTTTGCTACATGAAGCTGATAATACTGCTGTTCTTTACTAGTGACACTTTTACTACATGAAGCTGATAATACTGCTACATGAAGCTGATAATACTGCTACATGAAGCTGATAATACTGCTACATGAAGCTGATAATACTGCTGTTCTTTACTAGCGACACTTTTGCTACATGAAGCTGATAATACTGCTGTTCTTTACTAGTGACACTTTTACTACATGAAGCTGATAATACTGCTGTTCTTTACTAGTGACACTTTTGCTACATGAAGCTGATAATACTGCTGTTCTTTACTAGTGACACTTTTACTACATGAAGCTGATAATACTGCTACATGAAGCTGATAATACTGCTACATGAAGCTGATAATACTGCTGTTCTTTACTAGTGACACTTTTGCTACATGAAGCTGATAATACTGCTGTTCTTTACTAGCGAAAGTTTTGCTACATGAAGCTGATAATACTGCTGTTCTTTGCTAGTGACACTTTTACTACATGAAGCTGATAATACTGCTGTTCTTTACTAGTGACACTTTTACTACATGAAGCTGATAATACTACTGTTCTTTACTAGCGACACTTTTACTACATGAAGCTGATAATACTGCTGTTCTTTACTAGTGACACTTTTACTACATGAAGCTGATAATACTGCTACATGAAGCTGATAATACTGCTGTTCTTTACTAGCGACACTTTTGCTACATGAAGCTGATAATACTGCTGTTCTTTACTAGTGACACTTTTACTACATGAAGCTGATAATACTGCTGTTCTTTACTAGTGACACTTTTGCTACATGAAGCTGATAATACTGCTACATGAAGCTGATAATACTGCTGTTCTTTACTAATGACACTTTTGCTACATGAAGCTGATAATACTGCTACATGAAGCTGATAATACTGCTGTTCTTTACTAATGACACTTTTGCTACATGAAGCTGATAATACTGCTACATGAAGCTGATAATACTGCTGTTCTTTACTAGTGACACTTTTGCTACATGAAGCTGATAATACTGCTACATGAAGCTGATAATACTGCTGTTCATTACTAGTGACACTTTTGCTACATGAAGCTGATAATACTGCTGTTCTTTACTAGTGACACTTTTACTACATGAAGCTGATAATACTGCTGTTCTTTACTAGCGAAAGTTTTGCTACATGAAGCTGTTAATACTGCTGTTCTTTGCTAGTGACACTTTTACTACATGAAGCTGTTAATACTGCTGTTCTTTACTAGTGACACTTTTACTACATGAAGCTGATAATACTGCTACATGAAGCTGATAATACTGCTGTTCTTTACTAATGACACTTTTACTACATGAAGCTGATAATACTGCTACATGAAGCTGATAATACTGCTGTTCTTTACTAGCGACACTTTTGCTACATGAAGCTGATAATACTGCTGTTCTTTACTAGTGACACTTTTACTACATGAAGCTGATAATACTGCTGTTCTTTACTAGTGACACTTTTGCTACATGAAGCTGATAATACTGCTACATGAAGCTGATAATACTGCTGTTCTTTACTAATGACACTTTTGCTACATGAAGCTGATAATACTGCTACATGAAGCTGATAATACTGCTGTTCTTTACTAGTGACACTTTTGCTACATGAAGCTGATAATACTGCTACATGAAGCTGATAATACTGCTGTTCTTTACTAGTGACACTTTTGCTACATGAAGCTGATAATACTGCTGTTCTTTACTAGCGAAAGTTTTGCTACATGAAGCTGATAATACTGCTGTTCTTTACTAGTGAAAGTTTTGCTACATGAAGCTGATAATACTGCTGTTCTTTACTAGTGACACTTTTGCTACATGAAGCTGATAATACTGCTGTTCTTTACTAGTGACACTTTTACTACATGAAGCTGATAATACTGCTGTTCTTTACTAGCGAAAGTTTTGCTACATGAAGCTGATAATACTGCTGTTCTTTACTAGTGAAAGTTTTGCTACATGAAGCTGATAATACTGCTGTTCTTTACTAGTGACACTTTTGCTACATGAAGCTGATAATACTGGTGTTCTTTACTAGTGACACTTTTGCTACATGAAGCTGATAATACTGCTACATGAAGCTGATAATACTGCTGTTCTTTACTAGTGACACTTTTGCTACATGAAGCTGATAATACTGGTGTTCTTTACTAGTGACACTTTTGCTACATGAAGCTGATAATACTGCTGTTCTTTACTAGCGAAAGTTTTGCTACATGAAGCTGATAATACTGCTGTTCTTTACTAGCGAAAGTTTTGCTACATGAAGCTGATAATACTGCTGTTCTTTACTAGTGACACTTTTACTACATGAAGCTGATAATACTGCTGTTCTTGACTAGCGACACTTTTACTACATGAAGCTGATAATACTGGTGTTCTTTACTAGTGACACTTTTACTACATGAAGCTGATAATACTGCTGTTCTTTACTAGTGATATTTTCACTAAATAAAGCCGATTATATTACTGTACTTTAACTTTAGTAGGATTTTGAACACATACAGAAGCATGCAAAATATTCAAACCCCTTAAAAGTGACCAGATTTGTCTGAATTAGAAATTATACATGGAATTTTATTTCTATTTAATACTTTATTTTAGAGGCTGACCATCAAAATCAACTATACACAATGAGAAACATCGCCTCATATAACCTTCATCTATTTGAAGCATTAAAATAACCTAAGTTTAGGTATCATTGGTCTGACTGTGAAACTGAAGGACAAAAATAACATGAGGTTCCTGAAAGCATGAGAGTGACTCAGCTAAGATGTGGGATAACGGATTAAGATAGAGCTTTTTGGACAAAATCTAGTTCTATGTGTGCCAAAAAATCTTAACACCACCCACGCCTCAACATGCAGCATCCCCACTGTGAAGTCAGCTGCTGTACGGATATTTTTCTTCAGCAAAGACTGGAGGAAGAATGGACAGAGCAAAATAGCGAGACAATGTTTCAGCCTGATAAAAATGGGAGAAAGTTCACCTTTCAGCTGGACAATGACCCCAAAGCAACACAACATGATGTGAATCCAGATCTCAATCTGAACAACAACTCTACCAGGAGGAATGAGGAGAAATGACCCAAAACAAATCTGGTAGTATCTATACTGATACTTAACACAAAAGGCCTCAAGCTGTTGTTGCAGCCAAAGGTGCCTATAAGTAAAATGTGTAGGATATAAATCAATATGCATTTTTCAGCTTTGAAGTTTCTGACATGCCTGTTTATGAATATTTTTTGATTTGTTAGAGTGTACAGGTCTGCAATAAAACTGCTGAATGAAGAATTACTTGGTGACATTTGTAATCCAAACAAGTCTGATCAATTTTTATGGGGTTGAATCCCTTTGCAGGACACTGTAAATCTACACTCACTGGATTTGAAAACACACCATCAATTAAGTTTGAGCTTAAGTTTCAGTCATTTCTTCAGCAACTATACAGAAGTATAACGTCTGGAGAATCTCAACGCTGATAGGCTTTCGCGACACAGTGCCACGCACAAATTTCTTGACCCAGTTGAAATTTTTCAATTTGCATTAAGAAACAAATTGTGCGATTTAGCGTCTTCACGTCATTCATGTCTCATTCATTCATTCATTTTCTGGAACCACTTATGCTGTGTAGAGTTGCGTCCTGGCACAAATTTGCATCTACTCTCCTACTGCTCATGGCTTTGCATTGACTTTGTATGGAATCGCACAATGTGAAAAATTCACTTTGTGTTCAGTGTCAACACATCATCCTACTGGTGCCATACGGATGGGATGCCATCCAGGTTCTGGAAGAGAATGACATCACAGTTCGGGACTGGCCGGTGATGAACACCAATTTAAACCCCATTGGAAACCTGTGGGTTTGGTTGAGTGAGCGACTGCGACAGCATGAACATCCTCCAGACTCCAGGCAGCTCTGATTGAAGAGTAGGTCGCCATCCCAAAGGATGACATCATCCAGAGGTTGTGTCCATGATGGGGAGAATTACAGCTGTACAGGAGAAATTCATGGTGCTTAATGTTGTTGGTGTTGCTTGTAAATCAAGATAATACTTAAAAGTTAAAAAGGAAGGAAATGCAGGTTGTTGTGAGCTTCTACACAAACTACTCAAGCAAATTTGTAAATAGACACAGTGGTTGGTTTTTAATCACTGGCGTGTATTTTTGCACCTCTGGGCCACCATACACCCTGCTTTGACAATACTGCGTTACACTCTGGCCAATAAAGTAATTTCCATGTGAATTCTTCTGAGAGAGGAGAGAGACAGACGGAGAGAGAGTGTGTGTCTCAGTGTCTCTCTACCATCGTGAGAGAAGGATACAGCACTTTGCGTCTGTTTCAGTTTTTTTTCTCTGAAACTTTCCCACATTACACGTTTGGACCATAAAAGGACACAGATCTATGACCCACGACTAAATCAGCAGTTTATCCCGAGGAGGGGCTCCACTGGCCGGCAGGAGGCTGTCTAAACGCCCGTGGAGAGCGAGCTGACCCGAACCACCACCTGCTGCTGCTCCGCGCGCCTCGTGCGTAAACCAAGCCTGGCACGAGCGCTCCTCTCATCCGTGAAAAACATGAGTGTTATCGCTCTCATCATCACGGATTTTTACCGCAAAATACGGGGATATTTAAACAGTAAGGAGCCAGGAACATCACTAAACTGATATTGAGAGATACTTGAGAGGAGTCGCAAATTAGCGGCTGTTTTGCACCAGAATCATTCAAAGTGAGGTTAAAGTAAAGTAAATATTTATGGTCCTATTTCAGGCTGTAATATAAAAACAATTGGACCATTTCAGCCCCCCTCACCATGAGTCTGTGGTTGAACGGCTCCTCCATGGATCTCTACGCCGGCATGAGTCCCAACTCCTCCATCAACCGCACCGACGGCTCGCTGCGCCGCGGCCAGCACGGCGCCGCCCCGCTGGATCTGAGCCGGGCGGTGCCGGTGGGCATGGTGCTGGCCTCCTTCATCATGTTCGCCATCGTGGGGAATATCCTGGTCATCCTGTCGGTGGTTTGTAACCGACACCTGCGGATCCCGACCAACTACTTTATCATTAATCTGGCGATCGCGGACCTGCTGCTGGGAACCACCGTGCTGCCGGTGTCCGCCACGCTGGAGGTCAGTGCAGAACCTGATCATTATAGATTAGTTATTGGTTATTTAATAAAGATAAATACATATATTTTTATGTTGTCGAATTCGTAAAGACAAGGAAAAAAGAAAGAAAAAGAACGAGGAAATAATTCACTGATTATTTAATTACATACAGCCTTTGCTAAATATTGGCTTGTTCCTGTTTCTCCAGCATGATAATTAGCAATTTTGACAAAAACAATATATTTAGTGACGTCATATTGCACACTGTTACGGACATTTTGCAGTTTAGTATTTTATACACTTGACAATCGAAAAATGAATTGCAAAGACTTGGATGTTCCCATGATTGTTACAATATTTGACGGGAGAAATAAAGAAAAGATGAAAAGGGACTTAAGGATAAATAAATAAATGCATTAAATAAATGAGGAAAGAGGGGATAAAAGAAAAAAGGAGCGAGGGGAAGAGAAGAGATAGAGGTCAAGATTTTGACAAGTATTAAAGAAAGAAAAATATCTCCTTAGGTTGATTAAATCCAAGTAGGCTATGTCATAATATAGATATATCTTAAATAGAAAGATGTCCCTTCCCTTCCTTTGTTTGCGGTGCTAAACCAAAGTCAGAGTACTAATATACTGAATGTTTTTCAGTTTTCTACTCATGTGCTTAAATAATAATCTAATTATCATCTGATGTCTGTCTGTCTCAACAGTTTAGACCTTTATAATGATTCATAATATCAAAATTTAGTGACTAAATTGTTCACACTGTGGTTGAAAACGACACAATTCAAATTATTTTCTCAAATCTGGCATTTTTTGCCTCAACTGTTCACATTAGTCTTTGTATGTGACATCAGTGTGAACAGATCTGTACCATGACCCCACATTTACAACCAGCATTCTGATGAACAACACAAAATGTCACTGGTATGTCATTTCTTTATCAAAATCAATTTAACAGTGACCCAGGCATTCATTTCTTGCATTCTTTGCTGCGCAACAGTAGTGTGGTGACGGTCTGTTAGCTTTTGTTGATGACAAAATAATAATGTGAGCATGCTCAGTGGCAGAAAAGCCTCATGAATTCTGATCTGACTGTTTACACTGCTGTCACATCAGCAGGAATCAGATACCTGTATGATTTAGGACCACATATGAAAGTGATCCTAATCTGAAATGAAAAGACCAGATTCCATTCCACAAAAAAAATCGGATTTGGGCCACTTTAGTGGTTTTGTGTACTCCTGCTGACAAGCCAACAAACAAACAAACAGACAGGGAAAACGTGGCCTCCTTGGCAGAGGCTAGAAATTAAGCAGTTATTATCTCTGTGAAGTGAAGTTATTACTCAAGAAAGAGAGGCTTAAAGAAACCAGAATCTCCCTTTAAAATGAATGACCTGACTTACCTAAAAACATATTTATGTCCTGTTGAATGTAAAAAATAATTCCCTCTGAGATCTATGAAAATGTCATACTCATGTGAGGAACCTCTGAAGTGAAGAGGAAGTGGATTCAGGTACTTCCTTTTGCGCAGGTTTTGGATTACTGGGTGTTTGGTCGGATCTTCTGTGACATATGGGCGGCGGTGGACGTCCTGTGCTGCACGGCGTCCATCATGTCTCTGTGCGTCATCTCCATTGACCGGTACATCGGAGTTCGCTACCCGCTGCAGTACCCGATGATTGTCACAAAGAAGCGTTCACTGCTCGCCATGCTGGGTGTCTGGGTCCTCGCCATCGTCATCTCCATCGGGCCGCTGCTGGGCTGGAAGCAACCGCCGTCACAGGTACTAAAAGTAACTGTCAGACAGAAAGATTTGTATCTGTTCAGAAGTCCCCTAACTGATTTAGATGGGGTTTTAAAAATGACCAAAAGGTAGTCCTCACAGAACGACCTAATCATAAGGTGTGATCAGACCAATCACTGCTCTTTAGCTTTCAGTCGTATCACATGATCTTCCTCAGCTGATATAGTTAGTTGCTCCATTGTCTTGGAGTTATAGTTGTTTCAATTGACATTTTCTTTGAAAACACTTTTTGTAAGGAAATGTAACACAAACAAACTCTCCAGAACAACAACTAAATGGATCATGTGGTGTTGATGTTCTTTCAAAGGTCAGGAAGGAAAAATAGTTTGTTTTTAAGGTCAGACAGAAGCTGTTTGACTCTTTTCTGTTCAGTGTGATGCAACTCAAGACAAACTCTTCTTCAACCTTCCCTCCATCCTGCAGGATGACACAGTTTGTCTCATCACTGAGGAACCTTTCTACGCCCTTTTCTCATCGCTCGGCTCCTTCTACATCCCTCTGGCCGTCATCCTGGCCATGTACTTCCGCGTCTACATCGTGGCCAAACGCACCACCAAGAATCTGGAGGCTGGCATGATGAAGGAGCGTCAGGAGGACTCTAATGAACTCACCCTGAGGATCCACTGCAGGAACCAGCAGATCCAGGAGCTGTGTCCCACCTCTAAGGCCGCAGGGGGCGGGGCTTCAGCCGGACGCAGCACACTTACCGTCAAACTGCTCAAGTTCTCCAGAGAGAAGAAAGCTGCCAAGACGCTGGGCGTGGTAGTGGGCATGTTCATCCTCTGCTGGCTACCGTTCTTCCTGGCTCTTCCTATTGGTACGTTCAATATCTCAAAACCTATACAGTACACATATAATCAGTACTAACTATTACATAAAGTCATCTGTTTGTGACTTAGCTAATCGTCTGGCCCATTAAGCATCAAAAATTGGCAAAAAAATCCATCATAAAGGTACATCATAAAGACACATCTTAAGTTTACTGTTGTAAAGCCAGAAGAGGAAGCATTAGATGCTGGTTAATATAGAGGTACACTGGTAGACTGACTGCATTAAGTTTTATTTAAATCACCTGAGTCAAACCTCATTTTCTCAGACAAATCACTTCACTTCTGTTTTCAGTTGCTTAATTTAACATAGAGCAAACAGGATGACAACACGACAGGAAAAAATAAAGTAAAATAAAGAAACCTATGGGTAATGTTACGGTGGCTCTGTCAACTCTTTATTATACAGTATATGGGTAAAACACATTATAGGAGTATTTATATCAATGAAAACATAGAGAAGCCGATAAAGAGGAACCATGAGATTGTGAGGAATGAAAATACAGAAGTTGAGTCCAAACCTCTACAATAGTCAAAAACAGATGACTCAAAGTCGACCTCAGGTACAGTCCTGTTCACAAATGTTCTGGCTTTTTAACCAGGGGCGGCTCTAGGATTGTCTAAATAAGAGGCCATAAAGGGGCCACATTTTTCACAGAGGGGCCATGTATATGTCCAACATCCACATTTCCTTATTCAGTAAGTATATATTTAAGTAAGTATGTATTTAACAGGCATTCCTCGTTTGCCATCGGCTCTATAGCTCTGAGCAAAAACACACGATTGAATATATTTTGCTAATTGTACCTTGTTCAAGCACATTGTGTACGTCAAAAAGCTTAGCAATAAAAAATATTTTTCATATACTGAATATTAAACTGGGCTGCACAGAAAACATAATATAAAAGGCACTTTATTCCAAATATGTAATACATAAAATACTTTTAAAGAACTACAAAAATATAGAGATTTAGATTTTTAAATATGTTATTACAGCATATACAACAGTTCAGAACAGAAAAACTGACAACTTGGCACAGACAAGTTGAAAAAAAAAGGGCAAGTGACAGGACAGTGGCACTTCAGGGGCCAATCCGATTTCTCCTGGGGCCAGTGCCCCTCTAGCCCCTCTGAAGTGATTTTAATATAAATCAGACCACATCAGTCTGAAGTCCTGATCTCACCAGCCATTAAAACTTCACCTCGGGTTCAAGTGTTCATCAGGTTAGGTGATAAGACTCAAACATGTCTGTTTACTCATTTCATTCTGTTACAGGATCTAAAAAAAGCATATTTAACTTCAGACAGGTTTTCTCTGATCCTTCACAGGGCAGCTTCAAACATTAGAAGATATTACAAAGCTGTCATTCAGCCAGATGCTTCATTATCACAGAAACTCAATAAACTGGAAGGGAATCAGCTGGAACACCATGACTCATCCAGAAATATTCTAAAACCAGTAAAAACTTCTTTGTTCGCTCAGAACAAGTTTGCACACGTAATTCATTCTAGTTACTGTAGTCCCCAGCAGGCCAAACCAGCAACCAGCAACCACTGTCCGGTGGTCTGACTGCTCTGAGGTCTGACTCATCTGATGTGTGACTCGTCTGAGATCTGACTGCTCTGACGTCTAACTTCCCTGAGGTCTGACTTGTCTGAGGTCTGACTGATATGCGGTCTGACTTGTCTGAGGTCTGACTTGTCTGAGGTCTGACTTGTCTGAGGTCTGACTTGTCTGAGGTCTACCTGCTCTGAGGTCTAACTTCCGTGAGGTCTGACTTGTCTGAGGTCTGACTCGTCTGAGGTCTACCTGCTCTGAGGTCTAACTTCCCTGAGGTCTGACTCGTCTGAGGTCTGACTTGTCTGAGGTCTGACTCGTCTGAGGTCTACCTGCTCTGAGGTCTAACTTCCCTGAGGTCTGACTCGTCTGAGGTCTGACTTGTCTGAGGTCTGACTGATATGCGGTCTGACTTGTCTGAGGTCTAACTTGTCTGAGGTCTGACTTGTCTGAGGTCTGACTTGTCTGAGGTCTGACTCATCTGGGATCTGAGATTCTTGTTGTCGAAATTGACTCAAAGTTCCTGATTTCCTAAAAAGGTTCCAGGGCACGTTCCCACAGTTGAAATCTTGTCTGAGGTCAGTTCTACACCTTAAGCAGGAGTCATAATAACATCCATTTAAGTTTTTGAACGTTGCAGAGTCCAAACAAAGAGCTACCCTCAATCTTTCTCACTACAGGCAACCTTTGGCCCACAGCAGATTTCATAAGAGAGCGACTGAACTGGTTTAATATCAGCTGCAGGCAGACCGATCCTTTAATGCTCAGAGAAACAGACGTGTGATCAGAAGATTGAACATGATTGTGATGGATGTCAGGATGATATACTGTTCCACAAACATTCTCCAGGGTTAAAACCCAGCCAGTCTAAACATGGTGAAGTTTTCAGACTTCTCACAGGCCAAACATGTTCAGAGTGACACTCTGCTGACACATTGCTTTTAGGACTAAGAGTAAATATCTATTTATTTGACCTGCAGATGGAGGTCAGACATATTTTAGTGATCTAAAGTTTGTGGTCTAAAGTCTGTTGTGCAAGTACCTTTAGGGCGTATCACACACAGAGTGATTGTATTTGATCCCTTAATTATTCATAGTTGTGTTTTTTGGTGCGTAACATGAATTTAACCAATCGGAGCATCATCTCCTATTCCCTTTTAAAAGCTAGGTGTGGCTGCACCTCGCCGTCAGACAGGTATGTGGTTCTTGGCCTGTGGACCCTCAGGCTCCCCCGTCTCCCATCCTCTATCTGATACAAGCTGATAAATGCACTGATATTTGACTGATGATGAGGAGGAGGGCTGATGTGCACAAATCAGTGTACAGAGGCCCAAAAGGTTATCCCTCTGAATGACTTTAATCCCCCAGCCGTAGAAACGATCAGTCCATCTCTGCTGTCCGTGTCATTGATGCACAAGGCACAGCGGCTTAACTTTATTAATTATTTAAATCTCCCGACACATAGACAGGGTGTAATATTAATTATTTCCTGTGTTCTTCTACATGTCCCACATGGTCCATGTTCACAGCAAACTGATTTAGAGGAAAGCTAAAGAGTAAAGCAACCGTCCTCCTGGTAAATCTTGAGGATGTGAGTCTCTAAATTTCTCTCATTTGGATGGGTGAGGGGTGGTTGGGAATGTGGATGATGTCACAGCAAATATGTGCAAATATGTGTTCTCACGATGTGAAGCGGCCTGTATGGGCTCATCTTACTATCTGAATAATGCAGCCTTTAAATAGCAAAAAAAAAACAGTCAGAGGCGCAATTGCTTTCTGCTGCCTCAAGCTAGCAGTGCACAAACAACGCTTCTGACCAGACCTCATTTTAAGATGCTCATGTGTGATGAGGTCTGGTCAGAGGCGTTGTTTGTGCCCTCGCCACACAGGGATGTAGGTTTACCTACTGTATGTCTGTCCATCCGTACGTATGTAACAAGTTTGAAAGGGTTAACTCACATCTCCTCCAAATTGTTGCTTATTTTTTATTATTTTTAGGCATAATATATTTATATTGTATTTGTATATTGTAGGCATATTATAGTCTGCTGTTATTCAGGACAACTTTTTCCAGGCATCTGTGTTCTTGTGCAGAAAGTTATAGTTTTTAATCTATATTTCTTTCCATGTAGTCAAACAGTTTTCATTATATGCGTGTAATTAGCTATTATCATTCCTGTTTGCGGTGTACCATGGATGTACAGACAATTATCACAAAGTTTTACTAAAGAAAACCTAAAAACATTATGATTCTCCGTCAATGTCTGAGCCATCTAGTTTTATGATTTCTAAGTGAAATTTTGATGTTTATTCTGCATGGATAGCAGAGATAATTATATCCTCAGGAAATGAACTCACACTGAATCATATTAATGTGTTTCATTTCACTCAGTATGACTCTGAGGAAGCAGGAATGAGATGCTTTTTGCATGGGTACTTGGAGATACCTGGTATTTACAGGACAGTGACAGGCAGGTGTCACATGTTTTCCTCAAGGTGGAGGTGAGGTTAACAATCAGTTTCTTCATATATAGTCAGAGGGTGCAGCCTGAGGCACAGGATAGCCTTACAAGTCCATGTTCAGGGAGAAATAATCCACGACTGTAGCAGTCTTTGTTATCTGAAGATAAAACCTGATCCAATCAAATCCACCCAAATCCTCCAAAAACCTCCAACATGCTGCAGAATCACCTGCCTCGTCTACAGGTCACCACCTCTGATCCCGAGGAGATATAGAGAGGTAAATTAAGGAAACAAGAGAGGAGAGCAGAGGAGCAGAAAGACAGAGGAGGCAAGGAGAGAAGGGGGGAATAAGGAGAGAAGGAGAGATTAATTAAGGAGACATGGATAGAAAATGGAACTTGATTGAAGGATGCTGATTACAGTACAGGTGTTATAATTTAAACTTATGCAAATTAATTTATTTTTATTGACACATCAGAAATTCTGGAGTCCATCTGATGAAAGACTGATGTCATGCGTTTTCCTGTCTCACAAACCTCTGTCACAAGGCTGTTCTATACAACTGATCAGAGATCAGTCTGAGTTCAGCTTCGTCACATTTAGAGTCTTGAAAAATACAGTTTTAAACTTTAAAGCTGCGACAGAAGTTCCTGATGATGATGATGATGATGATGAGTCCTTCTGTAACTGCTCACAGCTCTCCTGCTGTTGTGGTGAATGCTGCCCCCGGTGGCGAAGAACCGATTTGAGGTTTGAAAGCAGTTTGTTCAGATAATATGACTTCAGTGACTTGTGCCAAGGCAGCAGGATGGTGCAGTGGGTAATGCTGTTGCCTCATAGCAAGAAGGTCCTGGGTTGAAATCCACCTGAGGACCTGGGACTTTTCTGTGTGGAGTTTACATGTTCTCCCCATGTCTGTGTGGGTTCCCTCCAGGTTCTCCAGCTTCCTCCCACCACCAAAAACATCGGTAGAGGTGAACTGGTGACTCTGAATTGACCGTAGGTGTGAATGTGAATGGTTGTTTGTCTTTATGTGGCCCTGTGATGAACTGGTGACTTGTCCAGGATGAACCCCGCCTCTTGCCCAATGTCAGCTGGGATAGGCTCCAGCCCCCCGCGACCCTACACAGGATAAGAGGTTACAGAAAATGGATGAATGAATGACTTGTGCCTGAAATCACTTCCTGTTGTGCATTATATTTACTGTTCACTTTTTTGTTTGAGTGTGTAAATATATCCTTTATATATAAATTCTCAGTGGAACCAAACATTGTGTTTGTTTGTGTTCAGGCTCGTTCAACAGCAGCCTGCGTCCTCCTGAAACCTTTTTTAAAGTCATTTTCTGGCTGGGATACTTCAACAGCTGCCTGAACCCCATCATCTACCCCTGCTACAGCCGCGAGTTCAAACAGGTAACCCTCATACCACTGACACTACTACTGATACTACTGCTGATAGTACTGATACTACTAATGATGCTACCACTGATAGTACTGATACTACTACAGATACCACGGACACTACTACTGATAGTACTGATACTACTACTGATACTACTACTGATAGTACTGATACTACTACTGATACCACTGACACTACTACTGATACTACTACTGATAGTACTGATACTACTACTGATACCACTGACACTACTACTGACACTACTACTGATACTACTACTGATACTACTACTGATAGTACTGATACTACTACTGATACCACTGACACTACTACTGATACTACTACTGATAGTACTGATACTACTACTGATAGTACTGATACTATTACTGATACTATTGCTGATAGTACTGATACTATTACTGATACCACTACTGATACCACTGACACTACTACTGATACTACTACTGATACCACTGACACTACTACTGACACTACTACTGATACTACTACTGATAGTACTGATACTACTACTGATAGTACTGATACTACTACTGATACTACTACTGATAGTACTGATACTACTACTGATGCTACTACTGATAGTACTGATACTACTACTGATACCACAGACACTACTACTGATAGTACTGATACTACTACTGATAGTACTGATACTACTACTGATACTACTGCTCATAGTACTGATACTACTAATGATGCTACCACTGATAGTACTGATACTACTACAGATACCACAGACACTACTACTGATAGTACTGATACTACTACTGATAGTACTGATACTACTACTGATACCACTGACACTACTACTGATAGTACTGATACTACTACTGATAGTACTGATACTACTACTGATACTACTACTGATACTACTGCTGATACTACTGCTGATACTACTGATGCTACTACTGATGCCACTACTGATAGTACTGATACTACTACTGATACCACAGACACTACTACTGATAGTACTGATACTACTACTGATACTACTACTGATAGTACTGATACTACTACTGATACCACTGACACTACTACTGATAGTACTGATACTACTACTGATACTACTGCTGATAGTACTGATACTACTACTGATACCACTGACACTACTACTGATACTAGTACCGATAGTACTGATGCTACCACTGATAGTACTGATACTACTGCTGATGCTACTACTGATAGTATTGATACTACTACTGATAGTACTGATACTACTGCTGATAGTACTGATACTACTAATGATGCTACCACTGATAGTACTGATACTACTACAGATACCACAGACACTACTACTGATAGTGCTGATACTACTACTGATAGTACTGATACTACTACTGATACCACTGACACTACTACTGATACTACTACTGATACTACTGCTGATAGTACTGATAATACTACTGATGCTACTACTGATAGTACTGATACTACTACTGATACCACAGACACTACTACTGATAGTACTGATACTACTACTGATAGTACTGATACTACTACTGATACCATTGACACTACTACTGATACTACTACTGATAGTACTACTGATACTACTGCTGATAGTACTGATGCTACCACTGATAGTACTGATACTACTACTGATACTACTGCTGATAGTACTGATAAGATAAGATAAGAGATAAGATAAGATATCCCTTTATTAGTCCCACAGTGGGGAAATTTACAGCATTGCAGCATCACAGTGTATAAAAAACACAGCAGGAGGAGGGGAAATAATATTTTTAAAAAATACAATACAATAAAGGAGGGGGGTAAAGTGTCTCAAAAATATTTCACAAATACTATTACAAAAGTGACTCAGTATTGCAACAAAAAGTACTACAATTAGTTAGGTCTACTGGGAGCAGTGCTGATTGTACAGTCTAACAGCTGCAGGAAGGAAAGACTTGCGAAAGCGCTCCTTCACACACTTTGGGTGAAGCAACCTGTCACTGAAGGAGCTCTCCAGTGCTGTTACTCGGTCCCACATCGGGTGGGAGTCATTGTCCATTATGGATGACAGTTTAGTTGTCATCCTCCTTCCTCCCACCACCTCCACTGGGTCCAGGGGGCATCCCAGGACAGAGCTGGCCTTCCTTATCAGTTTGTCGAGTCTTTTCCTGTCCGACACTGAGATGCCGCTGCCCCAGCAGACCACACCATAAAAAATGGCTGATGCCACCACGGTGTCATAAAATGTCTTAAGGAGTGCTCCCTGTACTCCAAAGGACCTCAGTCTCCTGAGCAGATAGAGTCTGCTCTGGCCTTTCCTGTAAAGTGCTGTGGTATTGTCTGTCCAGTCCAGTTTATTGTTCAGGTGAACACCCAGTTACTTATAAGATGTCACCATCTCAATGTCTGTTCCCTGAATGTTCACCGGGTCCGGGGGGGGAGTGTATGTGCCTGCAGAAATCCACCACCAGTTCATTGGTTTTCCCTGCGTTGATCTGGAGTTGGTTCCGCTGGCACCAGTCCACAAAGTCCTGCGTCAGTTCTCTGTATTCCCTGTATTCCCTGCTGATAGTACTGATGCTACTACTGATAGTACTGATACTACTACTGATGCTACCACTGATAGTACTGAGACTACTACTGATACCACAGACACTACTACTGATAGTACTGATACTACTACTGATACTACTGCTGATAGTACTGGTACTACTACTGATACCACTGACAATACTACTGATACTACTACTAATAGTACTGATACTACTACTGATACCACTGACACTACTACTGATAGTACTGATACTACTACTGATAGTACTGATATACTACTACTGATACCACTGACACTACTACTGATAGTACTGATACTACTACTGATACTACTGCTGATAGTACTGGTACTACTACTGATACCACTGACACTACTACTGAGACTACTACTGATAGTACTGATACTACTACTGATAGTACTGATACTACTACTGATAGTACTGATACCACTGACACTACTACTGATACTACTACTGATAGTACTGATACTACTACTGATAGTACTGATACTACTGTTACTACTGCTGATAGTACTGACACTACTACTGATACTACTGCTGATAGTACTGATACTACTACTGATAGTACTGATACCACTGACACTACTACTGATACTACTACTGATAGTACTGATACCACTACTGATAGTACTGATACTACTGTTACTACTGCTGATAGTAGTGACACTACTACTGATACTACTGCTGATAGTACTGATGCTACTACTGATAGTACTGATACTACTACTGATACCACAGACACTACTACTGATAGTACTGATACTACTACTGATAGTACTGATACTACTACTGATACTACTGCTGATAGTACTGATAGTACTAATGATGCTACCACTGATAGTACTGATACTACTACAGATACCACAGACACTACTACTGATAGTACTGATACTACTACTGATACCACTGACACTACTACTGATAGTACTGATACTACTACTGATACCACAGACACTACTACTGATAGTACTGATACTACTACTGATAGTACTGATACTACTACTGACAATGTTCCCTCTAATTTTTCATGTGTCTGGGCATACACACATGCTCCCTGAGCACACTGAGGACCACTGTGAGCAACATCAGATGTGCACGCTGTGGCCACACACCAGTATCACACCTATTCAAAACCTGGGATCATAGCAAGTTACATGGCTTATTAAAAGAATCAAATTACAGCAGCAATTATATGACTTCAAGACTTCAAGACTTTTTATTTGTCACATGCATGAATGTACAAGTACATCAGCAGTGAAATGCGATTGCAACAACTCCCGCACTGTGCAAGCAAAAATAGACATAAACCAAATAGACCAGAATAAAAATAGAATGTAAATATATACACTCCTATATACAATCTCACAACAGCATTTAATGATTAATATCCATAAATAAAAAATCTTAATAAATGTCACTAGAATATGCACAAATCTGACTTAAATTTTACCTAATTTTCACGTCTGTCCTTCTCACTTCTCCAGTGGTTGTACACTTTGTCCAGGTTGATGGCCCCGTCTGCTTCTTGCTTTGACTTTATGCGCATCAGCTGGTCCAAATGTGCCACTTCAAGACGATTTCTGGATGCTGTTTTGATATGATAAGGGGTTAGCTTTTGCGTCGCTTAACTCCGCCGCACTATTGTTACCTAGCTAACCTGCACACCGCCACGGCGCATATGGGCGGGGCACGTACACAAGCACGGTCAATGCCATGATTGGCTGCGTAGCGTAAGTGAACCGTATCGTATCATTGGCTGGACACCTGTCACTCACTGAGTTACATTGCAAAATGATACAGAAATTTTTTTTATTGGTCTAATTAATTTACAGTTTATGTTGGATTTTATTTTATGCGCTGCATAGATTTTCTTGTGCGCTGAGCATATGCGAGCAGTGCGTGATTGCGCAGGCGCGCAGCTTAGAGGGAACATTGACTACTGATACTACTGCTGATAGTACTGATACTACTACTGATACTACTGCTGATAGTACTGATACTACTAATGATGCTACCACTGATAGTACTGATACTACTACAGATACCACAGACACTACTACTGATAGTACTGATACTACTACTGATACTACTACTGATACTACTACTGATAGCACTACTGATAGTACTGCTGATAGTACTGATACTACTACTGATAGTACTGATACTACTACTGATACCACAGACACTACTACTGATAGTACTGATACTGATACTGATACTACTACTGATACTACTACTGATACCACTGGTACTACTACTGATAGTACTGATACTACTACTGAAACCACAGACACTACTAATAGTACTGATACTACTACTGATACTACTGCTGATAGTACTGATACTACTACTGATACCACTGACACTACTACTGATACCTCTACTGATAGTACTGATACTACTACTGATACTACTGCTGATAGTACTGATACTACTACTGATGCTACCAATGATAGTACTGATGCTACTACTGATACCACAGACACTACTACTGATAGTACTGATACTACTGCTGATAGTACTGATACTACTACTGATACCACTGACACTACTACTGATACTACTACTGATAGTACTGATGCTACCACTGATAGTACTGATACTACTACTGACACTACTGCTGATAGTACTGATACTACTACTGATGCTACCACTGATAGTACTGATACTACTACTGATACCACAGACACTACTACTGATAGTACTGATACTACTACTGATACTACAACTGATAGTACTGATACTACTACTGATACCACTGACACTACTACTGATACTACTACTGATAGTACTGATATACTACTACTGATACCACTGACACTACTACTGATAGTACTGATACTACTACTGATACTACTGATACTACTACTGATACTACTGCTGATAGTACTGATACTACTACTGATAGTACTGATACTACTACTGATGCTACCACTGATAGTACTGATACTACTACTGATACCACAGACACTACTACTGATAGTACTGATACTACTACTGATACTACTACTGATAGTACTGATACTACTACTGATACCATTGACACTACTACTGATACTACTACTGATAGTACTGATACTACTACTGATACTACTGCTGATAGTACTGATACTACTACTGATGCTACCAATGATAGTACTGATACTACTACTGATACCACAGACACTACTGGTGATAGTACTGATACTACTGCTGATAGTACTGATACTATTACTGATACCACTGACACTACTACTGATACTACTACTGATAGTACTGATGCTACCACTGATAGTACTGATACTACTACTGACACTACTGCTGATAGTACTGATACTACTACTGATGCTACCACTGATAGTACTGATACTACTACTAATACCACAGACACTACTACTGACAGTACTGATACTACTACTGATACTACTGCTGATAGTACTGATACTACTACTGATGCTACCACTGATAGTACTGATACTACTACTAATACCACAGACACTACTACTGACAGTACTGATAATACTACTGATACTACTACTGATAGTACTGATACTGCTAATACTACTACTGATACCACTGATACTACTACTGATACTACTACTACTGATAGTACTGATACTACCACTGATACTACTACTGATACTACTACTACTGATAGTACTGATACTACCACTGACACTACTACTTATACTACTACTACTGATACCAATGATACTACTACTGATACTACTACTGATGGTACTCACAGTACTACTGATACTACTTCTGCTGATAGTACTGATACTACTACTGATTCCACTGATACTACTGATACTACTTCTGATACTACTGATACTACTACAGATAGTACTGATACTACTACTGATACTACTACTGATAGTACTGATACTACCACTGATACCACTGCTGATGATTCCACCTTTTTTTTGCTGAAATATGAAACAGAATAAAAACATTATTGAGAACTATATGGTGAAGGGAAGTGTGTTGAGGGAGACTTGGTGTTAAACATGTTATTCATTCTATAGTATATCTCTCTTTCTAATGTCAAAATGACATTGTTACTTCATAAAAACAGTGTGTCCAGCACACACAAACAGAAATTCACTCTCTCACACACACACACACACACTCCCTGAAGAGGAATAGTACTGATAGTACTGATAGTACTGATAGTACTACTGATAGTACTACTGATAGTACTACTGATAGTACTACTGATTGTACTACTGATTGTACTACTGATTGTACTACTGATTGTACTACTGATAGTACTACTGATAGTACTACTGATACTACTACTGATAGTACTGATACTACTACTGATAGTACTGATACTACTACTGATAGTACTACTGATACTACTACTGATAGTACTGATACTACTACTGATAGTACTGATACTACTACTGATAGTACTGATACTACTACTGATAGTACTGATACTACTACTGATACTACTACCGTCACGTTGAGGTCCACAGTTGTTGCCGACTGTTTTGAACTAACTCGTTTTGCGTCTTTAGGCGTTCATCCGGATCCTTCGCTGTCGTTGGAAGAGGAAGCGCCAGGGTTGGCAGGCGTACTACAACTACCGCTGCCATCAGGGCTCCAACAACTCGTCCTTTTTGAACGGTAGCCAGCAGACACTGTCCTCCATTAGCCCCAGCCCGCGCTGCGTCACCTCCAGACTCCGCCCCCCACCGTGGCCCTCCACATCTGACAGAAAAGCCCTTCCTGGGTCGACAGGAAAAGGACGGACGAGCCCGGTGTCGCCGCTCGCTAAAGATGCCGGCAAAGTGTCGGCTGTAAGCTCACGGCGTCCGGTGGCAGTGAATGGGCGGAGTGTAAATGAAGAGGAGCGCAGAGCCTCAGAGGGGACGAGGGTGGAGCACTAACTGACACAGCTGCTGCCTCAGGCGGCTATACCCTCACCTATAACCACAGAGATGTCACTGCTGACATCATCATCAGTCATCATTCAGGGGTGGTGATAGCGCCTGTCAGGTGGTTTTAACTGTTCCCGTCTCCTCCTCAGCCTTAATAACACACCTGTGAAACATGAAGGAACTTCTCACCTGGACCAGCTGTAGGAAAACTGACATTTTAAAGAGTTTTTTTTTTTTTTTACCACCTGGTGGTTTCTACCGGATCAGGAGCATCCACTGCACTTCATGAAGATTTTACCTCATCTGCACAAGTGCAATAGATCACACAACATTAGCTAGAATGAAAAAAATAAAACACAAAGCTGCAAACTTTTTTTTAAATTGGAAAGAGAACAGAGAACTCCCGCACAATGTCCTTTTTCTTGCAGAGAACATTACTGGAGGAACAACGTCACCATCCTTTATGGTGTGTTCACTGCGGGAACGTTTGAGTTTACTCATGTCTTTTTCGCGCGACACAAGGTTCTGTCGTACAGCTCCAGGTGTCCACATACAGCTACGATAAGCATGCTGTCTGTTTGTGCGTCAATGTCCTACAGATGTCTGAATGTGTGATGTCTGACAAATCTAATTCCTTTGCATTGACTTTGAATGTAATCGCACCACATAAAATATTTGCCTTCAGTTTGGTGTAAACAAACTATTTGGGTGTGTGCATTGACCAATCAGTGGTCTGTAACATTTCACGTGAAAAGTAGTACCACGTACCAGGTACCAGGTACTTTTTACAAAGTGGAAACGCAAAAAAGGTGATTCAAGTTGAGTTGAGCTGCTAAATGGGGCTGTTGTCACTCAGCTTTATCTGATGAGGTCAAAGGATCAAAAATGTTGCATATCTGACCAGAATGGCACTCTGCACATATCTTTACCAGGGTTGAATGATCCTACACATCTGTCCAGCTTACCTGGGTCATTTCCACAAAGTTTTCTAGAAATTTGGTTCAGTACTTTTTTTCGTAATAGGGGAAATGTTGAAAATACCCTATCTTGCATTGTTTAAAAAAATTGGATTGAGCCCTTTATCTGTAATGGGTTCCTCCATGCACCATCCTTCAACCCAGTTGCATGGAAACCCCCTCCAGTGGTTTTTGCTAATCCTGCTGACAAACCAACCAATGCACAACAGTGAAAACTTCTCTTCCTTGGTGGAAGTAACAAAGTTTGTTGGAAGTAAAAGGTCGGGACATAGTCTGCATGACTTCTCTCTTCTTTTGCATGGATGGATATTTCCTTCTACATGCTTGTCTACAAGGAACTGAAGGTGTGCATGAGCCTTTAGAGTCAGGATACAAAACAACAATTAAACTGAATTGGAATCAGTAAATAAAACCTGTAATTCAGATCAAACTGAAATAATAAACATCTGCCATCCTTATTTCTTTATTTGGTAGAAAATTGATCCATAGCACCTAAAATCAAAATCTGTCAAATAAGGTGAAAATAAACATCATAAATTCACTCAACATAAAAATTAACTCAATAATGTATGTCAGTAACCACCCTTTAAAAAAAACATGGGAAAAGAAATTGATCTGATCTGATCATCTCTAGTGTGAACATTTTTATGCATTTTCTTATGTTATTTTGTTTTTAGTCTTACTTTATTATTTAAAAGAATCCTTAAATAAGTTCCTGAATTAAAGTTAATTCAATAAATCAGGAGAAATGTACAGCAATAAATGGAAAATTACAATTAGAAATATATTTTTTATAGTCACTTCTTATACATATGAAATTAATTTATCGCGGGGGGAGGTGTCCAAAAAGTGTTTGTTTTTTTAAAGCAGTAAATAACCTAATTTGAAAGATGATTATAAACAGACAACACATTGTACTATCCCCAAATTGTCATGCCTTGATTGCGAGTGAGCTCGCACGCTACCTAAATTTAAAAAGCAAACATGAAGAGTTGTTAGCTTGCGAGCTTTTAGTGTTAGCTCAAACTACCTGACAGACTGCTAAACAAAATAAATAAATAAAATAATAATAAAATATATCCTCTCTTTTTTTTCATATGTAATGTTAACCTGCTGAAGAAAATCGAGCCAAAAGTCAGGAATGACAGTCAAGGACAGCAAGTTTAGATTTCAACAGTTGACTAAACTAATAGTAGCAACCAATAGAAATAATATGAGAAATTAAGTGAATTTCTATATATTAGAATAGGTCATTTACGTTATTTGGGTGGTTTTATATTCCAAAAAATGTGACTGGTTGTTAGCCAGAGAGCTAACTAACAATAAACAGTGACATCAGCTACCTTATGCCAGTATAGGCTTAAAGTATAGTGTTGGTATAGTGTTGGCTTGCTAGTAAAATATTTGCTCAATAGCAATGAATTAATAAATGATGTCTTGCTATATGGGGAGTTAAATGTGTACATGATGAATGGATTGAAGCTAAAATTATTCAAAGTAACTGAAGTAAAAAAAAAACAGTCAACAGGAGAGTAAAACGGATCAAATTAAACATTTAAAAAATGTAAAAGTAAAATTATCTTGTGCTCATTATAAACAGAATTTTGCCTCAACTTTAATTATTTTTTGAAGTAGTTTTACTTCATTTTGCTAGTGCTTCAACAACTGAGTCAAACGTTTCCTGTAATATTATAATATTCATCCTTTTCATTATAATAAAGTGCAGTAAAAACTGATCCAAAACCCTCCTAAAAGAATTTCCTTTAATAAAAAGGTGACTGAATAAGTTGAAAACCAAAGTGAAAAGAATAAAAGTGAACCAAATTTGAGCAGTTTTATGTTGAAGTGTTAATCTAGAAGATTTCATTTAAGTAAAAGTTGTGGTATGTATGTGGTGACATAATGGTTACTGTGCCTATGGCCCATTGATAAAAGTATTGCAGTATTCATATATTTTTTTAATATACAGTATAAACTGGGTGTCTGTGGTAACATCACTGCAAAAAAAGAAAAAAACTGTTTTCACATACTGCTAATGCAAAATGAACATTTCCTGCTGCTGTGGCTTCAACTTAAAAACATGTAACTGGTAAAACATGACTTTAACTAAGATGCAGTCACAAAAATGGAGTGTGTTTGTCAGTGAGCTTGACACTTACTGCTATTATTCAACAAAAAATGTGTTCTTGTTACCTTAAGAAACTGTATGTTTCCAAGTAAACAATGATTCTTTGATATTGCCACTTAAAGTTGTATTGAAAGTTAATTATAAGCATTATTCTATTATATGATTATTTATTGTCATGTAAAAATTGTATATTAGTGGTTAAAACTGTTTTTAAATGCCTAAACTTTCATTACTTGTTAGCTAGCTCACTTTAAACAGCAGCTATTGTATGTTAGGTCACCAGAGAAACATTTGTTTAGCTAACGACAGCTTGCTTGCAAAATTTAGCAGAACAAAAATGAATGCCTGGTATGTATGTAATCAGATTTGTTGGTGAAGAATGGCTAAAATGATCTTTCTGGCTCATGTTAGCATGTATCGGTTATTGGGACTGTCTCAGATACTCAGAACCAAGTGGACCTGTGAAGATGTCTACCTGATTAGAGCCTTAATGTCTTCCTGAAAGAACATTTATTGTGAAAATCTCACATTAGAGGAAGTGACATAATCTTCTGCAGCCTGTTCAATCCCTGTTTGGTTTCATCGCACAAAAATCGCAAAAGAGTCTTAATGAATGGAGCTAAACGGCTAAAATAATTATTTTCAACTACTACTACAAAAAAGCCCAAATTGTATTTTAGTTTGTGCAAATATAGTATTGATTAGATATCAGAAGAGAAATTAAATACTAATGTCCTTTCATTTTTCTTACAAGGAAGGTGATTTTGCACACAAAACATAAGCATTCTGCTAACGAATGCTAATTCGGGGCTTCGGCTTCATAGACCTTCATTCATTTTGGAAAACCTTATTAGTGTCCCCTACACAACCCGGAAGTTGAGAGTGGCATATCTCTATACTACTGGAATATCTGTGGTTAAAACTTGACTGAGTTTGTTTTTGCAGAGAGAAGCTGGAGCTTTTCTCATTCACTTCAGGATAGATTTTGATCACAGCAACATCTAGTGGACATCAGAGGATCTACAGCCACTGTGTTTTTATACTGTACTTACTGTGGGAATCTATCAAACTTAATTTAGTGAATATATCGTACTGTGTGTGATCTGCTTTAAACAAGGATGGATTGGTACTTAAAAACATGTCAATCACAGATTTGGTGTTGTTACATGGTGTCGTTTTTCTTTTCTTTTCAGCTAGGCAACAGTTCCCCCCCTGCTTCCAGACTTTGTGTTAAGCTACGCCAAACATGTTCTGGACTGCAACATCTGAGTCTGGAGAAGACCGAGAACAAGATTTCATTAAATGTTAGAATTCTTTAAATAACAGAAAAAAAGAGTTTGAAGTGTTGTATTTGTATATGATAATTTAAGTAAATTGATTAAATACAATAAAACTATTTCTGTCTGATTAGTGGTCTTAAATATTGCTGGAGTCACTGATCACTAAAACTGAGGTTATGGACCAATGGCTTTTTGATATCTGCTCATTACACCATGTGCAGCTGCAAGCTTTGAAACACAGTTTCTGGCAGTGAGGGCTCCCAGGAACACATAAAAAGAACAGGCTTCAATCGGTTGTGTTTCTCTCCAACCTACTCCAAACTCCATTATGGTTCCCCTAAAGTTCCGTAAGGGGAATTTTTTTTTTATCTAAGTTCCACAAGATCTTTTTATCTTGTGTGCACAAATTACTATCTTGTGCGCACAAGCTATTATTTTGTAGGAACAAGATAATTATCTTGTGCGCACAAATTATATCTTGTGCGCACAAGTTATCATCTTGTGGGAATAATGTTTTTGTGAGCACAAGATGAATAGGGCCATGCTATAATGGAAAGTAGGGACATGATTGCTGTGTTCATCTGAAAAAAACCCGCTGATAAATGATCAGTAATTGTGCTCTCAAAAACAGTATCTTGTTCCCACAAGATTTTTTTTTAAAAGTTCCCCTTATGGAACTTAAGGAGCTCCACTCCACAAAGTGGTGACGTGAATTAAACTCATAGGCTACCCCCGACCAGAAAAAACACACATAGTTCACAGTGGTCATTACCTTACATCGACGGCCCTGTTTCAGGATAATGTTGAGAGATTGCTGGAATAACATGTTCTGAAAAGTGTAAAATGATATTCTTTCCAAATGATTTGGAATGTGATTGTTTTTACATTTAAAGTTAAATATTGAGACATTTAAATATTTGTACAACAGGTTAAGTAATGTTTGACGTGAATGAAAGTGTGCTGTAGGATATTGTCTGACTGAGATAAATGTCTGTAGATTTTAATATGACCCACGGTCATTGTTAGAAACAGATGTTAAAGTCACTAGTTAATCTGAATGTATCACACTTTTCCACCATGCTGTGTTGGAGCTGAGTGTAGACCTGCTCTCAGACTATATGATCCAGACATTATAACAGTGACAGCTCACAAATGGACTTGACGTCAGGTTAACAACCACCTATGAAACAAATATAAGGCTGATGATGGGGAACTTTTTGTGAGCGTTTGATGAAAGAGTGGAATATCAAGCATGACCGATGCATCACAACTTAATCTGGGTGTACCTCACTAACACTCCACACTCCGTTCAAACTGGACGTAAATAAATACCTCAGAGTGTTTCCTTATAGGCTGTATGTAAACACTAACACACTGCAACATGTTTGGCACAAATACCAGACCGACTACATGAACATCTAGACGATTTATTGTGGTTTGCAGTCTCCATGCATTGACACAGTCATACGTCGTCATTCTCTGCACCTCAATAATATAATAATACATATATTGATATGTACACCGGCTCCCTCTGTAGATGTGAAGGCTCATTCTAAAGTTACGACAACACAACAGTTCTTTGTTTCAGCTACATGATTATTATATCTAAATTTACCTCTGAATCATTTAATTCATGATAATTACATGGGAGGCTCAACCTTTTCTTTTGTTAACTTCTACGTCAATGACACGACAATGGCTCTTAAAGGGCCACGTCTACACTCAGAATCTGGGTCATTTTATGTAACAAACCTTCTTTAAGGACTGACGGCGAACAGCGGACTTCTCACAGTCAGCGCTACCTGATAGACAAAATGACCGGAAGAGGAAAGGCAGGAAAGAGACATGGTAAAAGAGGCACTAAACGTCACCGTAAGGTTCGCCGTGATAACATCACCAAAACCGGGCTGAACTATGAAGAGACCCACGGTGTGTTGAAGGTCTTCCTGGAGAACGTGATTCGTGACGCCGTCACCTACACCGAGTACGCAAAGAGAAAGACCGTCACCGCCATGGATGACCCCGGTCCTCAAGTTGGACTTGAACCCAAGACCTTCTTGCTGTGAGGCAACATATCATACTGTGTGTGATCTACTGTAAACAATGATGGGTTGGCACTTAAAAACATGTCAATCACACAGATTTGGTGTTTTTTGTTTTTTATGGTGTTGTTTTTCTTTTCTTTTCAGGCACCAGTTCCCCCCTGCTTCCAGTCTTTGTGCTAAGCTATGCTAAACATGTTCTGGACTGCAACATCTGAGTCTGGAGAAGACTGAGAACAAGATTTCAGACAAAATGAGTTTGAAGTGTAGTATTTGTATATGATAATTTACTGTAAGTAAATTAATTAAATACAATAAAATTATTTCTGTCTGATTAGTGGTCTTAAATATTGCTGGAGTCACTGGTCACTAAAACTGAGGCTTTTGACATCTGCACATTACCCACCACCTGTCTGGTAATGTGCAGCTATAAGCTTTGAAACACAGTTTCTGCCAGCAAGGGCTCCCAGGAGCATGGTCTAGGTCTCAGATGCCATTTTTGTGGCATCAGATTTGTAAATGTACAAATAAATCTGCAACTTTGTATTAAGATTTGTGAATGTTTGCAGGAATATGTGTAAGTATGAGGAAAAATATCAATGGCTGAAAAGTACAGATCTTGTTACACATTTGCAGATTTGTCTACATGTTTACAAATTTCAATACACTTGCAAATCTTGTGCATTTTGGGATTTTTAAAGTACATTTACAAAGATCGTTGTGCACACAGATTCTGAATACGCTTGCAGATTTGTGTACATGTTCACAAATCTCAGCTTGCATTTAGAGAATATTTTACACATTTTCAAATCTAAATACACAAAACACGGATTGAGATACAATTACGCAACATTCCACACACATTTGCAAAGTGTTGGAAAGATTGCAAAGATTGGAAGCAATCTCTCAACATAATCATGAAACAGGGCCGTCGATGTAAGGTAGTGACCACTGTGAGCTATGTGTGTTTTTTCTGGTCGGGGGTAGCCTATAAGTTTAATTTATATGTCACTACTTTGTGGAGTGGAGCTCCTAAAGTTCCATAAGGGGAACTTTTTTTTATCTTGTGGAAACAAGATATCTTATGCTCACAAAAACATTATTCCCACAAGATAATAGCTTGTAAGCACAATGTTAAGTTCTTCCTAGGACTAGGTGATTTAATCCTTTGGTAGTTACACTATCCCGAGGGCACTATAGCCTATTTGTTGAGGGTGTACATTATAAGTAATGTATTGATTACTGATCATTATTGTTGGCTTTCCTTTTCGCTATGGGTCACGTGAGCAACTTAGCAAGAAGACATAGAGCTTACATTACAAATTTGTCCCAATAGATTTTTCTACTTTGTTGACATGTGTATTAGCCTACTACACCAGAATGGATATATAGTGTTAAGGGTTTGAATTTGGAGGATCTAAATGATTGGCATGAAATACAGCCACTAATAAACACTTTTCTTGCACACTTTGGGATTTTGCCTTGAAAGTGATTGAAAATGTGACTACCTCACAGAGTGTTTCCTTATAGGCTGTATGTAAACACAAACCCACTGCAACATGTTTGGCACAAATACCAGACCGACAACATGAACATCTAGACGATTTATTGTTGTTTGCAGTCTCCATGCATTGACACAGTCATACGTCGTCATTCTCTGCACCTCAATAATAAAATAATACATATATTGATATGTACACCGGCTCCCTCTGTAGATGTGAAGGCTCATTCTAAAGTTACGACAACACAACAGTTCTTTGTTTCAGCTACATGAATATTATATTTAAATTTACCTCTGAAACCTACGCACCTTTAATTTATGTATATGATAATTGTTTCCTTTTCTTTTGTTAATTTCTACACTGCATTGTCTTCACGGAAGAACCAGCTGAAGTAAAGACACGTCAACAGCTCTTAAAGGGCCACGCCTGCCTGCACTCATTGAATCTGCGGTCATGTTACGTAACTAACCTCCTTTGTAGGAAGGGCTGCTGACACCGCCCAGCGAATGTCCAACTTCTATTACGTCCGCAGAAAACGTACAAATACTGAAGGACTATCGGGACGTAGTGGACTTCTCACAGTGAGCGCTACACGGTATAGTGAAAATGTCAGGAAGAGGGAAAGGAGGAAAGGGACTCGGAAAAGGAGGCGCCAAGCGTCACCGCAAGGTTCTCCGCGATAACATCCAGGGTATCACCAAGCCCGCCATTCGCCGTCTTGCTCGTCGTGGCGGTGTGAAGCGTATTTCCGGGCTGATTTATGAAGAGACCCGCGGGGTGCTGAAGGTGTTCTTGGAAAACGTGATTCGGGACGCCGTCACCTACACCGAGCACGCCAAGAGGAAGACCGTCACCGCCATGGATGTGGTGTACGCTCTGAAGAGGCAGGGCCGCACCCTCTACGGCTTCGGAGGTTAAATCACATCTCTGAACAACAAAACCCAAAGGCTCTTTTAAGAGCCGCGCAATTGATCTACAGAGCAATATCCTTAAGCGAATAACGTAACATAAACTGATGCGGTTGTGTTGCACAAAATATAAATGTATATATCATGTTTTAAAGCAGGAACAGTAAATATAAAGATGAACTTGGTTGATTTCTGAAATAAATACTATCTAGATACTGTTCCTCTACTGAAACCTGGTTCAGCTTATCTCAAGGCTCTAAAATGTGCACGCAAATAAATCGGGAAGAATGGCACGGGCTTCATTCCTGACAATCAGGATGGTTGTACCACTGAGGTCTAATGTGTTTATCATCAAATGCATTTCACGTTTACTTAATATGACGTTAAAACGGAGAAAGTTGTTTTTATGTAACTGTGTATCATCGCCATGTTTGAGTTTGAGTCTGTTATCTCGCATTGACTACACCGTGCTTGTATGTACCGTTTGCCCTCAATGTGGGTATACTTAAAACCTGGTCTATAGAGCGCATGCTCGTCTCGCAAGATAAACAGCCAATCATGTGCGATCGACAGCAGATGAACATTTGCATGAGGGGCGTATAAGTAAGGCGTCCTCTCGCTAGACCAGCAGTGATTTACACCTGTAAGAATGGCCGGCGAACCTGGTAAAGCAGGAAAGAAAGGCTCCAAGAAAGCCTTGACCAAAGTTTCGAAAGATGGAAAGAAGAAAAGGAGGAAGGCCAGGAAGGAGAGCTATGCCATCTACGTCTACAAGGTGCTGAAGCAGGTCCACCCTGACACCGGTATTTCTTCCAAGGCCATGAGTATCATGAACTCCTTTGTGAGCGACATCTTTGAACGCATCGCCGGTGAGGCTTCTCGCCTCGCTCACTACAACAAGCGATCCACCATCAGCTCCAGGGAGATCCAGACCGCTGTCCGCCTCCTGCTGCCCGGTGAGCTCGCTAAGCACGCCGTGTCCGAGGGCACCAAGGCTGTGACCAAGTACACCAGCTCCAAGTAAACTGTTACTGAACAGCAACACAAAGGCTCTTTTAAGAGCCACACATCGCTTCAGCAGAGAGCTACTTTCCTGATAAATCAAGTCACGGGTGTGGAGACACTACTACATGCAATCTGATACAAGCCATAATGTGAAAAATAGATTAAAAATGGTTATTAAATTTGATTTATTGTGGTATTGCAGACACTTAAGAGAATATTTCATATATATCAACCTGTCATTCTGTAAATAAAAGTGAAACATGTATGTTGTACATACATGTGCATATATGTTCGTGTTCTGATGTTTTAGACATTTAAAGAAAGGTGTAAGAAGGTATTTATTTTATTATACTTATTTATTCACAAGTTCAGCTTTATTCAAATTTGTCTTTACTGCAGATATATTACTTACTCAAATAATGGATATGTTGTAACAATCGTGATGAAAAACAGCAGAATTATTGATTTTGAATGACTGCACTTGGCAACACCTACAAAAAAACATAAATATATATATAAAGTTAGGCTGTGTCTCTATTGTGAAAATCTGAAGTTATCAAATGTGAGTAGATTTAGATTAATTAGACGTTATTTCATGGCGTAATGGCAACCACACGTCAACATAAATGAATATTTAGGATGACAGACCAGATTTCATCAGGTGACATAAGCAGGTTGGCTTGATTTTAATTAAAGTAACTGAATTTTTTAACACTCTTATATGTAATTGTGATTGAAATAACTTGATGAGAAAGATACAAAAGGAAGGAAAGCATATTTCCAAACTGGTTAAATAGTTAAACACTAAAAAGGTTTAAATTGATGCACTGCTCTGTATTAGCACATACAGTATTTGGTCTGATACCAAATACCCGTGATTTGACTGGACTGTGGCCATAAGTGCTCCATGTTTGAAAGTTCCTGCTCATGCACACTGGTGATAAAAAGATACTGTAATGCGTTTTATCCATTGATTACGTATGACCATCCAACCTCCATGTAGGCTGTCCTGTTACCATCGGCCCAAAATGTACAGCTGTACAAAGCTGACAAACTAACAACAACATCATCTGTATTACCTGAAGACATAAATATCTCCAATAACACTGGATTAAACTAAACAGACATGACGTCCAGCTCTCATATAAATGAGACCTTTCTCAGAATTCTGAGATAAGCTGTAATTCCGAAAAACAGATTGTTTTAATGAAATATTATGACATCATTATCTCGTTAATTCAGAAGAAAGGGGGATTTTTTTCGGGAGATAATGCAATACGCTTCCGTATTTATGGTTTATTGCCATTAAAAATATCTAAGTTTTCTAACATGGACCTGATGCCTGTTGAAATCGTGCTGTGTTGGATGTTTGCCCTCTACGTTTACTTCTCCGAAATCAACTATTAGTTTCCACAGCGCATGCGCGCTATCTCCAAACAATCAACCAATGATATGCGATCAACAGCAGATGAACATTTGCATGAAACACATATAAATTCAAGCGTCCTCTGCTTGTAGCAGCAGTGGTTTCACACATCAACATGGCCGGCGAACCTGGTAAAGCAGGAAAGAAAGGCTCCAAGAAAGCCTTGACCAAAGTTTCGAAAGATGGAAAGAAGAAAAGGAGGAAGGCCAGGAAGGAGAGCTATGCCATCTACGTCTACAAGGTGCTGAAGCAGGTCCACCCTGACACCGGTATTTCTTCCAAGGCCATGAGTATCATGAACTCCTTTGTGAGCGACATCTTTGAACGCATCGCCGGTGAGGCTTCTCGCCTCGCTCACTACAACAAGCGATCCACCATCAGCTCCAGAGAGATCCAGACCGCTGTCCGCCTCCTGCTGCCCGGTGAGCTCGCTAAGCACGCCGTGTCCGAGGGCACCAAGGCTGTGACCAAGTACACCAGCTCCAAGTAAACTGTTACTGAACAGCAACACAAAGGCTCTTTTAAGAGCCACACATCGCTTCAGCAGAGAGCTACTTTCCTGACGAGCAGCCTGACATTGTGGAGCCTCTGTAAAACATGGTCATGATGGGTGGAGGGCTGCCGTCGATATAACTGGGCAGCACCTATATTGATGTACAGACTGTACTGATCTCTAATATAGTCACGTGTTCCAATCCCACGGACATGGGGCATACCATGTTTCACTCATCCCTGCCTGTGTGGTCTTAATCGGGGGTTTTTTCCCCACCTGAATTTAGGTAACTAAAACTGAAATGTAGTCATGAAGCACAAATCTATTTTTTTATGTCGAGTTAAAACTGATTAGATATTGAGCTCAATTTTTAGAGAATTCCTTAGTTGATTAAACTATACTTTATTCTCTCTCTGCATTTGATCCATCCCTGAGGAGCAGTGCCTACAAACACTTGAAATACTTCCCCTTGTAGTATTTGCCGGAGATATAACTAGATTATATGAAATTTGGGCAGTAGTGTTAGAAATATCAGGGACCACCCAGACCCTGGTGTGTCCTATGGATCAGAAATCATAGAAAAAGGTTCAATGTCACTCGTTTTTTGTTTATGTAGTTTTAATCTGACTTTGAATTTCGAAATAAAAAAAGAATACACCTTTTAAAATCCTACATTATCTCAGTTAGTGTATTTTGACGTTAGTTTAACTGCATAACTTCATTCATCTGATGGGGGTCTTTCTGTTAAGTATAATTATATATTCCTCTCATTTTCTGTACAAACGTCATAAAAATTCATATTATGGCAACACACCAATATCACAGAACATTTATTGGTGACGCGCAGCGAATCAATCTGTGTCAAGCATCGGCTGCATCCGTGTGTTTACGTCCACAGAGAACCGCTCTCATTGAAAATAAATAAAAAACATAACCTCGGATATTTCATCTTTATTTTATCCGAACTTATCTATGCTCACGTGAACACCACCATCACGTTTATTGTAAAGCGCTTTTAGCCATTTTTAGAGACAAAATGTGAGGAAAAGTCGTTACCAGCTGCACAAAGTGACTGTGTATTAAAGAGGTTTGAAGCCTACCATTACTACATTTATCAGTCCTCGTCGTTAAAAATTACCTAAATGTAAAAAGTAGAACGTATCCTCGTTGATATAGCAACAGTTTGGATGTAAAACGTTTACTTTCTGTGAATTTTATCCCCAAAATGTGGAGGAGAAAACACAAAAGTGTCCCGATATGAGAGCAGGGCATCAGAGCGGCTGTGTGCGTTGACTCTCCACGGTTCTCATGTACGTCATATATTCATCCGCCTGTTCAGTTTCAGCAGACACATACAGCAAACACACTTCTCAGCTAACGTTACAGAAACAACGGGGAGCGACATGACAGAAGACTTACCAGCACCTGCTCAGGCTAAAGCCGCCAGGAAGAAGAAGGTAGCGGCTCCTAAGAAGAAGGACGGACCGCCCCTGTCTAAGCTCATCGCAGCCATCGTGACTGAATCAAGTGAGCGTAAGGGGTTGTCCACGTCGGCCATCAAGAAGATTCTTATCAGTAAAGGTGTTGACATGGCAAAGACCAACAAACGTGTCAACTTCACCATAAGCACGATGGTGAAAAACGGCGTTCTGATCCGGAACACAGGGGCAGGGGCTTCTGGCTCATTCAGAGTCCCAAGGGCAGAACCCGTGAAGAAAGCTGCGAAAGTGAAGAAATCCCCTGCCAAGCCGAAAAAGCCAGTAGCTAAGAAACCGGTGGCCAAGAAAGCAGTCGCAAAAAAACCCGCAGCTAAAAAGCCCGTAGTAAAAAGCACAGCAGCCAAAAAACCAGCTGCTAAGAAAGCGGCAAAGTCGCCCGCGAAGAAGAAGCCTGTGAAGAAGCCTGCAAAGAAGCCAGTAGAGAGGAAGCCTGTTAAGGCTGCTACTAAAAAGGCTGTGAAGAAACCAGCTAAGAAGACTGCTGCAGCCAAGAAGGCTAAAAAATAAAGTGGTTGTCCTGAACCAGCACTAGGTGCACCAAAGGCTCTTTTAAGAGCCACCACAGCTGACAAAAGAGTCATTCCAGCTCTACATTATAACAGCGTATAATGCAAAATATGACAGTATATTAAAATTCATCTTTGTAGTACATGGAAGTTGTTTATGTGTGGAAACAGTAGGAGACCTATCCAACAGCATCTTTGAGTGGTTGTGTGTTATGTATGGAGGTGTAAATATATTAAATATCTATTTGATGCATAATCCAGAGTAGTATAAAAGAAAGAAAGGTAAGGGTATAGACAACATGTAAATAAAAAACATGTATAAATGGTATTGGGTGTCCTCTGTAAGTCCACTGATGATGAAATACCCTACTGTGATTGAACTGATTGATTGAGACAAAGTGATGCAGTGTCATACATGCAGTCCCACAGGCTAGAAAAAATGGTTTCCTCTGTGTTTATTACCTCTACCTCTCTAAGTTATATATATTTCATATTTTTCACCTACATGCCTGAAGGTGTTTCGGATCATTATCTGGATCCACAAATGTTTTTAAAAGAAATATTTACCTTAGTGGCATATGGGTAAGATTATTGCTTCTAATTTCATGAATAATGTCTAAAATACTTGGACAAAAATTATCTGATGAAATCACCATAACATCAAGCACATACACATAGTCTGATCTAGATCCAAGTGATATTCTGAATCTGGTGATCCAGAATGTTTAAATGTATAAGGAAAAAAATGTCACTGTGAGATAATAAATAATAATGGTACAGGCTTGCAATTAAGATCAAATTAGTGTTAAATATTATTAGTAAGAAGTAGGAAAAAACTGTTTAGAAAACAAGAGGAAAATATCTTTGACATAATTCATATCTGAATATATAGAGTTGAGTTTACAGATTTTCATATCACAAAAAACAGTCTATTGTCCTCTCTGAGTGCCTTTCTAGTTTTAATTTTTTTTCCTTGTTGACAAGTCATATAATTTTGAAAACTAATGTTATAAAGTTGAGTACTTCAAAGTTTCTCACGTGTATTTCAATAACAGAGGTAAAAACTTCCCTTTTCGTCTCTCTGTTTTCAGACCGTTGGACAGCCTTTGTTGGAGATTGGTTATCTTGAATTTCTTTTCTCCAATAGATTATCAACTTCAGCGCGCGCTCAGCTCAAGCTTGACCAATCAGCGCCAACAACGCCCCCCGCATTTCGTTTAAAACGCCGTCACTCACTAGCGAAAGTATTCGTTCTTCAGTTATCAACGTATTCAGGACCCTGAGCTACAATGGCAAGAACCAAGCAGACTGCCCGTAAATCTACCGGAGGAAAGGCTCCCAGGAAGCAGCTGGCTACCAAGGCTGCGCGTAAGAGTGCCCCGGCCACCGGCGGAGTAAAGAAGCCTCACCGTTACAGGCCCGGCACCGTGGCTCTTAGAGAGATTCGTCGCTACCAGAAGTCCACCGAGCTGCTGATCCGTAAATTGCCTTTCCAGCGTCTGGTCAGGGAGATTGCACAGGACTTCAAGACTGATCTTCGCTTCCAAAGCTCCGCCGTCATGGCTCTGCAGGAGGCCAGCGAGGCTTACTTGGTGGGCTTGTTCGAGGACACCAACCTGTGCGCCATCCACGCTAAGAGGGTCACCATTATGCCCAAAGACATCCAGCTGGCCCGTCGCATTCGTGGAGAGAGGGCTTAAACTAATCTGACCCGATTACATAAACACAACGGCTCTTTTAAGAGCCATATTAATAAGCCTGAAAGAGATTTCTCTTACCTCAGTCTTATGACTGAATGTTGATGACTGAATTATATATATGTATAATATATTAGTGCTCTCTGGAGACACTTTAGACAATTAATAGATGGTTTAATCTGAGGTTCTACAGATAATTATCCCATTTAATTTGGTTAATATTGACTTAATGAACACCCCACCTGGTGATAAGCATTCCCAGCAATGATTTATACACAAGTATGAATAAAATTAAAGAATAAAAGTACAGTTGTTGTTAAGAAAATGATGACACTGATTATTCATGTCAGGTTTAATTTTAAGCATGCACAACTAATGCACCATGTGTTTCTGTGGCAGATTCAACAGTAATGAAACACAGATAGATTTTGCTTTTGCAGCTTTTGCAACATTTTAATGCATTAAATGTGGAAGCTATTTGTGAGGAGCACCATTTCATCACATCTCTTATCCTGGTGGATACTGAATAGTTATTACTATGAGCACAAATACTGCTAATTTGAATTTTTATAATTATGTGGCTCCATTATACAATCTAGCTTCCATTCAATGGTCAATTTTTGGTGTATGTCAGTGTATAAATGTAGCCTTTTCCAGCTTTTCTCTACATGACAGTGATGGTGGGTGTGGCCTGTATAGTAACAAACCTGTAGAGTCCTATTTGTCACACTTCTCAGTTAAACACAACCCCTAACCCTGCTACACAAAACTGAAGCTGAAATATTAACATGAAGCTTTGAAGTTGATAATTATTAATTTCACAGCTGGACAGGTGAAATGTATAATACTATGGAATCAGATTTGTGTCAAAAAGAATCAAGCAAAACTTCTTCAGTATCAAACAATATACGATTTTGAGAGAGAATAAAACTCACTGAAGCAAAAAAAGTCATCTCAAAAGTAAAACTTATAACTTACAATCAAATTATTTGTGTAAGCTTGTAAACTTATTGATCTTTTACATTTCTGACAATATATTCTTTTGTTCACAGTTTCCTCTTCTTCTTTCTCTCCGATCGTACCAATGCTACTTGCTAACACTACCACTGGCTAGACGTGGTAGTGTTACGTGTGACATCGCTGTACTTTTGGCTTCTCAGAAGGCTTACATTGTATGAAGCGTTGTGGACAACTATGTACACCAAAGCACTGTTTTGTTGTTTATAGCTTTGTCTGTCATCCACGTCGATGCTGATGCAGAGCTACCACCACTGGGCCGCATCTCACATTCCCCATCATCCATCTCTGGAGCTCTGGACTGGGTAAGATTTGTTGTGCATTAATCAACAGCAATTCAAATTGCCTTGACAAATAGCATTCGTTAAAGTAGACTATACTAATTAAAGAATTTGAACTTGTCTGTATTACAGTTACAATATAGGTAATGTAGAACAAGTCATTGTAACATGGTCAGTGTAGTATAATATGGTAAATGATGATAGTGTGGGATATGATATAGTAGAGGGTTAAGTGTGGTGATATATCACAGTATACTGTATAGTACAGCAATATAACATGTAGTTGTGTATACCTCCAACACACATATGATCAACATCTGGCAGGAGCATACTCTTAAGTGTTATTTCTTTTTTCTGTATTCGGGTAAAAAATCTGGATAGGGCAGATGAGGTTCTTATAGTAGCCAGGACATGACGGACGCCGTCCTGCAGAAGATGGAGGCGGACACCAGCGCTTTGCTTGGACTGATGGTGGCAGTGATGGAGGCTCAATCCCAAAGATGACACTGACACTGAAGTCTCAAGATCTTTCTTTTATTATGGAATGATTATTATTGAATTGAACTCATTTGCACAGCACTTTACACCTGTGCATTTTTTTGTGACTTGTGTATTTTTGTATTGTACTGTATATAATTAGTTGTTTTTAAAAAAAAATAAACCAGCCTTCTTAATAGACATGTCTGTGTCAATATGCTTGATTTACAGAGAGACAGGATACAAGTAATTACTGTATAGATGTCTTGGAATATAATTACTGAACAGGTGCTTTAATAACAATGTTTTAATAAAATCCCTCCCTCTGTTAAAGTAGTCCATCACTGCAGCTCTACTGTAAGCCCCTTATGGATAACCATACTCTGATATTGCCTGTACACAGGTAGGTGAGGTGAGGTGAGGTGAAAGAGCCACACGGAAAATCTGCACGAATTACAAAGATGGAATCCGGAACAACTGTGTCCGACCAGTGGTGAGATGACGGATGTACCCAAACAACAGGTGACCCCCGTCTTGCCATCAGCCGCAAGACAACCTGTAAAAAATACAATCGGTGTGTCATTCATTTGTTTAACTGCAATGTGATTGATCGTGAAGTTGATGCTACGTAGCAAGCTAAAGGCTGAGGCTAGGATTAACATCGTACGGTCAGTGTTAATAGGAGTCAAAAAGTGTTAGGTAATTACCTTTCTTCTCAAACATAATGGCCATCCATCGCAGTCACAACGAGCCACACGAGTTTACTGACCCAGTCGCGTGTAGATGTCAACGTAGGTTTGCCAAGAGGAGCGCTTGCAAGATGATGTCTGCCATTGTTGTTCTTAGCGTTAGCGTTGCAAGAAAGCATAAAGGAATCCGATCCGGAAGTCTGTGAGCGTGTTCTTTTTTTCAGGCCGAACGGGAAAAAATTGCATGTTGTAAACGATAAAATGATCTTATTTGGTAGGGAATGCCCAGCTAGTGGTGCCGTTTGGGATGTCCGTGTTGTTTTTCGAGCTCGCTACACAACATCCGGGTCAGTCAAAAACTCATTAGCCAATGGAGACGCACCCCTGAAACAACCCGCCCATGAGAGAGGTTTGTGTCAGAACTGCAACCAAAAACTCAGGGAGCGCAAACACAATGAGAGCCAACGCAAAAATCTGATCGGAGAGAAAGAAGAGGAAACTAAACAAAAGAATATATTGTCAGAAATGTAAAAGATCAATAGTTCACAAGATTACACAAATAATTTGTAAATTATGTGTTTTACTTTTGAGATGACTTTTTTGCTTCGGTTTGTTTTATTCTCTCTCAGATTCTTTGACACAAATCTGATTCCATATAACACTGAATACTATTAATAGATGTTTATGAGTGGTATATTATAGAGCTTTTCATTTACTGGTGACTTAACATTAATATTTTCTTACAAGGTATGATCTGGAAGTAAGGTTCAAAAACATAAATAATAAATTTTTCAGGATACCATTGTCTTTTTAGGTAAAGATTTTTCCCAACAATGAGAAACGGCTCTTATTAGAAAGTGTGCGGCTCTTAAAAGAGCCGTTGGTTCAAACTACAAACGTATCGCGTCTTTACTTCTTGGCGGCGGCCTTCTCAGTCTTCTTGGGCAGCAGAACAGCCTGGATGTTAGGCAGCACACCGCCCTGAGCGATGGTTACCCCACCCAGCAGCTTGTTGAGCTCCTCGTCGTTACGGACAGCCAGCTGCAGGTGACGAGGAATGATCCTCGTTTTCTTGTTGTCGCGAGCAGCGTTTCCAGCCAACTCAAGGATCTCAGCGGTTAGATACTCAAGCACAGCAGCCAGGTAGACCGGAGCGCCAGCACCGACACGCTCAGCGTAGTGACCCTTCCTGAGCAGTCTGTGAACACGGCCGACTGGGAATTGCAGCCCCGCACGAGACGAGCGGGTCTTTGCCTTGGCTCTAGTCTTACCGCCTGCCGCTCCTTTACCACGTCCAGACATGCTATCAGTGTTGTATTCGCCGTGCGAGTCGCTCGTTGGAACACACCAAACGACTGGTGAGAGCTGTATTTATAGAATAGGCTGCTCTTTCATTGGCTACGTTTAACATAACTATGATTAGCCAATCAGAAAAGAACGGATTTCAGGTTTCTTCAGGTCACTAATTTGGCATTCTCGACCAGGGATTACGCGTCATTTCCGGCTCGCAGGGGAAACGCCTTTGTTTTCAGTGAAAACATAGCGGCTTGTTGCTACCATTTTCATTCATTCGATGTCTTTACGTGTTTACGCATTTTTCGCTCTCTAATATGTCATTTAAATAAAACGAACACAAAGAACATTTTCTATAGCATACAATTACCAAGAAACTCTTGGTAATAATTTGAAACGAGGTTACACAACCAAACTCCAGCCTGCAGGTCTCCAACTTTGCCCAAACAAACATCCTGCCAATGCATGGAAAGATGAACCAACATCATGGCCAAATGGAGAGTATGGTGATATTTACTGCTTTGTCATGATGTCATGACAATAAAGTTGTGTTACTCATATTAGCAACTCTTCTGGTTCATACTCTTTTGGTCCTAGACTGCATTTCTGTTAATGTAGTTCCCTCCAAGCATAGGCAGACACAAGTGGCTTTCTTTCTACTGGTTTATTAGAAACTTCTTCTCTCCAAATCCACCATGAAAACTAAGGGCAGAATAAATGAGAAAAACGGCTTCACAACTCGGTTGGCAAATAGCTTGTAGGTGTATTACCGTTAGGAATGACTGTCTGCTGGGGCAGTGTTTTCTTGTGAAAGTCCGGAAGTAAGTCAAAGTACCCGTATGTCCCAGTCGAGAATACAAAACTTCCGTTGTATGAGATTTTCAGAGTAAAATCGACGAGATCACAATATAATTTATTTCAAATTAATAGTAGCCTAGAAACATCATACTAAAAGTAAAACGGACTGAGAACATTTTACCATACAATAACTAATTTTGCTAATTACATTTACACTCCTGTACTCCAGCAAGGTATTCAATGGGGACTTTTAATTGTAGTGGAGTATTTTCACATTGTAGTATTTGTATTTTTAAAATGAAAAACAATTGCACTACACACCATATTGAAATGATAAAAGAAAATGGCTAAAACAAACTGATATAAAACCATAAGTTACTTAACATACCTATAAATGTAACTAGATTTGATCTAAAATGCTGGAACTAGACTTTGAATTAATTCTGTGTTATTTCAGTTTAGTTCTTTCACCACTTTAATTTTTCACATCTTTGATGAAATTCTTTTGGAGGATTCAGTTGTAGCTGTTTTCATATGCAAACATTTTGTGGTGTAAAACTTGTCCATTTTTTCACATATTCGTGAAATATGTCAATTCATCCCCGCAGGATGAATTATAATGTGATTTTCCATCATCAGGTCAACACTTATATTTTCTATGAACAAAATACCTTCAAGACTGTTGACCTCCTATTAGCCTCAGCTGTACTATTTGTTCAATGATACCAAAGGCCATGATCAGTCCTGGTATTATCATGCAACCTGAGTGATCCAATCACAAGAAGACATTAATATATTTATATTTATACGTATTATTAGATATAGTTATTGTAGTACTTATTAGATAGTACTATTGCAATATTCCTATTATTATAGTGGTATCTGTATGTCTCTCTCCCTCTCACCCCCATTATTACTATTTTAACAGTGAAAAATTTTCTGAAAGCTTAGCCTACTTTATTCCATGGTTAAAAATCACCAGCTGAGTCTATTCCAATATTTCCAGTTTTCAGTGATGACTAATTAATCTGCCTTGTAGTTTAGGGGAGCAAACAAGAACCCCCCCATCCTTCCATTTCTCCTCTAACATGGTCAAACTGTGAGACAGCAGGCTCCCAGCTGATATGGCCATAAAACTGCTTCACTTGTCATGCAATAGGCAAACTCAGACTCAGGACAAGATGGAGGGTGGATTCTTTCTGTTTTACCCAGAGAGCAATCCTCCAGCTGCTTGCCAGCAAAGATCAGCCTCTGCTGGTCAGGGTGAATGCCTTCTTTGTCCTGGATCTTGGCCTTGACATTCTCAACGGTGTCACTGGGATCAACCTCCAGGGTGATGTTTTTGCCACTTAGGATCTTAACTGCATTTGCATGCTACCCCCTCAGACGCAACACAAGATGTGGGGTGGATGGTTCCTTTCTCTCGCTTTCTCAACCCAAGATGCAGATTGCCACCCACCTGAGCCGGGTCTGGTCTGAGGTTTCTGCCTGTTAAAATTCAGTCTTTCCTCGCCAAGTTGGTCATGGGGTCTCAGTAAAATAAAAGAGTAGTCTAGACCTTTTGGAAAGTGTTTGTTGTTGTTGTTGTTGTGATTTGGTGCTACATCAATAAAATTGAAGTGGTGATTGGCCAGCGCTAGAAAAAATGGAGAGGAGCAAAACAACAAACATTTTTCTTCACTAGCGCATTAGAAACAAATCTTGCGCTTGTCAGACTAACATAATAACTTTGAGCAGGGTCCCTCTTAACCAAGTGTAAACAGGGTTTAAGAGACAAAAAAAAAACATCACAAAGGACATCTCATTCCTCCAATAAGAAAGTTGAACCTTTAAAAACACCCCAGAGGAAAATTCAGATTATAAAACTGATCTTTTATTGTAGAAGAAATCATATTTCTGTATTTTCTAGAATAATTTTATTCTAATAATTCGAATCTTTGCAGCAGTTGGTGTCATCAGGACTGTCTCGCTGCATGATGGGAGACCCAGTGGTGGTGAAGGTCAGAGGTCAGGAGAGGCAGTTGGTCAACATGTCCCAGAGGCAGCAGCAGCACAGAGCAGCTGAACACGCCGCCAGACATGATTTCTCTGCACCGCGGCCGTGACCGCCGCCACGATTCTGATCGACCACAAACACTGAGGGAGAGAGGCCAACGTCTGACATCAGCATTTCATCAGTTAACTCAAACATTTATAAATGACACATGAAAGAGCTGCTATTCTCTCTCTCAGCTTTTTGTTTGTCCATTTCTTATTTTTCTCTCAATTTCCTCTCATTCTTACACTCAATACCACAAAAAAGTTTCAGTCATAATTGGTTAAAACATTCTGCAGGGACATTTCTGGAAAAGTTTCCTGTGTTTGGACTCTGACCCACTTGTGTTTTGTTTTGGTGTTTCTCCGTACATCTTCTGGCCGTCCCAGGGGTAGGAGGAGCTGCTGGGGACACTGGGGTAGCCCTGGTACCCGGGCAGAGTTGGGTAGCTCCCTGGGGGCCCTATCGGCCCCGGTGGTCCCTGATAGTAGAACTGGTCTCCTCCATATGTCTGAGGGAAGGTCTAAAGAGGAGACAGATGTGTTTTAAAGTTAAAGAACAGCCTGTTTAAAACATGGCATTCTGCCATTAGAAGGAAATTTTTTTTAAACGAAAGTTTAAACAGACTTCAATGATGTCTGAAACTTTCTTCTGCAGATTAAAGTTTCTTCTTAAATGTTATGAATCTGCATCATCATCATCATCATCATCATCATCATCATCATCAACCAAAGAAAACGATTAAATGATGTTCATGCTTGGATCTCTCTCTCTTTCATGTTTCCTGTGCAGCAGTGCATCCTGGGTACCTGGTACGGTGAGCCGGGGAAAGCTGAAGGCTGAGTGTTAAAAGCTGCAGAGAGACAACAAGAAGTCACATGACCTTATTATTATTATTATTATTATTATTATTATTATTATTATTATTATCATTATTATTATTATAATACAAACCTGGAGGGAAGCTTGGAGCTATAGAGCCACTGGGATGTTGAGGAAAGTATGGAGGCGGAGGCTGTTCGCTCATCTGGATGGATGAAACAAACAATGTAAATTTGAATTTGGCACGTTATACTATTAATTTTTGCACTATTTGTCTTTTTGAGGTGAAAAATCTGTTGATTAATGAAGAAACAGATTCATCAATGATAAATGAATATAATTAGGTCAAGAAAAACAAATTATGTCATTGTGTAAATAACAAATGTTCTGTCTAACTGATCATGTGACTCATTGAGCTTCATTTTTCTGAATATGAATAATGTCCACTCAGGGATCCGTCTAATGTCTGGTCATATGCCTTCATACCAACTCTAATCTAATCTACTGGTTTCCATGACAGCCAATAGAGAAACAGACATCTCTCACACTCTCCACTGTTTCACAGACATTTTGTTTGTATTGAGGAAATAACTCACTAAACATGTTTCCAGTTAAACCAGGCTGCTGCTTTAACCCTCTGCACTCTCAGCTATCAATAATAATGAGTTGAAGGCAAAAGAAATTTACATTTTTAGATATATTTACTGAAAACATGCTGGAAAAATCCAGAGCCTCATTTTAGATTGAAAACTCAATACACACTTTGAAGGCATTGAATTATCAGTTTGTTAATGAATGATGAAGAGTGGAAGTTTAAAGATAGATAGATAGATAGATAGATAGATAGATAGATAGATAGATAGATAGATAGATAGATACTTTATTGATCCTTTACAGGAAATTGTTCTGTCGCAGCAGCTACATTCAGGTCAACAAAATTATTATAAAATTATAAAATTATTTTTAACGTAATAATATGGAATATGCACTAGCTTTAAAATCATCCCATCATTTAAACTAACGCATATTTGAATAAACTCACATCTAACTCCTTTAAATCTCGTAATCTGAGTCCATATATTCCCTTAATTTTCAGGATTAATTAACGCTTCACTGAAATAAACCTTTACTTGTGACATTGAAGCAGAAGTAACGTTTAGAGCTTAATTTTATTCATTTTAGGATTAAATTAAGGTTTTCATTGATTCCATAATAATTCCACTTAATTTAAACACGAGAAATATAATCTATAGGCTATATTTACTGATCAATTACCATACTGACCTACTCTTTTCAGTATACATAACCCACTGAAGCTATATAATTATTACATTTAAAAACATGTACATTTTAAACAGTTGATTTTATTCCAGTGGAGTCTGGGTTGTGTAAGAGAATTTTAACTTACCTTCCGACGAACTTTATAGAGTCAGAACTTAAATTTCCCCTCAGCCCGTTTCTCTGTTTTGTTGATTGATGGATCGATGTGAGCACGAGGGAACTGCTGACAGCGGCACGAGGACAAGATGACGTGGGGATGACGCCTCCCCAAACCCCTGCTGACCGCTCTCCCTTCTCCCTTCATTCTCATTTCATTCTTTCTCATTAATCACCAAAAATAGGTTGATTGAATGAAGTTTCTGTACGCTATTTTATTTTTTTACATCGAAATTTAGCATAATTCAGAAGAATTTCAAACAAATGTTTTCGTTCTTATCCACCAAAATATGTTTTGCAAATATGCATTATAGTCTGTAAATAAGATGGGTATTTTTAATTCACATTAATAAAGCCATACTTTTATAAAAGTTAATAGTTTCCCCACAAATAATGCAATTAAAGTCATTTTTTACGCATTTAATAATTATTTTCTGAATGTGGAATGGGTTTTGCACATCTCTAAATTTCTAATTCATGATCGTTGGATGGAATAAAGGTTGAGATAAATTTAACTTTCACCTATTGGTTGAATCCAGGCTGCAACATAAACTGGTTTTATCCTTCTTCCAGTACAGACTTTACTGTGGTTCCTTCATGTGAGGGAATGTCGCTATCTGCTGGTGTATCTACTAACTGCATCTCATATTTACCTGGAGATGACGTTTTCACAGTTGTCTGTTTATTTTTTTGTCTGTAAGCAGGTTAAACAACGGTGGCAGACCAAGAATATATTAATTTGTTTATTTAATATTTTTGGTAGATTCATACATGACATCATTGGTTTCTCTTGTGCCAACGTATTTACTGCAGGTATACAGACAGAGCAGGTGAGGACAGTTTTCATCACGTCTAGCTGCAGACGGACTGTTTTTCTAAGACTTCTGGGACAATTTAGAATATATTGTTGTATCAACACATTCAAACCTCTTGCTGATATTTCCTACTGACATTAAACATACTAAAGATTCTATCTACAGGTGCCAACCTGGAAGCTGGACCCTTTCTGTCCGTTTATAGTGTACATGTAAGTTATATATTTGTGAACATCTCCGCTGACTGTACATTCAGTAAGGTAAAGCTATCAGACATGTTGACTCAACTTCAAGAAATCATCATATCCATGACATGTTCAATGACCTCCCATGGTGTCATTTGTGCCTGATGTGCAAGTTGCAAGTCAAAGAGTCAAACTCTTGTTGACCTTTTTTTAAAATTAATTTAAAGTATATTTGTTTACAGTGTGTTTACTGACACTTTCTGTAGGCGTTTAAGAGCTGTCACTGCTCCATGTCAGATACTGTTGTGAGTGTTGCTTAAACTCTGAGGTCTTTGGATGCACTAGTGCATCTTTATAGAGTTTCTATCAATATATTTATGATAAAACAGTGTAGAAATGTTGTTTAAACATTGCTGTAATCTGTAGACTCCTCTCTTCTGCATCCTCTCGAGAATGTACTTGACTCAGGTGACCTAAAGGATGCAGAGAAAAGAGCCTTGACACGCTCATCATCTGCCCACTCGTGAGTGGATTGTGGGATTCATATGTTGAATAAATATTTGATTTTGATCTGATTTGGTTTTTATGCTCATTCCAGCATACCTTAAAGTTTCATATGAATTAAATCACTGTCGAAGTCCCTCTACATTTGGTGAAAGCAGAGTGACTGATGCTTCTACTCGAAAAAACGATATTCTAAATTGTCATTTTAGGCATTTATATAAATATATCTTTTAGTATTTTATTAAAAGAATCCACTGCTGTGAACTGAAGACTTTGGTAAACCCATTTCAGGGACAAAAACAATTTGTCCCAATGAGTAAAGGTGTGTTTTCACAAGAGATTTGAAGAATTAAAAATCAGAATTCAGCTTTTCAGGGCCAAGTTATTGCTTTACACATTTCTCAAGGACAAATGGGACACCTGTCTTAAACAAAGTTTAAATTTTGCTGTAAATTATGACATGAAACATTTTGGTATTATTGTATGCAAATACCTTAAAAGGTGAACTTAAGAAGATACTGTATGTCAAAATTGAGAAAATGCCATCAGGCCCCAGAGGGTTGATGCTGCTTGAGTCATGACAACCTCCTTATCCGCCGATCAAACACACCTTCAACTCATCCCTCTTAATACCTATAATAATATACATGAAAAATCCTCAAGTATTCCAGTCATGAAATTTCAAGAAAGAAGCTCTTAATGAGCAAATCTTATTCTCCAAACATTATGACTTTGGCCTGGCTTGTGCAACATCATCAGCTAAATACCAGCTGGAAACCCTGTGTCACATTCCCCCTCTCCCCCATCTGCTGTTTTAAAAAATGCAAAAAAAGTTAACTAGTAGAGAACTTTTGATTCAGTGTCTCTGGCAAACGCCATATTGAGTTGTAACCTCACCACCAGGCCATCCCATGTGCCATTAAAACGGAAGAAGCAACAGGTAAGTCAACAAACATTACATCACTTTGTCAATGACTCTTTTCTGTGTGTCTGCGTTTGTATTTCTGCCCTCTGGTGGACAGAATCACTTACTGCAGCTTTAAAACCTGACAATCTAATATTTAGGCTAAAAGCGATTACATACACATTCATACCTGTCACTGACATTCAGTGTGGAAAGATGCTTTTCTTCTCTATCTTATCTCTAAGTTTCATTTTAAGGGAAATTTAAGGGGAAAACAGGGCTCAGAAGCGATGGGTCGTTATCGTCACATTAGAGTGATGGGAAGATATCACCTTACAGGTTTGATTCTTAATAAGTTATAGGAAATGGTCACCTTTTGATATTTCCCAATATCCTTTCTGTCATTTCAATATTCAATCATATATTTAACATTCAATTATGACCTAGTGGACCTGACTAATATAATAGTACTGTAGTTTGCATGCCAGTCAGTTTTCCTTTTATATTGCAGTTACTCTGTTAATTTTCGGGTGAAATAATCCCTCACAGCTCTGTTGATCGGTCATGTATCAGGAAAAAGCTGACAGTAATTTTTGGACGAGTCACTGATTGGTCTTCTGTTGACGGACGGCTGCTTGGATCCACTCATGTGCGACTTCATTGTCCCTGGTCTGGTACTGTCCATTCCATTCAACCTCCAGTCGGGTAGCTAGCAATCCCATTGCTAAGCTAAGCTAACTAATGGTGTTGCAGCAATAGGTGAGACGAACATCATGACAATGAGTTTTAAACAGGTATATCAGTTCCAATAAACAGACCTGTGGTCTCCAGGGCGTCGCTGGTGATGTGTAGACGGCAGAATCGGCCGGTTGGACCACCAGAAACGTGCAAACAGAGTTCAGCCAATCACATGTCAGTCTGGAGGATTGTGTCTCTGGTGTCACGTGTCTCTGATGGTCCGGTCCCCATCATTAGGAGGTGGCGGCCTGTTTGTTCCGGAAGGTTTCAAAAAACGCCATCATCCCTTTCCTCACATTGCTGCTGCTGCCGTTGCCCTTGGTTATCCTTGGCGCCATCATGGAGCCACTGCTGCTGCCATGGTGATGGGATGTGAGAGAAGGGAATCCAGCACTGTCCATGGAGTTAGCCCGTTTGACCTTTGATGGGGTCATGCGCCAAGACTTGGTCCTTGGAGGAGGAGTCTGAGCAACTAGACACTTCTGATACTGGACCTGATGGAGAGAAAAGAACTTTTAGAGGAAATGACATCAGCAAGAGCCGCTCAACATGTTGTGACCAGAATGGAGTTAATTTCATCAACGATAATTTTGACAGAAAAATGTTTGTTGATGAGCTTTTTTTTCCATGACTAAGATGAGATGATGAGAAGAAGATACAGATGTCAATAAACACTGAGACAAAATCAACAGACAATATTGTTAGTGAAAAATGACGAGACAAATGTCATTTAAAAAATAAACACTTTACCAAAATCTCTCTTTATTTTTGTCCAGTTAATATTGTAAATATAAGTTCATTTGGTAAATATAATGATATTTCAACAAAAAAATACCCTTAAACCTCTAAATGATGGAGATAATTTGTTGAAATTAACCCTGTAAACTTAAATTTGAATCTAAATTGATTTAGCTTCAGGTGCTTTTAAGGTCTACATGTTGTTTCAGGTTGTTTACTCACCATACATGCCGCCTGAACGGCCTCAGACAGGTTTCCTGCGTCCGGATCACACCAGAACACGTGACACTCGAATTGCTGCGTGCCGCCATCTACAATCACAGCGAAGGTGTGGCTGTCGTGGCCGACACCCAGAAAGGTGAGGAAACGTACCTGACACTCCCAGAAGGGCTCCTCCCCTTCCTGTCAGGATCCAATCAGATGGATTAAACAGACAGAAGACAACCTCTAACAAAAGTTTAACAACAAATAATAATGATGTTACCTCTCCTTTCCACAGAGACAAGACGTTATCGGTGACGTGGACGACGATTGGCTCCCACTCATCTCTGTCTGTAGAGTTCATGATGCTTTCTATGGCTCGGTTCAACACCTCCATACCTGCACACATACCAACACGTACTGTACTATCAGCCTCTTTTCAGGTTTAGTGACACCTGGTGGTTACACTATGGTAAGGGTAAATCAAGGGGATCAGTTTGTTTATATAGAGGGAAGTAACCAATGACAGCACTGAATGGTAGTGTGTTCAGGCGACCTACCCATTGCTCTAGACACCGGCAGGTTACCGATGTACTGGACCTGGAACTTCTGGACATGCTGCCGAACCGCTTCCAGAAATTCCACTGAAAAACAACAAACAGGATGAATCAGCAGAGAGCCAATCAGAGGTGATGATGCCAGAGAACAGGTGAGTCACCTTGTCTAGGCAGGTCTTCAGGTGAGATGCTCTCCATCGTTAAAGAACGAGATGGCCTCATCACTGTCTTCTCCGACATCATCTACAGAAACATTCAAATGCGTTTATGTTTTTACATGTATTCAACAGGATCAGTCTGTTGTTATTCTATATTTATTCTTATCATCAACAACCTCATAACAGGTTAGTCTTTGTCTCAATACTGTCTGACTCTCTGTGGCTCTCAGCTCCTAGCAGATTGCATTTTTTTCAGGTTTAGGGGACATGGATTGTCCATTATTGGACATGCTGGATCTCATGTTTTTGACCATGATTCACACTGATACATGTGAGGGACACAAAATCAGAATATCTTAACATCACTACTTTGATTTTGGCCACATTAGCATGAGCTCTAATATAATATAATATCTCAACAACAATTGGACAAATTGTGATGACATGTGGTTCAGACATTCATGTTCTCCCCAGAATAAATTGTAAGAACTTTGGTGATCCTTTTACTTTTAATCTAGCGCCACCATCAGGTCAATATCTAAACATGTCCAATACTTCAGTGTATGACCAGATATATGCAGAAGTAATGACATTCCCATCAGATTCAGCTGTACTTTGTGTTTATTGACAATAAGCTAATGTTAGCATGCTAATAAGCTAAACTAAGATGGTAAACATAATAAATATGAAAGTGAGGACACGAGTCGTAGATTCACTGACCTTGGAGCACATCTCATGCAGTGCTGTGCCGATGGCCTTGGCTGGAGCGTTGCAGCGAAACACGTGACACTTCAGCACACAGCTGTCCTTATCACCTGCCACAAACGCAAAGTCCCTGAACGCACCACACACACACACACACACACAAACACATACAATGAATTGGTCCTGTTGTTGCACCTGTTGATCATGTGATCAGCGGAATGAGCCTAACATATCCAGGAGCTTGTGAAGATGAGTGTGAGTGTCTGTGCCTCTGGATGTGACGAGGTAAAGGGAGGATGGTTTACCTGTCCCTGCCCAGGTGGAGGGGTAGGGGGGGTAGGGGCGTGTTAAAAGAAAGAGAGAGAAGCTGTGTTAGTGCAAGCAAGAAGGGAAACAAACTGAAAGGTGTGCTTGATTTTAACATCTTAGCATGCCAAAACATTGATTGTGTGATGCCAGAGGACAGCATAGCTTAGCACAAGACTGGCTGTTGGGCTGTTTTGTAACTGTTAGCATAGCTACTGGAAAAAAGAGAGAAAATTCCAAGTCTGTCTGATTTAGACAGAAACAGAAATGTAAAAATGAGACATTGAGAACATACCCTTGTAAGTGCATAAACAATGTGTGAATTTCTTGTTTTATACATGAATTTATCTGAGCCGCACTGTGGTGACATCACACAGATGTGCAGTGACGTCACAGCACTGGGAAGAAACACTGTAGTAATACTGTGAATACAGTGCAGTTGGATGTGTATTAAAATCTCTATAAAAACAGATTGCAAAGAAGGATAAGCATCTAATCACAACATTTAAATTAACTAATTAATTGATTTATCCCTGAAGCCATCAAATAATTTTGTTGAAATTGATTTCCTAATATCATTTTAATGATTAATGACAGCTAAATAAATCCTGCTACGAGACTGATCACAGATCAGTCAGAGACCTAGCCCACTGCTCTCTGATTGGCTCACCTGCCATTGTTGCAGCCCACACCCCAGACACGGATGTTGATGATTGGCTGACAGTGCAGAGGGGTGTGGTCTAAAGGGTCCAAAAGAGTCAGAGTGTCTTTCTTCAGAACCAGCATCATCTCCCGACCCTGCAGACAAACAGACAGGCAGAACCGAGGAGACAGACAGGTCAACAGACTGACAGACACAACACAACAAAAACTACATCCTGGTAATCTAGACCAGTTTAAACCAGATCCTGATAATCCAAACCACTTTGAACCTGATCCAGATAGTCCAAACCAGTTAAAACCAGATCCATATAATCAAAACCATTTCAAACCAGATTCTGATCGTCTAAACCAGTTTAAATTAGATCATTATAGTCTAAACCAGTTTATACCAGAGTATGATGGTCTAAATTATTTTAATCCAGACCCTGATAGTCTGGTTTTAACCAGGTGCTTATAGTCTAAACCACTTTGAACCTGATCCAGATAGTCCAAACCAGTTTAAACCAGACTCTGATGGTTGAAACCAGTTTGAAACAAACCATGATAGTCTACATAAGTTTTAGACCAGATCTTCATTGTCGATACCAATTTTAATCCAGCCCCCGACCATCTAAACCACTTTTAAACACGAACCCCTTGTCTAAGTCTAAGACCCTGACAGTATAAACCACTTTAAATGGGATTCTGACAGTCTTAAACTGTTTAAACCAGACTCTGGCATACTAAACCAGTTTAAACAGGATCTTGATAGTCTAAACATGTCTGAGAGGACAAAACTAAAAAAGTTTAAAACGTTTCAAAGTTGCACACAGTTTAACTCTTCGGGCCAGTTTGTGCTCAGAACACAGACAGACAGTCGGGTACAGGTTCAATAAGTGTCTGACCTCGCCCCATGCACCAGGCCCGTCTCTCTGTTCAGGGCTGCTGCAGTGAGACAGCTGCTGGATGACGTTACTGACAGCGAGACTGCTGCGACCAGGAGACAGGTCCTCCTCCTCCACCTCCAGCCAGCCCAGAGACCGCACAGCAAAACACTAACAGACAGATGGACAGATGAGGAGATTAAACGGTCAGTGAGTTGTTGGGTGACAAACAGAGAAACCAGGACACGAACAGTGAGACAGGCAGAGAGAGACAGATTAAACCAGATTAAAGCTGTACAAAACTGTGGTAGACACGAAGAAAAGGAGAGAGAGAGATTAAAGTAGATTATAGCCCGAGAATAGACTGAATTTGCTTTCATTTTAATAATAATAATAATAACATTAATAATAATAATAATAATAATAATAATAATAATAATAATAATAATAATGTTTTGTTAGCATTAGCATTAGCATTGTTACCTTGGAGTTGGGGTCGTGGTTGGTAAAATAGTCTTCATGCCACGAAGACCTGAGTGAAAAAACAAAATTTACATAACCTGCCCAAACAGTGTGTTTGTGTGTGTGAGTGTGTGTGAATGAATGGTTGTGTGTTACCGTTACCTGGCCTCAGGTGGTCTGTCTGTCTCCACATTGGAGCTTTGCTGTCCAGCCTCCTCCTGCTGAGACAACACACCACAGAAGAAGACAGTATAGCAGACAGATCTGAGTTCATATGAGCTAACTCCACGACACTGGATTACTGGGTACATAAAAGATGGTCTAACCTGTGTGTCAAGTAGCTGTGGTGTCCCACTGAGGCTAGGGTGTTGCCACTGGGTGGCGCCAGTGGGAACATGCCAGTAGTAGGTTCCAGTTGAGTCTTTGATAGTTCTCCAACCAGACGGAAGGTCTGGATCCAGCTGCAGGTTCTGGTCTGTCCAGATGTTGTCTGCACAGATGCATTAAAAACATTTTTGTTTTTTTTACAGCTTGACAGGGAACAACAGCATAGAAACACTTTAAAACAGTGAATTGTGAAACTGAGACCATAAACTCAAGAATAAATGAATAGAATAATTTATGAAACAATTTAAAGGCAAAAGGGATAAGTGAAAGTTGTGGGCAATAGATCCTTGGCCAAGTCTTTGAGAACATATACAGTACTTGATGTGGGCATCCCATGACAAATGAGACGATATCTGAACTGAAAGGCTGCAGCTTTATTGATATTTTGTCCAAAACGTATTGGAGGCGTAGGAGAGGGGAAGTTGTTCTCCCTCCAGGCACGAATAATATATATAATATATCCATGGTTTTAGTTCCATTAGTTGCAAGGGAAACTCCAAGGCCTTATGAATTAGGCCAGTTAAAGAGCCCATTAGGAGCTCTGGGACTATAAATTCATCAGCTTATGCAAATATTACTCAGACCTCTTGGTACATTACCTCCAAACTGCAGTGTTTGTTCAGTTTTGGTCAACTTTGACCAGGACAGTTGCACGTTGATGCACAGTGAGGCATCAGTTTAGATGAGCAGCACTTTAATATAACATAATTTGCCATAACATGGCAAAAACAACAATTTGCCTCTTTGGTTGCATGGTGGTTGCTATCTTTCACTGCTAGGGGGGTAAGAAGCTCTTTTGAAGAAATATTGAGTTGATTTTCTTTTTGTCTGAGTTAGTTGCTAACTGCTGCTAGCTGCTTTAAAAATGTCCCAGTTTTGGGCACCTCCATATTAATTTTATTGTTACTGCTGTCAGTAATGTCTGCTGGGGTTGGGACATCTGAAACACGCTGCTCACCCTGCTGCTGAGGAAAATAAGCGGAACATAATGGATGGATTGATCATTTATAGTTGACCTTGAATTGATGTTGCTGTAATTTTTCTATGTGTTGTATATGAGGTGTTATAATAATTTGTTTCCATTCAGTCTAATGGTTTCCAATAAAGGTGTGCTGGGTTAGCTATTAGCAATTCCTTGTAGCTATGGATGTGCAAGCAACCATTGAAGGATTATTTTGATACTGAAGAAAACTTTAAAATCGAAATTGAATTTTTAGGCAAATTCTTAAGTGTCTTTTTTCTGATTCCTATTTATTCTGGATGAACGTAATAGATAATAATATCCTCAGGAGGTGTAAGTCACACTAAATGATGTGTTTCATGTCTGCGTGTTCATAACTCATTCTGTTATGAGTCTGAGAAGGAGTTTTACCCATAAAGTGCTTCCCTGCATCCATCCATTTTCTACAAACACTTATCCTTTGGTGGGTCGCAGGGCAAGCCTTTCCAAGCTGACATTGGGCAAGAGGCGGGGCACACCCTGGACAGGTTTTTAACATTATTGTTGGATCATCATCATCATCATCTTGTCCTGATCTTGTCCACTGAGTACTAAATGTACAAGAGATGTTGGACAACAAAGTGATCAGAGGTCAAAATGCTGAACGGGAGGAAAAAACTGGAGAGGGTTTGAATAATTAATGAACCTTTAGAGACAAGAAATGCTGAATTGGCTAATTGAGCGACAACAATATAACAGGAAAGAGGGAGGGGGAGGGGGAGGGGCACACCGGTCAATACAGCTGACTAAACTATAGTCCACAGCAGTGAATAAAGAGCTTTATGAGACATTACATTACATCTGATGTTACACATATTGGTATGTTTATTCATGTCTGTAGTTCTGAGTTACTATCATTTTAACTGTCCATTCTTTTTCAATTAGAAGTTTTTTAATCAGCAGTAACCCAGGGTTTAGTGTTTGCATGTTTATTTTTTGGTGGTGATTACATTATCTACACTGAAATCATTACATCCGTCAAAGGACGTTATGTTTCGGTCTCTGCCCGTTGGTTGGTTGGTTGGTTTGTCGGCAGGATTACACAAAAACTACTTGACGGATTTCCATGAAACGCTGTGGAAGGTTGGAGCGCAGATCCAGATTGAGGGGCAGATCCAGGAATTTATTGATAACATTGTGAGATGCTGAACTGATTTGCACAAAACGTTGCAAAGGGGTGGGGTATGGGTCAGGAAAGCTAAACAGAAAGGTAGGATTCTTAGGCCATTGCTGAGGTATGTGCTCTACTGAGTGCCATTCTAGTGCCATTCTGTAAATGCCAGTCTGTGCATTCAACGCAACTTTTTAAACTCAAAACACTGTCGTCAAATCACACTTTCACTGAGCTTGATTTGAGTTTTTAATTTTTGCCTGTAGGATGCAAGTAAAACACAGTGCCATGTTCAGATGCTCCTGTCAGTGGTTTGAATTGGTTCTGATACTCTAATGCAACATTAAGCATATTACTGATAGTGTGGTGGCGCCAATGCTGAGGAGAAAAGCTCAAGGTCACCCAGTATTATTTAAGGTGCATCTGGGGAGAGAGCTTCCACATCTGTGGTGGTCTCTATTGGCAAGGGTCACAAAAACCTGTCCAATTCATGTTGTCCTCAGTGAAACTGAGCATTATTGCATAATTTACAGTGTATGTACAAACACATGTCACGCCAGTCATGTCCTAAGACATTGCTAGGAATCCAAGAATGTCATCATTGATTGAGGGGTTTCCATGTCTCCAAAAGGCAAACAAATGTCTCAGTTTACTGAATATTGTACGGATGCATGAATTCAGTTCATCTAAATTATGTCTAAGTGATCTCACATTTAAAAAGATTGTTGTTAAGAGAAGAGGTGTCTTTCTCTTGCTCCAATGAGACCTGTTAGGTCCATCTACACCTGCTGTGTGGGAAATCTGGGTCGCTCCGCATTCTGTAGCCATTCCTTTAGGAAGATGTAGGTCTCCAGGGCAGAGCAGGTGCTCACTGAGCCGGCTGGAGTAATTCCTCCCCTTGTTACTTGCAAAAAGTTGAATATTTCATAAAATCAGCAACAAAAATCCCAGTTTATAGAGATGAGGGAAGACACTATTAGTTACGGTGATGATGTTTCATAAAAGAAAAACATTAATAGGGGCGGCTGTGGCTCAGTGGTAGAGCGGTCGTCCACTTATCAGAAGGTCAGAGGTTCGATCCCCAGCCCTGCAATCTACATGTCGAAGTGTCCTTGGGCAGATACTGAACGTCCAAATTGCTCCCAGTATCAGTTCAATTGGTGTGTGAATGGTTACTGCTCCTAATGAGCAGGTGGCTCCTTGCATGGTATGAATGTCTCCACTGTATGAATGTTGGTGTGAATGGGTGAATGCTGGCTGCTGTTGTAAAGCTTTGATTGGTCAGTCAGACTAGAAAGGTTCTATATAAGTTTATATAAGTTTAGTTTATATAAGTTACCATTTAAAATGCTTATACATGCCTAGAAACAAACAACAACAGAACTCTCATGTGACTGTCAGCCACAGAGCAGCACCACCTGAACGGTTTAACAGTCTTAATTTGTTCATTCAGAACAGGTAGAAACACTTCTAGTTGTTTATGGATAGTAAAATGATAATAGTGAACCTCAAATCTAAATAATTTAATTGTCTAAAGACTATCCCAAAACAAAACACACAACATGGGAATATGTATATTAATGCAAAGTGATTCTGTCAATATGACCTCGTACTACGGAGTTTATCCTTCTCTTGTCCCAGAATCCCTCATGACACAGCACGGCCATAGCTGGGTGTGTGAGTGTGTGTGTTCTTGTGCTCATATCTTAGTGAGGTCCTGTTTGACCTTCTTCCATGTCCACTAAGCCCCGCCCTTTTTAGTTGCAGTCATTAACCTATCAGTTTTTCTCCGATCAAGCAGTACATATACAAATACATGCAAGCTTTACCATCAAATGTAAGAATGATTTATGAAACAATGACTCCTTGATGTCAGTCTACAGCAGATTTTTTAAATGTTTCCACCAGACTTGAAAATTCAGGTCCTGCAATAGGCTCGTACTTGATGGCTGCTTTATGCCGTCTTACTAACACACTGAGACTAAAGCTACAACTGTAATAGGTCCCAGGTCATGATGTAATGCTAACAGATTGAGGTTTAAGCCAACCGGTCATGATGTCATGCTAAAAGTCTGAGGCTAAAGCTAACATGTCACAGGCCATGATATCATGGTAACAGACTAAGGTTAAAATGAACTGGTCCTACATCATGATAACTGCTAACATACTCGGATTAAAACTTGAATATACCTGCTGACTCAATTATGCTATCATGCTAACAGATTGAGACAAAAGCCAATAGGTCTCAGGTGATGATGTAATGCTAACAGGTTCTAGGTCATGATATCATGCTAACATACTCAGGGGTTAAACTAATGGGTCCCAGGTGATGATGTAATGCTAACAGACTCTGACTAAAGTTACAGGGCCTACGTCATGATAGCATACAGATTAACTTAGACTCTGATATCATGACATCATGGGCGCAATTCCACCTGTTGTTCGGTATAAATTCAATGAGGGTATAATGGGGGGTCTGTGTTGTTTCGCCTCTGTGACGGCAGTGGAGGTAGTTACAGATCAGAATCTGAGATCTGTATAAACACGAGGCCGAATGGCAGTGTGAGGTTTTGATGGTGTATTATGTGTTTGTCCCACAACCAGAAGATTTAAAAAGCAGCTAGTAGCAGTGCAGCTAACTCAAAGAACAAGAAAATCAACCAAAAATGTCTTCAAACTGGGGAGAGGGCGTGAGGTACAGGAGCTCCTTACCCTCGGAGCAGAGAACAAGATCAAGTGCCACGTGACGAGGAAGGTAAATGTTTTTGCCATGTTGTTTCATCTTTTACGCTGTGCTGCTAATGCATACGTATTTGTTGATATATGTCAGTTTTCCACTGTAACTACCTCCGCTGAGAGGGGGAACAACAATGGTCCCTGATTACACCTTTGTAACGTTTATACAGAACAGTGTGCTGCAATAAAGGTGCAAAAGGAAGAACAGGCTGTGTGAAAAGGGGCTTCTGACTAACTGGAACACTTGCTGTTCAGGGGATGGGTTTAGCTTGTCTAACCAGATAGGTGTGATGCTACACAGTGGGTCCTGAGGGAATCATGCTGTGTTCATGACACATATGAATTTGGGAAGATACAATCTCCAACTCGGACTAAATGATTTGAACATAGGTCGGGTTGGATGTTTTGTTCGGAAATTCATACAGAAATTCAGCGTCCTGATTGACCCAATTGATGTCATAATCATGGCATCCTCTATTGTGACGAGCGATAATTCTAAATAGTGAGGTCATTTACTATCGCCATATGTTTGCATTGTTCATATAGGCTATGAGTGAAGCTGACAGCATTATAGTTTTTGCAAAGATGTTTGTAATAATTGATATTAGCCCGCTGATCAACTCAAGTTTTATCAATATGAACATGACTGGTTATTGATATGGCCAATCATCAGGGCATCTATATTGTTTTTCAAGTTTATCATGTGAACGCATGTTTTCAGATGTCAGAAATTCACAATTTTGAATTACATAGTTTACTGTCGTATTGAACGCAGCATCGTAGCAGGAAAATCTGACCCACAATGTTCCATTTTTACATGTTTGTGTCTGCAGCTATTAAATTTACCAGATATGTAAACAACTTTGACAGCAAATAAACCAGTGTACTGGGACCTGTGTGTGTGTGTGTGTGTGTGTCTTTCTCACCATCATAGTTGACTATGAGTATGGCCAACATGTAATCCTTGCCCATCATGGTTCCACCCTCCAACGTCTGTGGTCAAATCAGCTGATCACCACACACGCACACACACACACACACACACAGACAAACAGGCCCAGATAACAGATGTCAAAGCCTCCCTTTTCCTCTCTCTCTCTGTCTGTCTGTCTGTCTGGATGTCTCTCGTCCCTGTGTCTGTCCCCCTCTCAGACGACACCATCAGTCTTCTCTTTTTTCTTCTTTATTTCATTTCTGTCCCTGTGTTTTTCTCTCTTTCTCCTCTCATTCGTCCCTCCTCTCTCTTGCTCGTCCTCTCTCTCTCCTCTGTCTGATGAAGATGCTGCTTTCCTCCTCCTTTCCCTCCCTCCCTCACCCTCTCTCCTGTCTGATGAGGGATGCTGCTTTCATCCTACTCTTCCTCCCTCTCTCTCTCCTCCCCACTGCTGATGTCATCACTCCCCTCCCTCTCTGACTCTGACTCTGCCTCACTCCAACTTCACTGTAAAAAATAGCTTTTAGTGTACATTGCTGTAACAGCCACACACCTGTAAAAACAAATATAATCATTTGAATGAAGAATGGGGTTAGTAAAAGTGTTATGTACACATATAACAATATGTTTACGATGCCAATTGATATTTTTTTTTAAAAATAAATAATGCTATCAGTCAAATTCATGTTTAATTTATTGTGTTTCACCTCTTTTTAGGCAAATGAATGACTCTAAAAAAGTGTAGGGACGTGGAAAGAGAGTCTGTAACCATAAATGTACAAAAGGAACAATCACAATGTGATGAAATGAAATGTGAAAATACAGATATAGTGGTGGTTGACAGTCGTGTGACAGTAGTAGAGATGGTGGCGATCTGGGATTCCCTTGTGCATATATTCTGTGTACCGCTCACATCACTGAAAACTGTGCTGAGTCAGCTGCATGGTCCCCTACTGCAAAACATTTACTAGTTCCATTATAAAGTTACTAAGCTTTTATTTACAGAAAGAGGGGCAAAAAGAACAGAAGAGTTGAAGAAGATATGTGGTGAGAATTACATTGCCTTTGTCAAATTAGGGAAGTTTCACAACATTAGATGGTCTGCATGAACGCAAGAGACTGTTGAAAATATGGGGCCTATTACCTACCTATCAAATTCAAGCTTTCCGTCATGCTCCATCTTGATTGGCTGCTATGAGATTGATTCAAAGTATATGTGTTATCAGGAAAATAAAAAATTCGCTCATTGTTTTTTTTTATGACTTCTTTTTTTTTTTTAAATATGAACAAAGGATTTCATCTGGTACTCTCCAGCGTTGGGAGACGTCATAGGACATGTATGACACTGTGGCCACGTGTCCGGAAAAGTTTTCCAGCAGGCAGCTGTGAACATAGAGGTCTTTGGGTTTTTGTTTTTTTTACCTCTATGGCTGTGAAGCTCAAGAAGGTTAGAGGAAATAGGACCAGCAGTTCTTCAAAGTAAAAGTCTAAAGTTTAATTTAACCATAAATACAAGCTATGAAGGTTTTTTATTTCATTTTATATTTGGTATTGACGAGTTGTGACCTTTAACAGTCCAACTAAATTTCATTAGGATGGTTTCAACTTGGATTCTAAAATTCTTGATGGGTACACCCCGGGCTATGCCAATAGTAAATGCAAACAAAAAAGAATGTGGAACACAAAACCTCCATACAGAAAGGCCCCCGGTCTGACATCAAACCCAGAACCTTCTTGCTGAGGCAACAGTGCAAACCACTGCACCTTTGTTTTTCCATTTTCATCATTTGAAAATAAAAATTTAGATTTCACTTGAACCTTCTTCACATCCAGATTTTACTACCTCATTAGAAAATTTTTAATTTATTACTGCTTGAAAATTCTCCCACAGAGAATGAATTCTGTTTTCAAATAATGTTACAGAGAAATAAATGACAAAAAACAAAAAACAATTACTATAGTTTTCCATATGTGAAGTAATTGAGCTCCTAATTACGTTCTTATTTTTGACCCCGAAGAAGAAGAAGAAGAAGAAGAAGAAGAAGACCCCCGCCCCCCGCGCCTCCAAAGAAGCTCTTATTTTTCAAGTTTTGAGCGGAAATTTTGTTTGGTGCTGCCTGCTGCATACATACTTAGCTCATTTAAAATAAACAACACGTAATATTTACCCAAGTACTTGTATGTCAGTCCAATAAATATTCGTTGAAACCCAAAGTTATTCAAAACCTTTGGTAGTTTTGCTAGTTTAGTCGTTAGCTTACTTTCCTGAAGAAGAGGAAGCTCTTGGTAACTGACACGGTGGAGTCCAAAATGGAGGACATGTACGTTAAACCAGGTAGGAATCAGCGGCTCTGACCCAACGATGAATGAAGTTAATATTGCTAATAAAGTCTTGTTTTAGCTTCTGACCTTTAAGGCCAGTGGCTAGCACGATATTTGTGCTAATGGCTAGCACGATGCTTGAGCTAGCCTTATGTCTAACATGTCTGAAACAAACCGGCTTCAACGAACTGCCATGAAAATACTGACAAATTAATCTTCCCTTACGCCTCTAGGCAGAAATAAACACATTGTAAAGATATATAAGCAGTTTACAAATGAACTGTATATTATCTTTAGTTCGGCATTAAAATAATTTACCAAACTAGAATTGTAAAGGAGCAAAAGAAAGCTTTATATGTGGTTTTCCTGTTGTTTTCGTAATCCCAATCTACTGGACGAAACGTTAATGTCAAGTTTAAATAAACTAATGAAAGTTTTTGAAGAATTGATATAATGTGTTTGATCATCTAAATCCAACAGTGGCAGAACCTGTCGATTTCTAAATATGTCAAGTCTTGTTGACCCGATTGAAAAGGTAGACAAATGTCGACTAGAGTTTGGTTGGTCATACTGCACTTGTAAAAAGCTGTTCATCACTATTTATCAACTAATCATTGTAACAATAATAACAAAAAGTTCATTTGTATCGCACTTCTCAAATCCATGGTTAAAAAGTGTTTTCAACAAATATAGAATATACCTATTTTATATGAATAAAATAAGGCCTGCATAAGGAATAAAATAGGAATAAAACTTAAAACCACGAATGATTAAAAGTGCAGAAAAAACACAAAGATAAAATTTAAAACCAAGTGGATTAGAATAGAGCAGTGCAATGTAAATAAATACAGTTTTATCTGGTTAAGAATAAAATAGACTTAAAAAACTTTTTTTTAAAGTCATAAGAGAGCATTTCGATTTAAATAATTCTTCAATTGTAATTTAAAAGAAGATTCTGCTTTCTCCGACACCTAACAATCGGTTCCCTTTAGTCTTGAATGATGAGCTGGAACAGTCAGCAGGTTCCTGCTGAAGATCTTAGGCTGTGCACTGGCTGGTAAGGTGACCGAAGTTAATAAATACATTCAGGGACCATGTTGGGCTTTAGAAGTAATACGTAAAAATTATTTTAAAAACTTTGAGTCGCTTTTCGAGCTAAAACTGTTTCTGTACTCAACACTCCAAAACAAATCTGCTGCAGCTCTTCGTGATGCAGTCAGATCTTCTATACTTAGACTTAAATGTCAAAATTATTCCTTTTAAAATTCACCTTGTCTCTCTGTCTGTATTTCTTAGGTAACCAAGAGCGGGGTTGGAATGACCCCCCTCAGTTTTCATACGGCCTTCAGATGGCCCGCGGACCGCAGAGGAACCTCCTGAACAAGAGAGCAACTCCACCCGTAGCTTCAGGTCAGTAAACACTTCTGCTTACTACAAAACCAGGGCTGTGACGACAATACAGCAGTCATTCAATTGCTTGAGCTCATCATGGTCATCACAGCTTTATTTTGTTTGTTTGTTTGTTTATGAAATAATATCATCACTGTGTGTGATATGAAATCAAGAGCTTTAAAGTTTGAAAGCTTCTGCAGAATATAAATGAATCTCCCTCCTCATGCCTAAACCTAACCAACCAGACCGATGAAGGCAACAAGCTCCAATCAGAGGCAGAGTTGCTACTGTACAACGTTGTAGGTCAAGACTTTGCCATCCTGGTGAAGATAATGGTCATAATTACTTGCTAATAGTTGAGATCTGTCAAATACTTTCTTTGCTTCTAGCTTCATGGATGATGGATTTGTCCAATACTTGGACAAAAAATACACAATGACATGCCCGTAAGACCTACCACACATCAAAGTATGATCTGGATCTAAATAAACTTCTTTTTTTAAAAACTTTTTGAGTCATCCTGATAACAGACAAACCAATGCTGGCAAAAACATACCTCCCTGGTGGAGGTAATTACACAAAAAATTCATTACAACAACTAATCAACTGACCAATCAAATGACAGTCATTGTGTCAATGTCAGTTTGTGGTAAGTTACAGAAAAATTTCAGTCACCACCCCATGATGGTAAAAAAATTAATCATTCTCATTTCTTTGGTCCTCAAATATCTTGTCTCTGATTGGTCCTCAGGTGCAGGAGCCCCACCCATGATTCCTCCAACCTCAAATCCCCTGGCTCCACCTGCAAGTGGTGTAACCCCACCCCCTCGACATCCAGGTAAGAAGCCGAAGAAGAAGGGTGGCAGAACCAAATCTCAGGTCATGTTTTCTTAAATATCTCTTTCCTGCAGCTCGTCCTCCTGCCTGTGTGGCCACGCCCCCTCCTTCTTCAGGACCAATGAGAAATCAGAGAGAGGCAGAAAGCAGCCAATCAGAACGTGAGCCTGATGTAGACCGTGTGGTGTTGGTATTGAACAGGGCGCTTGCTGCTTGCAGACAGGCTGTTAAAGTGAGTTTGAACCCTTCAGACAAACCTCCACAACAGCATCCAAAAGGTCACACACACAAAAACACATATGCTTTTTGCATAACATGAACACTGGATTAAAATGAGAGCTCTGACAGTCAGAAACTGGTGATAACACTGTGTGCTGGAGCCCAGTATGTTTCTTTTTGTAGTATCACAGGTGTCCACTTGGAGCACGACTGACACACTGTACCATGTGACTAACGATGGTTTGCCGTGTGACCTTTGACCTCTATCTACAGGATCGGGTGTGTATTGATGTAGCAAAGAGGCTTCGCCTCCTAGAGGACAGCTGGAGGTCAGGTAGACTGAGCCTACCTGTCAGGAGACGCATGGACACCCTGTCTCTGGGTAACCGGCCTCACTTGCATGCCTACCTCTCAGTTTACCTGCTCACCTGTCTGTCTGAATACTCACCTGTCTGTCTGTCTCTCAGAGTTACAGTTGGGACGCTGGGACTCAGCTGATGAGATCCATCTCTCTCTGATGGTCGATCATGTGACTGAAGTCAGCCAGTGGATGGTCGGTGTCAAACGACTCATTGGTGAGACTAGAAAACTGAGTCCAGAACTCTTAGAACCACTTCAGAAACCTACAGATCTAGTTCAGTACTCTCCAGAACCTGTTCAGGACGCTGCAGAACCAGTCCAGGACTCTGCAGAACTGGTCCAAGCTGAATCAGTCCAGGATTCTGCAGAGCAGGTCCGAGCCGAACCAATCCAGGACTCTGCAGAACCGGCCCAGGCCGAACCAGTCCAGGACTCTGCTGAACTGGCCCAGGCCGAACCAGTCCAGGACCCAGCCTCCCAGTCCTGACTTTGTTCATCCTGCAGGAATCGTTAGTATTCTAAAAAAAAAACTTGCCTTTTTTAACCAAAACCAGGATCTGATGCTGATCAACCTCACAGTCATATTCACATTTCAGCAGGGGTCAAAGGTCGGAGCCCCAGGAACAGATAGGGGGTCATTTAGTGATGGACACAAACATCCACACTGTAGATGAGGGGGAGGACGGCACCACAGGGTCTGAAACCTCCACTTAGGACTCTCTGGACTCTACTTGGGAACATGACCCTGTATCTGACTTGTTTCTGGACTCAACCTTTAACAATCTAAGATCACATTTTCCACCAATCACAGCAAAGCTCTATGCATCAACAGTTGACCACATTTTCAGGTGGTGATGGCGTGAATTACAAATTCGTTAAAAGTTTTTTTTCCCTGTGTGGGAATAAATCTCTTTCTATGTAGGAACAGGGTTTTATTTTCAGCTTATAGTTGGAAGAAACAAAAATACTGCCAGAATGTAACTACGTACATTTACTCAACTACTGTCCTGAAGTATAAAGTGGAGGTTCTCCATTTTATGCCTCTTACTTCTACTCTACTACATCTCAGAAGTAAATATTGTACTTTGTTTTCCTCTGAAATCTTTACTTTCGTTACTCTCCTAATGTGTTAATTTCAAATATGTATGATAAACTGAAGGATGAAATGTGTCTATGTGTTGATTAAATTCTCCTACATCTTCAAATAAATACATTCCTCTCATATTAGCTGGAAAATGTCACAAAGCTGAAAAAAAACATAAGCAAAAGTGCAGTAAAGGTGTCACAAACATGAAGTGATGGAGTTTGTTAGTTGGTTCAGCTAGTTTCAGAATTAAGTCAAATTATAAACTATAACTACAAAAATACAACCTCGCACTGTTATTTGGTAGTTTTTTGTTATAGATGAGAAAATGAGATTTAAAATAACATAAATATTTAAATGATAATAAAAAAGAAAAATGATCTGAAAGTTCATCCTGATAAAAAAAAAAAGCTTCTTTCCTCACGTCTTTTTCACATTAGCCATCTAAATGTTTAACGTGAACAGCTGACTCACCTGTGCATCACACATATCTACAAAATCCACATGTTTTTATCTCACTGAGCAAGTTTGACACAGATATATTTTTTTAAACTAAATGGAACTTGTTTTCTTTTAGTCTGATAACAGTTAAAATATTTTAAAAGCTACATTTCTCCAGACTAACAACCTGTCCACATTTAACATTATGAGGTAAAATATTGTTCTTCATAATGCTGGCGTTGAAGCACTATTTTGGAATGGTGATCATTCACCAGCCTGGCGACTCATCCCTTGGAACTAAAGAGGGTTTTGTCAAAATCATGTGATCATAAGGCCGCAAACGGCTTCTGCAGTGTTGACATGTGACCAACAGAGGGCAGCAGTCTCTTACACTGACATGTGGGCCACTTTTTGATAAATGATGTATAATACCATCAAATATGTATAAGGTCTCATTATATTTTTTTCTAAATTATCATGGGTTTCTGAAATATTCATTTGTTAAAAAATGTGAAAAAGTACAATGATTTGGAACTATGACCGAGAGGAGATGGCAAATCGTTTTCAACAAAGGCTTAACTTCAAAACCAGGACCAGTGTATTTCAAATAAGAATAATTCTAGATAAGATGATGAAAAACTGATAAACGTCAACAACCTGTGAACTTCAGGCCTGTACTTTAAATCAAATATATGCAAAGCCTTTTATTAAAAGCACATTTAGATTTTATTGTCTCTTTGTAATTGTTCGACACATGTCAGGCATTAATTGTTTGATTATTCTCTAAATGTGTTGCATCTTGAACCTGAGAAAAGATTCATAAGATGGGTCCTTAATATGATTTTCTTGTGTTTGTTTTCACAGAACATTGTTTATCGAGGAGGTTTAGAGCGAGACACAGAAGGTACAGAACATTTTAAACACCTGCTGTTTCCAGAAAATAAATCAGACACAGCAACATGAACACAGTAACGTTTGTAAGAATAAAATCTGTGCATCTTTGAGTCTCTTTAATGTCGCTCCGCATCTCATTTTGTGTTTTTGTGGTTGTTTAGCATCTCTTGTTGGTCATTTTGTGTCTCTTTATGGTTGTCTGATTGACTTTACTCTAGGACACGTTAATCTCTTCAAACAGAAGCTCAGTCTCTCCTCTGTGCATCGTCAAACATGAATGAGTACGAGTGTTGCATCTGTTTGTGAGTGAGCTGCTGTCATAATTGTGTTGATATCTCCTGCAGAGGTAACCAATCAGAAGCCACCATATGAGATGACATATGTTTACTTACCAGCCCAGTGGTTCCCAGTTCTCCCAGTGGTCTCAGTCAGGCACTAGAAAACTGATTTACAGTGAATTTCCTGTGAAATCTGAGCAGTGTATTGCTGTATTAATGTCATACAGCGATATGTTCTAAACTGCAATAAAATAAGGGAGAGATAAAACATGATAACACTTTATTGACAGGAATGTTACTGTAAACTTAACTGTAAACAGTAGAGCATCATGGGAAGATGAAAGAAAAGAATGGGAACTAAAATTTGATAATTAATAGACATGATAGGACCTGCTGAGCATTTTAACACAGATGTCCAGAGCTGCATTGATAAGGCAGTCACTGAGTAATACTGTGTAAGTTATACGTCTATGTTCTCCCTCAAAGGGTCATAATATTCTCATTATGATATTAATCTCATAAGAATAATGGCATTATTGTCATCAGAGGATATCTTACAGTATTTTTTATTAGCATTAGTAGTTAGTCGTAGTCCAGGAGGTCCAGAGGTCATCCACTTATTGGAAGGTTGGTGGTTCGATCCCCGGTCCCTGAAGTCTACATGTTCATGTGAGAGATTGCCTGAATGGTTATCGCTCCTGATGAGCAGGTGGCTCCTTGAATGGTGGCCTCTGTGTGTGAATGGCTTGTGTTTTTAGTGCTAGGCTAGAACGATGCTATGTAAGTACAGACCATTTAACGTTTTAGTTTTAGTATGACAGTAACATTCTTTAATCATAAACTATACCATTGATTCAAATACAGTTTACATGCTGTAAATATACAGTAATTTACTGACAAAACTGTCCAATATTGTGTTTAAATTTACAAGAATACAGTAACGAGCTGTATATCTGTTGTAATTCTAAAATACAGTACAAAATGAAAGTACTTTGCAGGTGAACATGCTGCCAATTAATTATTGTAAATTTAGTAGTTATACAATGTAGGCGGCACCATTAAGAGGTTTCGCCAAAATTACCACTGAGAAATCAAAGAGAAGCATCATCAGTTACTTAAAAACAACTATGATGACATAGAAAGCAAGTAACAACACAAAAAGTGGTAGTATGATTTACATTTTAAATATTTACCTCCCTTAAGGAGGTTATGTTTTCACTGGTGTATGTTTGTTTGTCTGTTAGCAGGATTACACAAAAACTACTTGATGGATTTTCATGAAACCAGTTGAAAGACTGGGGCATGTGTCCAAGAAGGAACCTTTGAATTTTGGGGTAAATCCAGATAAAGCAGTGGAATTTGTTGGAATTTGGATTAGGTTTTAATTTAATTAAAATTTCTTAATTGATTGATTAATTAACTGTCAGGCCTTGGCGCAGGTATGTGAAGTTCTTTTCTATAGTTCAGAATATTTGACTTCTAGTAAAAAAAAAATCAAATACAGAAACGATTAATCATATGTACTCATAAATATTAGTCAGCTTAATATGTTTGTTTTTTTAAAGACACCTGTTTAAACTCATGAAAATGTGAAAATATGCCCTATCTTATAATGTTATCAGAAACAAACAAACATAAATCTTGGATTCACATCAGGATCCCAGTCTGCCTCGTCCTCATCCCTCCACAAAATTTCATCCACGTCTGTTGATAAGTTTTGAGATATCTTGTACACAAACAAACAAAAAACAAGTAGGCTGACTACATAATTTAAAGAATAATTCAATCAACGTTCTACGAAATTCTGACTTTTTTGAGCAGTATACTCCTGGCAAACATTAAAACGCACTATGTTCATATGTTACTGTAATCTTGTTACTTAAACAACATAAGATTTGAACTGTTTTCATGTTAGAGTTTGGAGTTTGGAGGGTTTTGATTGTTTTCCAGACATTTCCAGCTTCTAGCAGCGCTCAGTCTGACCTCTGTTGACCAATCTGCTCTGCTTCACTCCTCCTCACCCTCCCCGGAGAGAGGAGGAGGAAGAGAGAAGTCTCGAAAAGAGGAAACCAAGCAGAAAAGATGAGTGACAGAAAGGCAGGGAGACAAACAGAAGGAAAGAGACTCTTCCCTACGGAGACAAAACAAACCTAAAAATAGAAAGAAAAAAAGAAGAGAGTCACAAGAAAATACAGGCAGAAAATAAATCCATAAACAGCTGCTTTTGAACAATTAATTTCATTATCAATGAAATTTCTGATTAACTGATTAAAGATTTAAGGTGAAGTCTTTTTTCAAACCAACAGTTTAAAACTCAAAAACATGAAATTACTATCATTGAGCCAATATTCACATTTTACAACCAGTGAAGTTTTGCCTAAAATGTAACTTGATTATTAACTTACTATCACATTAGGTTCAGACAATTTTTCTGTCACTTGACTAATCAAGGAAACCCCACAGATGAATAAATCATGTAACCTCATTATCTGTCAAAGCACACAACAAAATATGCATTATTATCATCCAGAATGTAAATAACTTGTAAATACACAAAGGCGGCATAGAAGGGTCTTTGTGTGATCTCTGTGTAAAAAGGGCGTAAGTGATCAGATCTCCGATGTGTCCTCATTGGGCCTGCAGACCTGTACCTCAGGAGAAATGATAACACAATGTCGGAACACCGTCTATGGCTTCCTGTTGGGAATACAGACACAACTCTCACTCTGGATATACAAGGACTGAATGACCCTCAGTCCTGCAGACTCCTCTCACAAGATGCATCAGAGGAAACAGCTGTAAGTCTTCTCCAAGTCCTAAAAACACTTGGAGACTGGTTTGAGTCTCCAGTGAACCTTCCATGATTTCTGCAAGGATAAACAGCTGGTCGATGTTCCACAACCACGAGAATCTGACGTTCAACAATTATTCTGTCTCCCTTCCAGTTGTAGCTCATGCTGGAATCCCTGTTTCTGAAAAAGTGCACCACAATGTTGGCCTGCCCTCGACCTTCATTAAGCATTGAACATAAGTCTCGACTAAAACAAGCTGTCTTGTCAGAATGTCTGGAACCTTCAGCATCTCCTTCAGCTTTTAACTACCTCAGAGTCTGCTGCCTTCGAGCTCTGTCTCCTCTATTAGGGATGAGTTCAACCATCCGAGACAATCCTCAGTCAGGGTGAAAACAGCTCTGCTTCCACTCCCTGATGGTTTGTCGGAACCTCTCTTAGGATTTAGTTTCCGACGTCTGTAAGGAAAAATAGGTTCCTCTTGTGTCCAAACATTGTGGACTGATACCTAAATGAGACATTTCCAGTTCATCTCACTACATTTGGTTTTCCAGGTCTGCCTGGTAGTAAAAGGAAAGCAGACATGCAAGTACCCCAGGAAGAATCAGTTTCCCTTGCCGGTGTTCCATGAGCTAAAGAGACATATACTGTAAGCAACGTCCTTATTTAGTGTGACGTTTTAATATGTGTTGAGCAGCGCTTTGTAAACACCAGCATATCAAGGAAAGACAATCATTTACAATCCCTGCTACATGGCAGCTGGTCTCATCCTCTGCTTGGAGGGTAAGTGGCTCCCAAACCTCACCCTGTCATCAAATCATATCACCCCCATCCTGTCTTGTCGCCAGCTCACTCCTTTTATACAGATGTCGATTTGGATCTGTTACTACAGTAGCTCCCCTACCGGCTCAGAGGCGGAACAACAATGACTCCCCATTATGTCTTTGTAACGTTTACACAGAAGGGTGAGGGGCAATAAAAGACCCGCCTTGGACAGACTGTGTAAAATAGCTCAAGCAGAACTAAAGGCTCAGAGTGCAGGAGTTTTGGGCTGACTCAAGTGTTTTTTGGGGTGCATTTTGCCTTTAATCAGATAGGACAGCTGAATACTGAGACAGGAAATGGGGGGAGAGATTCAGCGAAGGGCCACAGGCGGGACTCGAGCCCGCGGACACTGCATGAGGACTGTGGCCTCAGTATATGGGGCACACGCTATACCCACTGCGCTATCTGTGCCCCTTTGGGCTGAGTAATCCCAGATTCAACATCGGGACCAATGAGAAAGACATACTAGTAACGTAATACCAGTTTTAGTTGTACTAGCACTACCACTAGTAGCAATCATAGTTACAGTATAGTACAAGCAGGGGCCTATGTATGAGCAGAGGTAGTATAAGCAGTAGTATTACCAGTAGAAATATTGTAAGTATTAGCATCAGTGGAAGTACTGTAGTATTAGGTGACTAATAGTAGTTTTATCAGTGATAATATTTGTATTTTTATATTTGCAGTAATATTCGTCATATTTCAGTTTTAGTTCCTGAATCATCTGGTGATGTTTGCAGTCTTGCTTTCCAGCACAGACAGAGAGAAGCAGTTACCATGGCGACCCTCTTTGTGCGTGTATATATGTGTGTGTCCTGGCCTGTAATTGGCTGATGGGGAAGAGTGGGCGGGCAGGTGGAGCATCTAAAAGCGTCTCTCTCTCTCTCCCACAGATCAGGACAGAGAGACGCAGCTCTCCTCACTGCTCTCTCCATCATCCCTCCATCTTCTTCTTTTTCCTTCTCTTCCTCCTCCTCCTCTTCCTCCTCATCCTCCTCTTCTACTCCGTCCAGTACCACAACTCTATCTCTCTCCATCTCTCTGCTTGTTCTCCTCTTTCAGTCTTCTTTCCATCCTTCAGACAGGTCTAACTCTTGGCCTTCTTCATCACCATCATCATCATCTTCTGAGGAAGACGGACAGGGAGCCCCCTGACCCTCGCCCTGCCCGTTCACCATGGCAACGGTCATCTGCACTCGTTTCACTGAAGAGTATCAGCTGTATGAGGAACTCGGCAAGTATGTATCATCATCATCATCATCATCATCACTACTTTATTACATCTGATAATTAATTACAATATTGGGTGTCAAGATGATAAATATTATTATTTGGTAATATTCTATATGTGCTGTATTATGAATATCATTTATTATGTTAGTTTTATTTAATTCACATAGTTTCTAACTTGATTTGGAGTATGGTTTAATTTTATATTTCATAAACATTTTAAATCCATTGATCAATCTTTTTTAATTTAAAATCAAAATTTATATTTTAATATTCCAAGAATATTTTCTACATAATTTTCATGATATTTTCATTTATTTTTGTATTTATTAAATATAGAGTGATTATTTATAGGGGAAAATGTATTTCTTATATTTTTTATTATTTATGTATGTATTCAATGCTATTTTTTTAAATACTGCCATACTGATGGTGTGACGGTCATAATAATAATTATTAAGAAGAAGACTTAAGAAGACTAGATAGATAGATAGATAGATGATAGATAGATGGATAGATAGATAAATGATAGATAGATAGATAGATAGATAGATAGATAGATAGATAGATAGATGATCGATAGATAGATAGATAGATAGATAGATAGATAGATAGATAGATAGATGGATAGATGGATAGTTGGACAGATAGATGGATAGATAGATAGATAGATGGATAGATAGATAGATAGATGGATAGATGGATAGTTGGACAGATAGATGGATAGATAGATAGATAGATAGATAGATAGATAGATAGATAGATAGATAGATAGATAGATAGATAGATGATAGATAGATAGATAGATAGATGATAGATAGATAGATAGATGATAGATAGATAGATAGATGGATAGTTGGACAGATAGATGGATGGATGGATGGATAGATAGATAGATAGATAGATGATAGATAGATAGATAGATGGATAGTTGGACAGATAGATGGATGGATGGATGGATAGATAGATAGATAGATAGATAGATAGATAGATAGATAGATAGATAGATAGATAGATAGATAGATAGATAGATGAGTGTATCACCTTTCTGACCCTATCCCACTCACAGCCCCCCCCACACACACACATAGTGCCAGGTCTCTTACATAATATGATGGTGGGTGGCAGAATACAGCTTTCATGAGAAACAGACACGGAAATCTTTCTGCACACTCCCAAGGATAAATCTGATCAGAAGGAAATAATTATTTATATTTTATTGCCAATATAATATTTATCGATCACACTGCTGCTTTGATCTCTCCCATAAAGTAACAGTTGTTCTGAGACAATCTGAGCATATTCTGACTTTTAGTCTAAAAATATTGGATCCTACATTTCCCATAATGCAACTGTATGCATCAATTAGAGTCTCCCTGCCTAGTAATGACAGATGTCTTTCTCACTCATATTTGTACAATAGACATTTGTAGTGTGATCATATCAATGTGACATCACCAGGCCAGTAGGGCCAGAAGACATTTTAGCAGTAGCAGCAACTGTAGCAGTTTTTATCCCAGTAGTATAGTAGTACAATATTTTACCTAACCATTTCTTAGTTTTTCAGCAGGATTACATAAGCACTACTGAACAGATTTCCATGATGCTTGGTGGGAGGATGGGCCTTAGGCCAGGATAGGCCCCATTAAATTTTGGTGTGGATCTTGATAAAGGGGAGGATCCATGATTGTTTTTTTCACCCTCCTCAATATTGTGAGACAGGGCGTTTTTCAACATTATCTCATCAAAAATATTTTGTTAGAAGATGAAAAATATCTCAAAATCTGGAAAATGTTGTTGTTAAAATGAAACAATGCTCTCTTATTTTAAATCAAACTGATTGGTTCCTCCTGTTGGGTTTCCAGGGGAGCGTTTTCAGTGGTGCGACGCTGTGTCAAAGTGCTGTCAGGCCAGGAGTACGCCGCCAAGATCATCAACACCAAGAAACTATCGGCCAGAGGTGAGGAGTTGAAGGAGGCCTGCAGACACCATAAGATTCATATTAATACACAGTAACAGAGGAGAAGTCGGTTTTCTTGTCAGAGTTGGTTTGGAGCCTAAATATTTATTTGTTGGGCTGAAATGAGGCTCATATGTTTACTACAAACACTTCTGATCATTCAAAAGTGCTCTGGTTGACAGAGAATTAACATGACAGGAAAACAGGACCAGAAAAGACAAGACACCTGTAGCATAAAGCTAACTGTCACATTCAGCTTCAGTGGAAAAAATAACTACAATTTGCTACCATAATTAGGCCCATCACAATTATTCCATAATCGCCTGATCGCGATTGAGATAACTGCAATTATTTTCCGTAATCGTTGGAAACTCTTCCATTCATCTGAAATGTCATATTTCCTTCACTATTTCCACGTCATTTTCCACCGTTCGATGTTTGACTGGTGCTCTTTAATGACGTCATCTGGTTGCGCTTATTCTGCTATGAATGGAAAATTGAATTAGCCTCAAGCACCTCGAGAGAAGTGGCGCAAAACTTATCGATGACGTGAACATCATGGATCATTTAGAGGCAAAGCCAAAAAAGAGAGGAGTTAAAATGTAGCAGTCAAAATCACAAATTATACCGCATGATACCACAAATTTAAAAAACCACCCACGGATCCACCACCCCACCAACACTGACAGGAACAGCCAAAGCTCTACTCACACTGAGCACCACGGCTCTAGAATTAAAGTGGTTGGTGATTATAAGTGACATTAAGGTGATTAATGTGTTGCAGAAAACAACAGAAAAGATGGCTGACTGATGTTAAAGAGTAACAACACAAATTTTTATTGCTCACTGCATATAAGAGCAACGCTGACACAGATTTATGATGTTTATTCCGGTGATTTTTCCAATAAATCTTGAAACTGACTGCTCGATATTAGCTTGTATGCAGCTGTTTGGTTGAGCTCTCTTTAACAGCCTCTGAGGTCTATTCCAGTTCACATAGACCTCCGACTGTATGAGCAGAACTGGAACTGAAGCTAACCATAACTTCATTTTGTGCCTCTCACACAAAGCTGCTGGCTGTGTTACGCCCTGGACACACTGCCTACCTTTACTTCTGTATGACGCCTACCTCATAGAAAAGCTGCAGCTGGTTTCCACACAGACAGCGGGGCTGCTGCTACTGCTATTATATAATAAATAAAAAATGTCTTCATAACAAATAAAGGGATTCTTTCCACACAGAGCTAGAGGGCGTTTAATTTAATATGGTTACAGGAAATGTTGAATCTAATTCTTCGGCTTGGAGCAGAAGCGATCTAAGTGTGTTGTATTAGAGCATCAATATAAAAACAATATTGCTAAAGTTTTAAGTTGAAAATATTTTTGAACATAACAAAAGAAATTAGATACACCAGTATAAATAAATATTAAACATGTTTGTGTCTGCTGGGTTTAGCATTATAGCAATTATAGGCTAACTCAAGCTAACGCCACTGCTCATTCTGACCAGATCCCACGCTTTAAAATAACGTTATTAATCTAGAGGCCAAATTATTTAATGGGAATAGTTTTAATATTGACATAGAAATACTAATTACTATATGATTATAGGCTTGATAGGCTTCCGACAAACTTGTTCAGTTGCAAAGTCATATTGCTAGCAGGTTCATGGTGAATGAGATAAGTCAAATTATATACTTAAAATCGTTTATTTCATGTAGTTCATCTTCCATCAAACTCATTAAAACCTGCTCTGCTGTAAAATCCGTATTTTTAATCTTGAACAATGCTCTCCTCTCAGTGTGTTGTTGGCATGATAAACCCACAACACTTTTTTTAGTCTCAAAAGACACAAACTTCTGCCACTTAGGGTTACGACTTTCAGGTTTATGTTAAATACAACGTACAAATTTCAGTTGTGTCATATGAGAATAACAAGCTGTATTTCATCCTTATTAACTTTTACATCTTATTTTTATCAGTAATTAAAAGGTAAACACCATAAATTTCTCATGTGACACACCTGGAATTTACAACACTTTACAGAATCAATA
>CM075201.1:1790000-1792500 GCA_037577475.1 Chaunax sp. Z400
TCTCCAGGCTGTATTCATATATTAAACTTTCAGTGTGTGTCGGGGGGGAGAACTTGCAGTCTTGCACAAAGAAACTGCTCAATGAAGATCGGAAGGCAACTTTCTGTCATGTCAAACTTACTCTGTCATCCATCATTTTAAATTTCATTACATCTGAACACGCAGCACAGCTGCTATCATTAACCTGGATTTATGTTGTATATAAAATTATGATTTTAATTAGGTTGGAGGGACTCATGGAAAACCAACCCTGAGTATTGTCTACAGGCCTCCAGTCAGGCTACATACAGCCCCAACAGCCTCCACCAATAACGTAGGGCAGCCTTCATGTAGCCAGAGAGACAAAACTCTGGATATCCGTGACAAAGCAGTCCCTGCACAATTTACCGCTGCTCATTAAGTTTATTACTCTGAGCTCAAAGTAATAAATGAAGATGACTCGGAGTGAATCATCATTTTTATTTTTAAATCACATCTCATGTGAATAGAAGAGAGATTTCGCCTGCACTTGCATTATCATGTCTGTGTTTGACATAGCAGTGTGTTAGCAGCAGAGCTCTCTTTGCTGATATCTGGTTGAGATATCCAATCAGGAAACAGAGCTCAAAACTGTGATACTCCGATTGGTCTATATCAGACAGTCTGAACCTTCACCCTGACACTGAATTGTCTGCATCAAGTCCTGATCAATGCCTCTGATCACTGATCGATGTGTTGGTATGTGTTGGCAGATCATCAGAAGTTGGACCGTGAAGCTCGAATCTGTCGTTTACTGAAGCACCCCAACATTGGTGAGTACTACTACATGTACTATGTACTACTGCTTAGGTTACTACTACTGCTGCTATAACTAATACTCATTCTACTAGTCTTCCTTACATCTACAACTATAAGGAAGGCCAAGTTTTGTGGTAACTTTCAACAACAAAAGGCATTGAGACAAGAAGCACAATAATAAACAATAAAACACAAAAAGACTATTAGAGAGTTTACGGTAATGATTGTCATATATTTTGATGTTTTCTATAGCTTAAGCATGCGGCAGCGTTTTGAACAAAAGAGGCCTAAGAACAGAGCCTTGAGGAACTCCTTATGTCATTTTGTTCACTCAGATAATTGACACAGAGTAGTCCCAGTCCTTCAAAGAGGATTGAGACTAGTTTAGATCTGAGCCAGTAAGTTTCCACAACAGTATAAAGTATTAAGTTCCAATAAGACAAAGAATTGAAGTTTTCTACTGTCTTTGAGTGGAAAGACCTTAATACAGAAGACATCTGTGCTGTAGTTGAAATTGAGACATTTGTCAAGGCCCAAGATTTATCTGTTGAAAATCGGCTTTTTAAATTATTTTATTTAATAATGGGAGGTTTAATATCTAGGTGTTAATTGGTGAGTTGTCAGGATTGTTATTTTTTTTACGAGCTGCAGTTTTCAGGCTCTGTGGGAAAGCATTGACTATTAGCAAGTGGTCTGATGTTATAATTATAATAATAATAATAATAATAATAAAGTCTATTTGTGTAACGTTGATCAAAACTAACATTACAAAGTGCTTTACAGCAAACATAAACACAAAGATACAATTTCCAATAATGTAAGAATAAATCAGGCCGGCATAAGAAATAAAAGAGGGACCAAACTTAAAACCATGGATGATAAACAACTGAAGAACACAAGGACAAAATGTAAAAACAATCCAAAAAGTGTCTTTAAAAGTCATGAGTAAAATCTTAAAATCAACCCAAAAACAAAAGGGCAGCCAGTGAAATTAGAGTATTGTGGGGTTTTTTCTTGGTTTTCTTAGAAGTCCAGCTGCTGCATTTTGTACAATTCTGACTGTCTGTTGATCTCAGATATATGCCTGTTAAAAGACTATTACAACAGTCTGACTATAAGGAAATAAAAGAAAGAATGATAGTGTAAGTGTCATTTAAAACTCAGTATTGATCGTATTCAGGCAATTCTCCTCGGATAAAATGACCAAAGTGATCTTGTTAGTGCGTTTTCTTGAAAGTCAGGTCAGAATCAAAGGGCACACCATGGTTACTGACATTTGGCTTGACATTAACTAACAATGGACCAAGCAAGGACTGGATGCTGGCATCCAGATTGTCAGGATTATCAATCTCAATTTTCTCCAAATTGAATTTGAAAAAGTTTGGTTAAAACGGAGCAGAATGTGAAGCAGGCATTGGGATGGATTCAGAAGTTGCAAAACGCCAATTTCTTTCAGTGTTGTGTGTCCTATACTGATTGGATTTACCAACCTAAATTATTCAACCCTCCATTGTAGATTAGGTTTACTGGCAAAAAATGCTCCACAGAACAGCATCCCAAAACTTCTGCATGTTATCTAGAAGGTTTTGAGTGTACTGAAGCCGACTTCTCAAATGTGTTCTTATGAGGGATGTTAATCAGGGGGTTGAATAATTTTGAGACTGCAGTAGTCAGTAAAAGTAGCATTTGGTGTTGAATATGGAAAGAATCTGTTGCATTGAGC
>CM075201.1:1797500-2082500 GCA_037577475.1 Chaunax sp. Z400
CCAGAGGTTTTGAGGAAGGATCCATATGGCAAAGCAGTGGACCTCTGGGCCTGTGGTCAGATTCCTCTCATCTTTACTGTCTCCTCTTCTGATGTCCTAGTTTCCTTGTCTTGATTCCTCTCCTTTCCTTGTTTCTATCCTCAGTCCTCTTCTCTCCTTCTCTCTCTCAGGCGTGATTCTCTACATCTTATTGGTCGGTTATCCTCCATTCTGGGATGAAGATCAACATCGTCTCTACCAGCAGATCAAAGCTGGAGCTTATGACGTAGGTCACGTGGCCGTTTACCTCTGTCACATGACTCCTCATTACATTACATCCTAAGGAGAAGGAAGGTAGAGGAGTGGAGGCAGAGAAAGTTGATTCGTTGACAGAACAGAAATGACACCTCAGTCACAGAAGAGGTGCGATCTGTTCCAGTAATAAAGTGTCTGAACCACAACCTCACACTGAAACAGACTGTGCATGACTTGTTCAGGATGAACTTTGCCTCACCTCTGAGGCAGATGAGAGCAGGTAGCAGCAGACAAAAAGCTGCGGTCAAGTCAGATTTTCAATCGACTTTGTGAGGTGATTGATTCTGCATAGATCTGCCTCATTTCGAACAAATCTAATGTTGCTGAAGATCTTCCAGAACAGCTCACTTTGACTACTTACCTCCTCTCCTCCTCCTTCTCCTGCTCATAGTTTCCCTCTCCTGAATGGGACACAGTGACTCCTGAAGCCAAAGATCTCATCAACAAGATGTTGACCATCAATCCCTCTAAACGGATCACAGCAGCGGAGGCTCTCAAGCACCCCTGGATCTCTGTGAGACTTTGTCATATATACTTATATATGTATTTACTGTATCATATGTTATCATGATGATGATGTGTGATCTCCCTCCCAGCATCGCTCCACGGTGGCGTCCTGCATGCACAGACAGGAGACGGTTGAATGTCTGAAGAAGTTCAACGCCAGAAGGAAACTGAAGGTGAGGTCAGAGGTCACAGTGCTGCTAATAATACATACGTGTTGTGGAGGCTTCATGCAGTTCATTATGTTAGCACAGTTTGTTGTGTGAGGCGTTCAGTCAGATCTCTAAAATCAATCACAGTTTGACTCGAGTGCAGCTGCTTTTCACTTCCGTTTGCTGGTAATGATCACAGCCGTCATGAGATCGACTAAGTTGTTTTTACAGAAGGAAGATAAGTGTCACGTCTTCAAACAGCAGCAGCGGCGGCACACAGCTCAAACTCCTCCTTCATCACTGAGTGAAAGTGAACACAGAGACATGAAGCACATGTTGAGTCATTCAGTCAGGATATCCTCATCTCTGATGTTCATCCACAACAAACATTCATAAATCTCATGCCTCAGAATCTTCATGTTTTTAAGTTTTCTTCAGTATAAAAGTGACCAGTTGTCTGTACATCCATGGTACCACTGCTAACAGCTAAAGCTAATTCAGCATACCTTTAATGGAGAACATTTGACCAAATGGAAACAAACATAGGCTAAAAAAAAAGGGATCAGCTATTCAGCTATACTTCTTTTATTCCATCCTTGTTTCCTTTCCTCAGGGAGCCATTCTGACCACCATGTTGGCCACCAGAAATTTCTCCGGTGAGTCCATCAGCTGCTCTTGTCTTCTTCTGGGAAGTCACAGGTCAGAGGCGTCATCAGGGGGCCACATGACCTGTGTGCTGTGGATTAGAGGGGGTTGATGTTTGACCTGCAGGTTTCTGTTCCAGTAGCCGAGGGTTAAATACTCTGAGACCAACCAATCCACTGCTGGCATATGCACAATTAACACGTTAACACTGAGAGTCCATGTGCGTTTGTGTGTGTGTGTATACTTGTGTATGTGTGCAGCAGCTGTTGTAATGTTTCATCCACTCACTCAGGATACCACAGATCTATAGATAGCATGGAAACCACCGAGAGAGAGAGAGACAGACACCAGTGGAGAGACAGACAGGTTTTAAACAACATGCAGTAGAATTTATTATTGTGATCTATCTTAACTTAGTGTTTATGTAAAATCGAAAAAAATAATAATAATTGAAAAAGACAGAAAATTCCATTTCATTCAAAATACTTTGTCTTTCGAGGCAGTTTGAGGAACACATTAAATTAATAATAAAAAAATGAACAATAAAAGTTAGTTAAATTAAGCACTAATCCAAATTCCAAATAAAGGAAGTGCAAAGAAATTAATGGATCCGCCCCTTTAGTTGGATCCTCTCAGCCCCACCCTTCAACCTGGTTTCATGATAATCTGTCAGGTAGTTAATTAGTGAAGGCCAAAAACGAACTAAAAAGCCCTGTTTCACATGTTCCAAAATGTAGACAAAAATTCCTATATTTGCCTATTATTTAGAATAGAATGAGTTCTTCCTTGCTACATGCCCAACCCTTCTAAGTTTCATCAAATCCATCCAGTAGTTTATTTGTAATCCTGCAAACACTCAAACAGACGCTGGTGAAAACATCACCTCCTGGGCCGAGGTAATAAAACAAATGTGTTAGAAAGAATTAAAATACATGAATATAACATAATATATAATATCCAAAAACAGCAAATCATTCGTCAGCAGCTTTATTAACCCATTCTGGTCAACGGGAGGAGGGACAGGACCTCTCAATGAGCCCCTAACAGTGTCCAGTTACTAAAATTGTCTCATTTTATATTTACATCTCTCCATTCTGGCAGTGAGACTAATTACACAAAGACTGTCAATGTGTGCACGAGGCCATGGCCTCCATCTCTACAGGTACTTTCCCTTTCAGCTCTGATAAAGCAGAGGCCCTTTTTACAAAGAGATTGTATAATAGAGCCACAACAAAAACTCTTCTTTGCTTATTTATACTGAGCAAACCTACAGCGGCCTCTCCAGAGTGATTTTAGATGGATGAAGGCAGCAGAATCAACGTCTAGTGTACGTTTATATGCGTCTACATAACATGACAACAACAGTCATTTACTGTCCATGCAGGCAGTTGATCTCATCCTCTGCTCAGAGGCCTGCTACTCAGACCTCAACCTGTCTCCCAGATTTAGATTAATTTTCTTATTCTCTGAGTTAGCTGCTAACTACTACCGTCTGTGGGTCCCACACATCATGCGTCGTCACATCCCAGCTGATGTTGCAGTGTGAACGGCCAGGAATGTGTTTCTGTGTTTCTGCTCTCCAACTATCTCAAGCTGAAACTAAATTTGGACTCAACTGTCTCTGAGTGACCCCCATGTGACGCCGGGACCTCCCTCCACCTCTGTCTGCTACTTAACTCCTTAATCTACTCCAACTGTCTGTCTGTCGCTGCACACAGACAGACAGAGGACAAGTCAGGCCATCAGAATCACAGAGCTGGATTATGGGAGGGTTTTGCTGTTTCATGACTGAACTAGGACTTTTTTAATTTCCACTCTTATCTCCTCTTTTTTTTCTTTTTTTAACAACAAAACTTGTTTCCTGTCAGATTTCTCTCTGTTTGTTTAAAAAGTCAGTTTCGGTACTATGCCGACTCTCCTCTTCTCTGCGTTTGCTCCTTTCTTTCTGACTCTGCTGCTTCTCTTTCTCTTCATTCTCATCCCTCGCTCAGGAGGAAAGAGTGGAAGCAACAAGAAGGCAGATGGAGTCAAGGTAAAAACTTTATTATTATTATTATTATTATTATTATGATTGAGATCATTTACATCCACTATCAACAAAAATATGACCTTCAATAATGGTGGATCCTGATCTGTTTTTCTTCTAGATATACCTTCTTATCTTACAGAGACATGAAATCAGTTTGATTGGCTCTGAATCTGCATCATCTCAGCTACATATTGGTAGCAGTGTCATGTCTCCACCCCTCTCTGTTACCGTACTGTGACCAAATGCATATTGCCCCCCTACAAATATAGATTTTAATCTCCCAGATCTGGATTATGATCTAGAACTGGATCCAATTGCATACAGTGGTGGAACACTATGAGTTGTCCATGCCTGGGTATTTTCTTTGGATTGACCTATTGTTATTTTCACGATGATGTAAAAATGTTTTTTTTTAAAAAGGTCCCATCTCACAATGTTGACGACAGTGAAGAAATGATCCAGAATCCACATCCGTACCCGGATCCGGATCCACATCATATATCATCTTATAAACTTTATTCATTTCTGACAAACTAGAACACATCAGGGACCTTGTGGTGTTACATTTGATAAGTCCCGCCTTCCTTCTTGAAGACTGCCAATCGGAGGCTGATTGTGACAGCTGAGAATGAGCTGCTGACTGCCTGTTGATTATGTGGGTGATTCGGCATCGCAGCGGTCTGACACTGGAAATGAGTGAAACATCATCACTGTGACTCATTTTGTTGTTTGTAGGAATCATCTGAGAGCACAAACACCACCATAGAGGATGAAGACACCAGAGGTAAGCAAGCACCAGTGTTCATTTTATCAGCTATTATTTAATTTAGTCATAGTCCTGTGTCAAATGTCCTTATTAGTTTCATCATATTTAGTCAGTATTGTCCTGTTGTGAGTCGTGTTTCTTACCCATGTAAAGTTTGAGAATAGGTTGAAATAGTTTTGGCCCCAAGGCCTCTAATTATTCACTTTACCAGATAAAACTGTGGGACACTGAGCTCCAGCCACAGTATCTTGAGAGGAACTTTGTAGGGAACCAGCTAGTAGATGGTTCCATTTGTCTTTAGCCCTCTAAACCCAGATGCCCATCAGGACCGCTGCAGGCTCCCACCCACCAGAGTTTCCTCTGGCTTCACCCTGCCCAGGCATAGTTCACCATCTTTCAGTCTTTTCATGCTCTGCCTCCACCTCCCTGGAGCCGGAAAACATACCGGTGGTGCACCCGAGCCCGAGGGCCCAGGATCCCACCTCAGCCGGCGCAGCATAGGACACTAAACTACAGCAAACGCCATCCAATGAACAGAATAATCTGGATAGTAATTTAGGAAGAAAAACGTGTTTAACAATGTTGGTGTCATCTCGTTATCGTCCTGCCGTAGTCGTAGAAAAAAAGGTCGTCAATGATTGAATGACATTTTTCATCATAGTTTTCATTAACTAAATTAACACTACTGTCTGTCTGTCAGTGAGGAAACAGGACATCATTAAGGTCACTGAGCAGCTCATTGAGGCGATCAGCAATGGAGACTTTGAGAGCTACACGTATGTCACACACACACACACACACTACATCTTTTTAATGCCCGTTTTCTCCTCAGTGAGACTCTTATTGTCTAAGTCTTATTGTTCCCTCAGTAAAATGTGTGACCCGGCTGTGACGGCGTTCGAGCCAGAGGCGTTGGGGAATTTGGTTGAAGGCCTTGACTTCCACCGTTTTTATTTTGAAAACTGTGAGTTGAACCAAACTTCCTGCATAGTTGACTGTGTCCTTCTGGTTTATAACATATGACACCTGGTTTCTACATAAAGACTACAACAGGATTACCTCATCACCTGTCTACTGTAATGTTTAGTACCTCCTGTGATCCTATTGGTCCTACCTGTGTCCGTCTCTCCTCAGTGTGGTCCAAGAACAGTAAACCCGTCCACACCACCATCTTGAACCCTCACATCCACCTGGTCGGGGACGAGGCTGCCTGCATCGCTTACATCCGAGTGACACAGTACATCGACTCCAACGGGACACCTCGCACCGCCCAATCAGAGGAGACCAGGGTGTGGCACCGCCGAGACGGGAAGTGGCAGATTGTTCATTTCCACCGCTCAGGCTCCGCCTCCACACTTAGCAAGTAAGAACAGGACAGAGATCAGTTTTAAACCAGTCAAAGGGGCGGCGCCCTTGGTTTGTTCAATAAATCAACAAAGGCGGCGTAGAGAAGAGTTTTTATGACATCAACCTCGTTTTGTGTAAAGATGCCATTACTACGAATCAAAAAATTAGTAGGTTCTGTCTGAAATCACTCATTTACTGAATAATGCACTTTTTATATATGTTTTAAATAGGTGCTGATGTATGTTTTTGTTTATTTTTTTTATTTTGTTTAGTGACGTTTTTTCATATTTTCCTACCTATGCAGTTAACTTCCAGAGTGGGCGGGTCTTTTATGGGGCCACCATCGCCTTGACAACTGATTGATTGACAGCAGGCCAGGCGTCTGAGACCAACCAATCAGGATTTAGTTTGAGAAAAACAAGATGGAGGAGGATGGCGGGGCCAGAGAGTCGTGAACTGCACAATCAATCGATCAATCAATCGGCCAGTCAGCTCATCTGGACCTTGCTTCAGCCACGCCCCCTCCTAATCAGCCAATCAGCTACACAGATAGTAATAATGTGTGAAAATCTCTTATCTCCAGTTCCTCCTTCAGGATGATTGACAGGGCCAACGCCTCCTTCACAGCTGACTCATTACCTTTAATTAGTACTGAAGTAGTTTTTAATTTCCCCCTTAAATCATACAAATCTCTAAAGCTTTTAATAAAGAAATCAATTAGATTTTAATAGGTTTCCCCTTCATTAACACGTTGTGTTAGTTTTCATTAAATATGGTTTTTATTGAATATTTTCAGCTGAGAATTTAAAGTGTTCAGATATTAGATATTACAAATTTTCTCTATTAAGAAGGTCTTAATGGAATTTTGCATCAGTTAAGGAGTTTTTAATTGCTAAAACCTGTTTTAAATTTCTACAGTAATGTTATTGGTGTTGTGGACTTTTTGAAAAACATTTTTAATTTAGTGGAAAACTAATTAATGGATTAAGAATGAAGGTCACTTGAAAGAGGCACCAGTGGCCAGAAGCTTTTTATTCCTTCATAAATATAAAACCAAGAAAAACTTCCAACAGTACGAGTTCTACTTCCTGGAGATAGGGGTTTTACACCTGACAATAACACATAATAGAAACATAAAAATGATTAATCATTATTACCAGCCCCATTATCTCTTGATCACAACCAGGACTGTACCTCTCCCTAATATTTTACATATTGAGTTATCATTCAATAATATTTTTTTATCCTCATGCTCTCAAAATAAATAATTACACTCCTCAATAATTTACACAAAATAACTTACAAAATAACACCAGTAAATAAAGAAAATTAAAATACAATAGAAAACAGAACATCAAATGACATATTTTACATTTTCTTAAGATCTACCTGATAAATATCTGAAAGAATCCTTTATATATTTATTTATCTTATATTCATCTTTCTAAATAGCTGTAACATGACGATGTCACATCTGTCTTTACAGCCCTGATCATAACTGAATTATTACAATAAAATGAAAATATTTTGCTCTTAGTTTGCTTTAAAGATATATTTACAAATGAGCTTCTTCATAAAATAAATGATTAAATACCTCAAAAGACAGAATTTTATCTCATGATGATCAGAAACTAAAGCTGCTCTCAGTTCCTGTAACTACATCATAAAACCAAGTAACTAACTGTAATAATAATGTAACATTTAATTTAATATATTTAATATAAGCAGTTCAGGAAATGCTGAAAAATCTCTCATTAGTTTTGGATGTGAGACGCTCATCTCTCTCTGCTTCCATCGGGATCGGAGAGCTCCACGAGCTTCCATCACTCTCCGACCTGCGATCTTCCATGAACAGCCACACCCCCACCCAACACCCACCCAACCCTTGCCAGGGGTCCTAATAAGGGGGGCCTTAATGAGCTGTCCACCTGCTGCTCTCTACTCCAGCTTCATTAGGGGAAGACACTAAAGTTTGCAAAATGTTTTAGATCTGGAGGCAGTGGACCTGTGGGAGGAAGAAGGAAGGATGCGACAAACCAGAAAGACGAAGAAAAGATGAGAGCCGGACAAATTATTCTCTCTGATTTCGTTTTAGCACCTATTTCCAAGGTAAAAGTTGCTAAAAAGGAAGTAAAACCATCAAAATAATGTAAAATGTATTGATAATTACAGTCAAAAATGAAACATACGCCTGCTGTAGGTGCTACAACAAAACTTTTGTGTCTTTTAGTTATTTGTTTGTTGTTTCTATATATATAATTATTGATCTCTTTGGGGAAATAGAATGACTCCAAAATTAAGTTTTGGACATTTCAGACCATAAAAGTCACAAATTTTAAAACAAATAAGAGTTGTCATACTTAGACAACCAATCAGGATCACTGACAGAATAACTCATCAGGTGTTGTCGGAAACTTAGTCCAACAACCAACAAAACTCACCAGAAGTCAAAAATGTAAAAGAATAATAAAAATTTAATCAATTCATAAACATTGCATTTTTCAAATTCTGTCACTGATATTGATGTTTTTGAGAAACAAAATCTGTATTTTTATATATATATTGAGTTTCTTTGGTATTTTCGGTTTTTTCAGTTATCCTTCAAATTTGAATTCTAATGATCGTTAACAATAACTATAAAAACAGTGTCTATGAAAATAAGTTTACTTCGCGCAAGATGTAAGTATTATAAATAAAGGCTATAAGCTAAAAAAAACCTTACAGACTAACTTGAAATGCAGCCTCCTTTACAGATGTTGTTTTTAGTTTTCCATTGTATACATTATTTAAGTGAGCAAACTTAAAGACTCTCAGCACCAAAGTAGATAAATGATCAGCCAATCAAATTCTATAAGATTCTGTTGATCCATGATAGATGAATCTTACCTCCATAGAAGCAATAAGAAAAATGTTAATGATTAAAAGTATTACAAAAAAAACAAAGTGAGAAGATGATAATACAAAATTTTATATTTTTCAATTCATGTATTCAGTAATACTTTTGACAAACTGACAGTGGTTTTTGTCACTTCTCAGCCTCCGTCCGACAGGACAATCTGACTCTGGCGGTCCCATCATGTTGGCCTTTTTGTGGTGTGGTCGCTTTATGAAACCTCATATCTCTGTTTGCATTATTTTCTTAGGAGTCATTAAAATTATATGTTAAAATTCCAACTTAGATTGTGAATTGAAATACCAACCCGCTTGCTCAAAGTTGCTTCATTCATTCTAATAGTCTTTCGTTGGTGACTTGATTTCCAGGAGATATGAGGTTTTGTGGGAATGGCAGCGTTCTAATGGTAGATTTATGACAGGAGTTCTGTGCGGAGAGATTGTATTTCTTCCTCTGCATTGAAAGTGTTTACTCTGTACAAATAATGTGATTTTCTGCATGCAGGACTTTGTGTTTTGTGCTTTGGCTTCGGTCTCTGCTGCGTTTTGGCACTCGCGGCTTTGTTTCCCCGCTCTCTGTTAACTTGGCTCTGACTTGTTAGCTTTGTTAGCATTCCTCACTGGGAGCAATGGTGTCTGCTAGCCACAAGCTAACAAAATGCCAGAGGAGTCGTTTAATATTCTGCTACTTTTTGACCCATGGTGTTCGTCTCAGAGGTTTTAAGCAGCTTTTTACCGTCGGGAGAATGTAGAACTTTGTACAATCCGATTCTTACTATGATGATGATATAATTATTCTCGATATATTGCGTTTGTATATTTAAAAGCTTTTTAATGTTTCAATCAGACATCCATTGCTAGCATTGTGTGAATCACCCTGTAGAAACACATTGTGTATTATTAACTTTATTTTTTTTCTTAGTGTGATATGGATTATAGCGTGTGGCACAAGTTTCCTTAGCAATGGCTGAATGTGTTTGCCATGGCGGCGCTGCCTTTTAATTAACTTATCTTATTAATATCTCGTGCCATTTGGCATCCCGACTCAGGAGATACTCAGATGAGAGGTCAAAGATCACCTTATGGTTATTTCCAAACCTTTGACCTACGACACTTGATGTCAAATAGAAAAGAATTGGGCCTCTTAGACGATGTCATCATCTTATGTCACCAATTAAGGGGTGTGGCTACACTGGGGCAGAACCTCGTACAAAGTTTTTTTGTGACATACAGTCTTAAAGCACCGCCCACCTGACTGAACACAGGAAGTGATGTCATCAATAAGCGCTGCAGGAAAAGCCGAGTTGTAATCAATAATAATAGTAAGACCTCTGCCAAGGCCCAACAGTCCCCTTTAATTCAATTATCATCAATCAGTCTCCATCAGGAAGAATAATAGGTTGCCAAAAAGGGAGAACAAAGTTAAACTAACAACAGCATTTATTCAACACATAAAATATAAACTAAAGAGAACATCAGGGCTGCATTCACAAACCAAATGTTTTCAAAAGATGTGGATCAGCACCAAATATAGGATATTCTGTTAGGTATGCTTCTAAAACTGTCGGAGATACATCAAAACCATTGGAACCCACCTGATTCCTTATTATCTCAGCTACACATTGGTGGTAACTGCAGGTTTCAAGCTGCATTTGTTATCGCACAGCGATAAAGTTGCACACACTCATAGACACCAACCCCATAAATATGCCTGTTTTTTTCATCAAAATCCATGAGAAATTAAAGAAAATGTCAAAATTTAAAAAGAAGAAAAACTGGATCCACCCCTTTATTTAGGGTCTATTCTGGCCCAAGACCCATCTTTCCACCAAGTATCATGGAAATCTATTCTGTGGTTTTTGTGTAATCCTGATTTTGGATGCAGATACTTGTGTTGCGTTAACATTAGTGAGTGAGCTAGCTGTTTTTTGCTGATTGTTTGAATTTATTCCTTCTAATGTGCATTTTCACATAATCATTGTAAACATGAGTTGATGTCAACCCAACGCAGTACAATATTCTGAGTATCAGAGAAAGAAACATCTGTGAGGAAACAGCCTTTTCGACATGTAGTTGCTCAACAAGTTCTCCCTCCAGCCAGTCAAATACATAAGCTTTTTAAGCTCCAGTGTCAGTTTTTGCACGTGTTAGCAATAATGAATATGTTGGATACACGTTAAAAATAAAGCTTCGCACTTTATGAATTTTGGACTGTTGGTGTTGTGAAATGGTCACAGTTTGGTTTGGTTTAGCTACCAAGACTACTCCATAAGGTTTTGGAAAAGGTCATAGTTTGGGTTAAATTAAGTAGGCTACATTAAGCATGCAACATGTGTAACGTAACTTGATGTAACTTTAAAAAACAAGTCAACACTGACTTTTGATTTTACATGGGACCATTTTCTACTTAATGATAAAACTGTTTGAGCCGTCCAACCACCCTGACCTTCTCCTGACATGGACTTCACTTATTTTTAGAGGTTAACCTACAGCATCAGTTTGAAATGTAGTTCCACTGACCAAGTTACTGTATTTGATGCATTGGAAGCAAATATTTGAGGAAATCAAGAAGCTGAGCAAACCAATCACACACGTATTAAAAGTTCCCGCTCATGTTTTTTCAGGGAAACAGGAAATATTGAGCTCTTGACCCCCAAAGTTGAGACACAAATTCTGTTTACCTGCACAGATCTTGGAAGAGGAGGTGAGCTTTCAGTCACAACATATTTTTTTTAATTGCCACAAAAAGTATTTCATAAAGATTTCAATCAGTTTGGTTTAGGGATAAAAAAAGAATTGCCCAAATTAAGTGTGTACAAATTTTCCATGAGATCTGGCACTAAAATCAGATTCACACTCATTTACTCCAGACTGAGTGTGAACCGAGTCGGGACTCCAAATGGCACCTACAGAATGAATGGCTGTTTCATACAGACTAGTCTGTGTTTTCTAAGCCTCCACTTTGACCTTTTAAGACACTTGAACGTTTGTTTATTGGTGTGGACATTTTTGAGCACCGGGAATGTTCAGATGCTCCCTGCAAATATCTGAGATGTCATTTTTTAGAACTCTTCTTGTGTTTATGCCTGAAACTGAAATACTCATCTTAAGCAGATTGCACATCTTTCCGATGAACAGATACTCTGATGTTTTTCCTGTTATTACCAGATGTTCAGTGGGTGTGGCTGCTCTGTGTTTATCCTCATGAATTCAAAGCAGAGACTTCCAACTGTCAAAGGATTTATTAAGTCCAGAGATGACGAATAATTCTGGATTTAATGACTCTCTGCTAACAGGTTCTCTCTCTTTGAATGTTTTATTCCTGGTCCTGGTTTCAGATCTTCTCTGAAATGAGGACAGGTTGGAAGTCTCTGCTTTGAAGCCTTACCTGCAGCACTGAGGGCACGTTTGCTACGGGATGCTGATACTGTCAACATTATGGGAAACAGCAGGAGGAAGTCGCTTCAGACGCTGTGGGAGCTCATTGCAATGGTAGCAATCCTTGGCTGTTCCTCCAGCCACAAGATAACAGGCTTTTAACAAGCCTACATGCTAATTTGTGACTAAAAGTAAGCATTGGATACATTTAGGAATGCTAATATTGCTAAGAAGCTAGCAATCCAGGAGATTAGGGTTGTTGAACTAGATTGTTAGATTTAAAAATTTTCATTTTAATTGTATTTTTTCCAAAACTATCATTATTTTTCAATGGATGTTGATCTGTTTGGCACATCAATAAAGTCCAAGGTTTCAGTTACAGGAGAGTTTTAACATTTTAAAATGAATTTTACGAATTTGAATCCATCTTTTATCCAGATCTATTCAAAAATCCAATGCTTCGTCTTTGGCACATGCCCCACTTTTCCACCAAGTTTCATGAAATTTCATCACGTAGTTTATGCGTAATTGATATAAAAAAAATGCTGTAAACGGCCCTTTCTCAAAAAGTAAAAGATGGTGGAAAAAATCCTGTTTCCGTTTCTTCGACTGGATCCACTCCAGTATTGTATGGGTTGCCACATCAGAATCAGAATCAGAATCCCTCTCTGGGTTTATTGATCGTTTGGTTTTTGGATTTTCCTTCAGATAAACAAATGAAATTTTTAATTAATAACTAAAATACCCCTCAATAAACATTCATGTTTTTATTCATGGATATTTTTCATTGAAATAAATAATTTTTTAAAATTTTAATCTGAAAGATAAAATCCAAATGTCAAACAGACTGAGTCCTTGCTGTTTCCTCTCCACCATGTTCACGCGCCGCAAAATCAATAACCAGTGATCAATAATCAGCTCCTTCGTATCCACTCAGCTTTTTCTACTATGATGGATATTGTACTGTACTGTATTAACTCCAATGCTGCATGCTTAGTGTGTAACAGTGTGAACTGTGTGTATGTGAGAGAGAGAGTGTGTGTGTGTGTTTTTAATTTTTTTTTTTCTTTTGTAGTTTTTTGGAGTATTTCTTCCTCTGCATTGTGTTTAAAATGTTTCTGTAAATAAACTGAGGTGTTCAAACGCTGCTGTCTGATTTCTTTGGAACACAAGGACATATTTGATTTTTATATACTGTATATACCCATAAAGTATATACCCCTCTCTATTACCATACTGTGACCCGGTGCATATGGACCCCTCCAAATATATTGTTTAATCTCCCAGATCTAATTATAATCCAGATCTGGATCCAGTTGCATATAGTGGTGGAACATCAAGAGTTTTCCATGCCTGGGTATTTTTTTATTTTGATTGGACTATCGTTAGCCCACTTTTCATTATACTGGCAAAATATTTCAAAAGGCCCCACATCGCAATGTTGAAGAAAGAGAAAAAGTGATCCAGAATCCAAATCTGTACCCCGATCCACCAAAGTTTAATCAACTCTTCCTTGGGCCAAGATCCACCCCTAAATTTAATCAAATTTTCGAGATATCTTGCAGACAAATAAACAAACATAGGCGATCATAAGCTGCTCCAACTCTTGTTGGTGGAGGTAACAATAATTTACACACACAAAAAATGCATCTCGTATCTACATGCAGAATGCCTGTAGCTTGTGCCAGCACTGTTTGATATGGCCAACTGTAAATACTAAATATGCAAAAGACATTTAATTTGCACTGAAACATTTGAGATGTAAACTGTGATTTCAATAATTTGAATTTTTCCATGATCCCTACATTTAAACATTCTGCATCACAAGATGGTGAATATTATTTGGATCCAGGTCATACTGATGTGTGCCAGATCTTACAGGAATGTGATCTAGTCATTTCTGGTCAGGCATTGTAGGATTTATCCATGAAGTTAGAAACAAAAATCTCCTAACTGCCCCAACTGATAAATAAATTTAAAATTGTCAGGATACAGATGATGGCCCGGTCCACCACAGAGATGATATGTTTCTCTGTCCAAAAATAAATAAATAAAACAAAATAAAAATAAATCGTTTTAACTTCCGAACTTAAAATCTGTGTTTCGCGTAAAAGCCACGTGGCGGCAGCAGCAGCTCGTTCCCGCGCTAACGCGCCTCAACTTTGCCCCCGGAAGCGGAAGTTCTTTCCTTTCTTGTTTCTGCTTCGTTTAGAGACACACAGAGGTGGGTTCTCCTCACCGTTCCATCCAACTTTAATCCTCTGTTTAGGTGATCATCCGATTATTTAATGTGTCTCCACTGTATTTGTGATGGTGTTTGTTGGTGTCCGCAGTGAAATTGTTTCTCTGTGTGAAGCTTGAGTCGGATTTAATTGTTATTCTGTCCGGGTCTCTGAGTTAGCGACCTGCGGCAACATGTCGCCATCTTAACTCCGAATTGAAAGTTAAGGAGCAGGAAACAATTAGTATTGGTAAATTGCACCTGTTATGGGTTGTTCAGAAATGTCTGTTAAAAAGGTTTTTATGTAGTCGGATGCAAGTCGGGTGAAATTGTTCGAAGGAGACCATGGTTTTCGTGGTAGAAGCTAGCATGCTATCGTTAGCATCATGCTCTACGGCTTGATGTTTGTGTCCTACACATTTGATCAGTTATGCCTCCTCCCTATTTCCCATTCACCAACAAACTCAGTGTATGCTTAGATTTCTGACTGACTGGATTATAACTTCAAGTACTCTGAATGCATCAATGGGAAAGGTTTCAAGAGAAGTTAGCGTTAGCCGGCAGCTGCAGAGTGGCTTCAGTTTGACCCTATAGAATCGTTGAGGACGTTGTTATGAAGTAGAGTTAAATTATGTCATGTTGAATGCTGGTTCCTTGTGGCACTGTAGTGATGTAATTTTGTGACCACACTAGGATCGTTTTCCAGCACCAGTCCTGGTAGTTATTGATGTAAAGTATTGTCTGTAGCTTTACATTGTTGTAAGGTGAATTTATTTTATAATTCATGTGATTGGAAGGAAAAGCATGATGAAGAAATCAAGATAATTCCTCTCTAAGTTAGAGACGTCTGATCTTCAGGTGGATAAGCCTTCATATATGGCTGTCATGATCGTGTAATATTACTGATCAATTGCAGTCAGTGATTTAATTCTGTTCATTTTATCTCATAGCACAAGTCTTGAAGGTGTAATTATATAAATACACCTTGTGAAGAAGAGCCATTAATGGCACTCACATTTCCAACAAGGTTTGATTTGAAAGTGTTAGTTATAGCCAATAACCTGAATGGACTTCTCTTCTGCATCAGTTCAGTGATTGGGGTTGGATTAGGATCCATAGATGGTTTTATTAGTGGTAATAATAGTTTTGACTGCTGCCCTTTTCCTGCAAATGCAACAAATTCACAATAAAATTTAGCTTTCAGTTTGTAAGTGACAGAGCTTCTTGAAGCTGTTACATGTTGGTCTATGACGATGTGGACTCTTCAGCGTATCTAATTCTTTCCCCTCATCTTCATCAGACGATGGCTCCTCGTAAAGGGAAGGAGAAGAAGGAGGAGCAGGTCATCAGTCTGGGTCCTCAGGTGGCTGAAGGAGAAAATGTGTTTGGAGTTTGTCACATCTTTGCCTCCTTCAATGACACCTTCGTCCACGTCACCGACCTCTCTGGGAAGTAAGTTCACCCTGAAGAGTTTAACGTGTGTGTGAATGGGAGCAGCTTGAGTGTTTGGTCTGGCTAGAAAGGCACTGTTGGTACAGACCCTTTACCATTGGTTCATGGTTTACCAGGGAGACAATTTGCCGTGTGACCGGCGGGATGAAGGTGAAGGCAGACAGAGACGAATCTTCTCCATACGCCGCCATGTTGGCAGCCCAGGACGTCGCTCAGCGCTGCAAAGAGCTTGGAATCACAGCACTGCACATTAAGCTGAGAGCCACTGGAGGAAACCGGTACAAGACCATACACCTGTGATCACCTCTGGTACATGTCTGTATGATTAGCTGAACCTGGTGTTTGATGTTTTCAGGACAAAGACTCCTGGTCCCGGAGCTCAGTCTGCTCTCAGAGCTTTGGCTCGTTCCGGCATGAAGATTGGCCGCATCGGTGAGTCCAGCACATACTCCATCCTGTCAGTAGGATGTCTTAAATCCTCCTCAGCCTGAGTTTGTTTGTTTGAGTTAATCAAATCATGGATGATGTTTTTTTTTTCCTTGACAGATTAAAAGGTTAAAATGAGCTGCCAAATATACTTTACAGGTTGTTGATGTACCTAAGCAGCATGACCAACTAAAGTCTTTGTGGGAAACACTGGAAATAATTAGTTCTGTGGTACTACTGGAATAAATGGACTGTTTTCAGATTTGTGTGAAGGAACCCTTTAGAGTTCAGTTTGCAGCTAAAGTTTTGTTTTTTTTAGTCTGCAGTGTTTTGACTTCGTGTTTTCCTCTTTTTTTTCTTTGTGGGTTAAATCAGAGGACGTCACTCCGATCCCATCAGACTCTACCAGGAGGAAGGGTGGACGTCGCGGTCGCCGTCTGTAAACTGCACCAAGATTTTCTGACAATAAAAAGATTAAACTCGGTCTGTCTGCACAATCTTTGGATATCTTTATTAGTCCCACAGGGAGAAATTCTTTCTCTGCATTTGACCCATCCCTGAGCAGCAGTAGGCTGCCACTACACGCAGCGCCTGGGGAGCAAAAATTGGGCTTTAGTGTCTTTGCTCCAGGATACTTCGACTTGTAAACTTGCAGGGCTGGGGATTCGAACCTCTGACCTTTGGTTCCATGAACGACAGCTCTACCTCCTGAGCCACAGCCGCCCCACTGGTCGGTCTACAAATTCAGCAGTACAGAAATTGATTAGTGGTTTGTTTATTCCGACAAGACAAACTAAATGTTTGTTTTACAAAAAAGTAAATTAATTTAATAGAACATGGTTTTAAACCAAAAAAATTACATTTGAACTATTTTTCTTACTCTAATATTAATCATCACTGTGGAGGTGACCCAGAGTACTTGTACACAGTCATGTTGTGTTACACATCAGGGTTTAAAAGATTTCTAAACCGTTTTAAGGAAAAACTGACATAACTAGCACTGGTTGGGTTAAATATTTTATTAAATAACTGTAAAATTGTGTTTTTTTTAGAACCAGGTGTTTTCGCTCTACATTCATCTTTAACCCTCTGACTCTATTTGGTTGTTATAGACACTACGCACCATTTAAATCTTCACACACTTTAATGCTGAGCTTTAATCTTTGAAAACGTTGACTATTAGGTAATCCAAACAGGAAATGTAATGCAAAGATTACATTTATGTCAGGCTGATTAAGATTGTGTTTTTAAAGCTTCTTAATAGCCCTCTGAAGAACATTGATATCATTCAGAATGAACTATTTTCATGAATTAACTGTATTTAAGTTCATAAAAAGGAATACGTACAGGTGCTCCAGTATTCACCCTCTATGTGTAGTTCATGTCTGCCAGCAGGAGGCAGACACACATTGATGACTTGATCTGAGTGGAAAAACCTGAACAGTTAAAATCACAAGATAATGAAGTCTGACGGAAAGCTGGAGAAACAGCGGGACGCTCCTTTAAAGTGTAAACAATCTGACATTTAAGACGTCTGTTCGTGTCTGTGGGCCAAACCTACCCTTTACTTTCCCATCATGCAGCTGTCTCCCTGGGGATTGTGGGTAGGAGCAGTGGTTGGAGGGTTTGAACAGCTCGACATGAGATCTGAGGACCTGCAGGAGGTCTGCTGGCGTCTGCCATCCCACTGATCCACTTCCTGTTTCTAAAGGTTGAAGAAAAGGAGTCGAATTTCTCCTGACGATTTTTTTTATGAATTTTACCAGATAAAGTGTGGGTTTGATGGTCATTGGGTCTCTGGTGGGTTTGAGTCCCTGTGATGGCTTTAAGTGTTGTGTTAATTCTTGGAGTCTGATAGTTTTGTCTCGTTCTGCTGAAATTTAAAAATTATTCATGCTGTGACTGACACTGCAGGCAGCCAATCAGAGCGGAGAACAGAGAAACAGTGACGACAGTTTGAGTTTGTTCATATTGAACCTTTAATGTTTCCTCAGAACAAACTCGCTCGACATTTAAATTAGACAAAGGAGAAAGAATAAGAAATCATAGAAAAATGACAGATTTAAAACCATAAATGAAGGCAACTTTAACTCATGACTCCCTGCGGGAGCGTTTGGCTTCTATCAAAAGGTTTCAGACAGTATTTGTATGTTACTCCTCAGTCTGAAGGCTCTGCTCCTCCAACACCTCCTTTTCTCCTGCTCCATCTTTCTCCTCCTCCGGTTTCTCGTTTTTGTCGTCCTCCCCTCCTGTGGAAGAGGTGGTGTTGTCTCCGTCATAGATGATATCTTCAGGGTTGGGAGCAGGAGGACAGAAATCCTCCTCTGGAAGAATCTTCTGAAAGATTGACTCGGCCTGAACAGATGTTGAAATAAAATCACTGTCAGGTGAAAATTTTCATCTCGCAGAAACATTGGTGTTAACAGATTTTGTTTTGACATTGTCTGGAAGCTTGTTTTGTGATAGGTCAGATGTGAGTGATGATGGCGTTGGCATAAGCGTTCTCTAGTTTGCAATGTGTTTTCTCTACAAACACTGCATGTGCTTGAGGCCAACAGCAGCCAATCAACAGTCAGTGTAGTTTCTGACAAGTGTGTGCATGTGTCACCTGTCTGATGGCGTGTTCGTGGCCCAGAGCTCCGTCCGGTCTAGAGCACATGAACACGTTAGATGGAAGGTTGTGACCCTCGACCTCCAGCCCTGAACCGTCAGCCATGTTGAAGTACAGACACCAGAGGACAGACGGACAGTCTTCTGCAGAGAGACAGTAAACAGAGGAAGGGATGACGCGCTGTCCATCTTTATATACAGTCTGTCGTGGTTAATTTTTTTTTAAAATGGCAACATGAGTTCAGATGTCTTCAAAGTTGTCTGTTGCTACGGCTATCAATTAAAGAGACAGGAAGACATGAAAAAAGATGTGGAGTGTAAAATGTCAAAGGGGTTGTTAGTCAAATGTCAGGGGAGGGTTGAGTGAGAGTTATACTAGGAAACAATTTATTCAAAATGTCTGGAATAATAATGTTTCTATTCAACTTCAATACTTGAAAATGGAGCTATAAGAACTGAACCAACTACTTTTCAAGAACCACATTAACCCTGTTTATTTAACACAGTCTGTCTTAAAACACCAGTCAGGTGATCATAGAAACAATGAAATGTTGTACATGACTGTAGGGATGTACTGAATATAAGTATTTAACGGTCAAAGCTTCTATTGAGGTGTTTGAATAAAGCTTTGAATGTCTGATGTCATATTTAATGATGTCATCAACCCAAAAAACAGTCAAACAATCCTCAATTTGAATAAAGATATAAACCTGATTAAATTGTTTTATTTAATTAAGTCAGCTTTCTTTAATGAATAGTCTTTGTCAGTTTCATCAACATAAATACATGTCAGCAGCAGGCTAAGCCAATAAAAGGCATGAAATTGACCTCTTCAACATCTTTCTAGTTATTTTAGAAATGAAAGTGATCTTGATGGAGCACAGAGAAAATGCAGATACATATGATAATGGTACTGTACTCTAGTATAATGTCAGTCTCAGTGAGATCAAACTGTTAACTGACTAAATGTCAAATTAACATGAAGAAACACTGACGGCTACACAAGGGATACATACGTTTATGCTTACTTTGGGGACTCTCGTAAAATGGCCGTCTTCCGAGACGCCAGCAGATTATAAATTATAGTCAATGTCATGAAATTGACTTTGTCTATCAGATCATGTCAAATTATACCTTCAGCTTGTGGATGAGTATTCAAATCTGAAATATCCAAGTGGAATAAACATTTATGTTTTTTTTTTTTACATACAATACATTTACATGAATCCTACATGTTTTAAATGCTATTAGAAACACCTATCTGGATGATGCAGTCCATTTGAGGACTTTTATTTTTGGGATGTTCTGATGGATAGTTTTTCACTTTTTTCTTATAGTTTCAAGTCCCAAGGATTAATTGATTAATCACAGAAATGATTAGCAGATTAATAAAAAATAATAGTTTCAGCTCTAGATTCAGAGTAAAGACGCTGAAGCTGCAGTTTAACAGAAACATGACGGAGAAGCTTCTCTCCTCCTCCTTCATCATCATCTCTGATAAATGTTTTTATACCTGCATCAATCTATCCTACAGCTGTGTGTGTGTGTGTGTGTGTGGAGAGGGATCGGATCCATTCCTGCAGGTTGTTCATGTTATAATTAAAAGCAGAGAAGAAAATGATGAATGAATCTAACAGAGAGGAGGTCAGAGAGGAGAAAGTTTACAGGATAGAAATAGTATCATTAACTAAAGAGAGAATTTGTGTGCTACCTTGGTCAGGTGAATCTGGTGTGCGGAACATCCTGGTAACCACCGGTGACAGGTCATCGTAGGCGGAGCCAACTGACTGACAGGTGAGGTGGACCAGGTCTAGAGAAGAAAAAATATCTTTGTGAAGGTTTGTGCTCAGTGGACATAGCACCAAACAATTTGAGAACTTTTTTTTTCTTCTGTAAGCTAATACATAAGAAGTCAAACATTTTTGCACAACATAGGTGTTTTTATTGGTGTATTGTAAAGCCCTTTCATGCATCTTTATCAAGGGAACCCTTGGTCTAATGTGATACAATATGGACCGAAGTCACTCACAGCAACCTGGACTTAGCAACGTGATGCTGGCAAAATAACGTTAGGCTGATGTAGGCTGAAATACCAGACAAATAAAACACAAAAACCTATTCATTCTGCTTAGATAACATTTATATCCTTCCCCTCCGAAAATTCCAGACATTAAAAAAAAAAAAAAAAAAAAAAAAAAAAAAAAAAAAAAAAAAAAAAAAAAAAAAAAAAAAAAAAAAAAAAAAAAAAAAAAAAAAAAAAAAAAAAAAAAAGAGAGATACAGTCGAGCGCTGCGTGTTTCCGTGTAGGTGAAGGTGTTAAGTGTGTACCGTGTTTGAACGTCTGCAGATTGCTAATGCTAGTAGCCAGTTTACAGTCGCTAAGCCGGTGGGAATAATCCCATGAGGTGTAACTCCATTCACCTTGGCAGGAAAGGCATGAATGTCAGTGGAGAAAGTTGAAGAGTGTCAAAGAAAAGTGACATCTTATGTGGTGAAAAGGCTGCATCCATTATCAGATGTTGAAGCACCGACTAGCTAGTTAGTTAACATGCTGCTGGCTACTCACACCCTGACCTACAGCTATGGTAACACTAGGTTATGTTTGTTTTTGTGTTGGCAGGGATATGATCAATTCTAGTCAGTTGTTGTGAATATATGAATGAGTCATTCATAATGATTGATAGATTCTTAATAAAGAATGGCTTGTGTAAAAGTTATCTTCTGTCAGGTAAGCATGTGGCATGTTTTGAAAACTGTCCCTCAAAGAACTGGAACTGAAAAGCAGAATCGGAATTGGAATCAGAATCGTTAAAATAAAAATGATGCCAAACCCTAATTTTAAGACACTTTTAGACCTTTAATATAAAAAAATTAATTCAAAATGTTTTAAGCTTTTTTTAAGGATCCGTGGGTACTCTGATTTAGATAAATGGTGTTTTGTTTTAAAGGGGTTCAGGCTCACTGACTCAGTAACCAATCACACTGCAGCATCAGGCTCACACAGCAGAAGAAGATGATGATGATTTGACAGGCGGAACACACACACACACACACACACACACACACACACACACACACACACACACACACACACACACACACACACACACCTGCTGAGTGTGTATGTTGTTGGTCATTAATCAGTGTTTCTCGCTGTGGATAAATTAGTTTCTCTTCAAGGACACTGCAGGATTTTCAGCTGCAGAGTCTCACTGATCATCACCTCATGCTTCGGATGCTTCATATAATTCATGGATTTCATCTACTGATTAAGCTGTATGGAAATAAAGGCTTCCAAAATCTCCTCAGGGACCCTTCAATACAGCACATACATGTGTAATACTTTCAGTCTTATAACACCTGAATCTACAATCAAGGGATTTAAAAATGCACCACTCATTGTTATTTGCATACAACACAAACTGCCCTAGCAAAATTTGCATATAAACATAGTGGTGCGTTTTTAAAGTAGACACAATGAAGTTAGCTGAAATAAGATAACACATGTAAAATAGCTGATAATATAGAATCAGAATTATAGAAGTATGAAGATGAGGAAACAAACAAATAGATAAATATATCATAAGTGATGATAAAATATGAAGCTGAGATGAGTTGAAATAAAAATACCAGATGGTACAAGATAAGATCAGATAAGATGATGTAAGATAATGTAATGGAGAAGATACAACAAGAGTGTTTGTGTCTCACATGTTCCAGACATGCATGTCATGGTGGATGAACAGAGCTCCACCATCCTCACTGCCGGACATCCTGCTGCTATTGGAGGAATCGTTACCATGGAGACCTGACAGACAGACAGAAAAGTTCCACCTGAGTTTAACCAGACAGAGAAAAGTCTTAAATGAAAATCCTCCACAGAGTGTTAGCAACCAGATTAGTTTCATCTTATTACTGAACACTGCAGGCTAACACACACACACACACACACACACACACACACACAGAAGAAGATCTATGAAGCATCAGAATTCTCTGACCAAACTTAATTCAACATTTCAATATTTAACTCACACCTAATTAGTGAGGAATGTGTGTGTGTTTGTTCAGACAGATGAATTTTGGGGATTTTCTTCAGTAAGTGACCCCTTATTTGACTTTCTGTCTCTTTTTGATGAGCATCAATCCCACAATTCACAGGGGCTGAAGGACACACTGACCTCTGACCTGAATATCCAATCTTAAATACTGTGTGATCAACTTTCTCATTAGACCCTCTAAGCAACTAGTTAGCATTACTAGCATTTTGAGCTCACACACACTGAATATCAATTTAAAGTCTTCACCTGTTGTACAAAATGTTCAAAGAACCAGAAACTTATCATTTTATACTAAAAACTGAACTTCACCTGAGCTTTTTCTGAAGTATACCTAACATTTTCCTTAGATTTACCTGAGACTTTCACCTGATATTAAGGCATTATCTCTGGTTTGCCTAATCTTCACTTGAGACTACACAAAGTTAGCATGGATCCAACTAACACCACTACGCACTTAAGATATCAACCAGATGTAACTGATCCACACCAAATAAACTTAAAAATTGAACTTTTCTAGACCTTTTGCTGAGCAAACATTTCAAAACTTTCAAGCTATGAAAGCTATGAAAAACGATTGACTAATGTTTCTCCTACTAATGATGAACTGACAATGAGAGGAAAACCAAACTAACAGAAATGTCTGAACCACATTTCATGATAATCATCTGATAGTTGTTGAGATGTTTTAGTCTGGAGCAATGTGGAGGACAGACACACATTAACATAGACAGAGCAACGCTACAGCTAGCAGTTCTAACGATGGAACAATAAAGAACAAACAAAAAGTCAATCAATTGTGATCTACTTTTCACATGATTTACCTGTTGGTCTGACTCACTGGGCAGAATGGAGCCATCAGTTATCAAAACAGCTCTGGAGAGAAACCTGCAAAGAGACAGACGGACAGACGGACAGTCTGACTAAAGTTACAGCTTTTAATCAGGTCAGACGTTTGGACTTCATCCAAAACAAAGTCATGGAAAACTTACCTGAACCTGACATAAATTAATAACATAAAGTATCAGATCTGTCATCATTGTCAGCAGTTCTTACCTGAGCTGAACATTTTATATTATCATCTTTATGGGAGGTGTGAGTGATTTTAAATGGTTTGGTATCATTCAACAGATGATTCTGGGTGATTGGTGGGTTCTGACCTGGTGGGTGTGGCAACCCTCTTGCGGTCTGCCCCAACGTATCCTTCCTCCACCACGAAATGGCTGCAGCTGATTCGCTGTCCTCGACTATCAATCACTGCCTTACACCTGTAAAAAGGGGAGGAGAAAAGACAGCATGATGTCATTCACAGCTGAATACTTTTCAAACTGTAGCATAAAGTGAAACTCAGCTGCAGCTGTGATGCTAACTTTTACTTTAGATCCCCATTTTAGACATTAGCCTTTTTTTATGTAGCAATCGCACAGCAACGAAGACCCTTCTCTACGTTGCCTTTGTTTATTTACAATGAACAAACCAACGGTGGAAAAAATATTTTATATAAAAATCGTGCTGGCGTTCCACAAGCAAAAAGAGTATAACATAGTAGCATTTAGGTGACATTTTACATATGCGTCATGCAGCACTTTATAAACAACAACCTGCTGTCTTCCCAGTTTGAAGAAATTTCAGGTTAATTTTCATTATCTTTGAGTTAGCTGCTAACTACTCGCTGCTTTTTAAACCTACTGGTTGTGACTTGCACACATAATGCATTGTCAAAACGTCACACCCCTGTCCTCTCCTACCCCCTCACCAGGTCGCCCTTTTTATACAGATGTCAATTCAGCACCGTTACTACCTCCAGAAACCAGAACTAGTGAATTTTTGTCAATTTTGTTTTAAAAAAAGGATACGTTTAGATTTTAACAGCCAATTACTGTTCTGTCAATCAACTAATTAAATAATCAAATTGTTTTATCAGTACATTAACTAACTCAGTCTAAATTAAACCAGAGTGGACGCCTAGACCTTTGAGTTTAAAATCTTATGATTTAAATGTTTCACTCTATTAAATTGTGATTTCAGTATAAAAATGATTGATTTTGAAGGTAGCAGCCATTTCAAGGGTGTCTCTCACACACACAAACACACTGAAACCTATTATTGGGAATAATGATGCGCACAAAAGCTCATCCATAACCTCTGACACTCAGACACACACACACACATTTTGGGGAGCAGCAGCACTAGAAGGTCACGCACATAAAGATAATAAATGATAACACAGACAGGGTTCCTTATGAGTCTCACTGCTGCCTTGTTAGCATCATTAGCATTTTCACATTCAGATTTATTGAATGCACAACATGCATCCTAGAGCACAAACTGCACATACAACCAGGAAGAATGGATGTAGAATATATATAAGTCACATACATGACTTAAATGTCACATTGAAATCGTAGAAAGAAAAAAAAGAGTAATCCAGTGATAGTTGTCTCTACATCTAAGAATACACTGCAAACGGACATTGATAATTGCTAATTCAGCACTTTTAATGGAGACAAACTGACTAAATAAAGGCTAAAAACATACTGACAATATAACACAGGATAAAGAATAATACCCTAATATCAATATATGCTTTTACTGACTTTTTCCTGGCTGAAGGCGAAATGCTAACATGCTAACAGGCTAATGTCAGCCTCACAAAATCTGAGTGTTTTTTTTTTAAGGCGACCTTCAATAGGTCACCTGTGTATGTGTGTGTCCTTCCTGTCCAGATTTGTGATTGGATGATAATTTATGATCAGTAAAATATTCAATTTATGAAGAGGAAATTAACATTATAATTTAACCTCTGATCCTCTTCATCTCCTGCTCCTCTTCACACCTCACGGCTCTCTCTCTCTCTCTCTCTCTGTCTGTGTCAGTGTCTCTCTATGATTATTTTCTGCCTCGTCAACTGCCAGATTAAATGATCGAGTGACTGCTGACAGTCTCACACACTCTCACACACACAGTCAAAGTCTTGTTTGCCTCACTTTCAGGAACATTACATAGATTTGCATTCATTTCCTGGAGATTTACCCTAACCCAAACTTCAACCTAATCGAAACTATTCTTAACCTTAAAACAGGCATTCACCTAAAAGAAAGAATGATTCGTCCCCATTAGATGATATATAAATGATTTAGAGGTCAGTTTGGCATATTTATTGACACCGACAGGTCTTACACACTATCCTTATCAACAGAACTTGGTTTGGATAGTGGCACAGCCTCCATCCCTTACACAGACATCACCATTTTGGAGGGAGGCTGCATACACAAAATTAAATGTCAACGTGTACCTGAGTTAATTTATATTTAAATGAAAGTGAACGTGAATAAGACGGATTGTTGGTTATAGTATGACATTATTAATGCATTAGACTGAAGATAACTGCTGCTCTGCTGAAAGCATGCTGTCTTTGTTATGCTAAGGTAATGGTAGTTATATTGGTATTGGTATATTAATCTACTATTGGCTTTTTCCTGCTCCAATCTGTTTCAAGTCATATCACCATCACTTTTTGAATCTTGGTTGTTTTATTTAACACTATATCTTTTCACCAGATGAAGGATATTTTGTAAAAGAAGGTCACCAATGTCATTGGATGCTTAGACGATTAGTAATCAGAGAAACAAGCTGAGCTAACGTTAGCAGAGACACGGCTGACAGCCCTGATCTTTAACGTTTAACTGCTTTATTCAGTGTTTTTACCAGTTATAATTAACAAGTCTGTTTGTTTCAGAGAGGAGGGGACCCCTGCAGATAATTCAGCTCTCCATAAAAATCTTGAGAACAATGAAGACTGAATGAATCCTAATCCAAAACAGCTCCACACCTAAGAACAAGCTGAGCTAATGTTAGCAGCGGTTTGGCTCGCAGCTAAAATCTGACATACTAGGTGGTATAAAAATTAACTTTGGAGTTGACAATGTCATATATGACAAACTTTAAATATCTCTGCAATGCTGCAAGCTTGTCCCGAGGCTAGTAATGATGCCATTCCAACGTGACCTGACTTTCAAAGACTAATGCATCTGTGGAAACAATGTTTGTATAACTTTCAGCTCATCTGCAGCTTCATCCAGAGATGTGGTCACTACATATAGTGACAAATATCTCCAGAGGCTCATGGTTTAAATCGAGCAACTGATGAAGGAAAATAAAACTGTTCAAACTTGTGAGCTTGCTAACAATCAGTTAGCAATCGGCTAACAGGAATGGCCACAGTTTATTACTAGCTGTACCAGTATGATGTGTGAGAATAATCCAGGCGTCAGCTCTGTAAGGACAGCTTCTGATTGGTCAATAAGCTTAATTCAATGTTCAGTTTGAACTGATGGAGAATAACTTACCACTGATTTACTTTCCCTCCCTCCTCAACGCTGATGCTAAGTGTTGAGGATTTACTGTTTATTTTAACACGATGTTTAACTTGCATGACCCTGGGAAACTTTTACATGTTGAAAATACACATTATAATGTACAAAATTAAATGTTGTCAAGCTTTAGCAGAACAAATCTTACTGTGCACTAGTCCTGACACTGTCCACACAAATATGAGTATCAGTATAATCAACCGTGGCAGGAATTTGAACTGTACGAGTACTCTGAGTACTGAGTACAGTGAGTTGTATTTGTACCTGTTCGTGTCCTTGTCCACCACCAGACAGTGGACTGAGTGTCTCAGACAGTAGATTCCTCCAAAAACAGCACACATCCTGAAACACACAACAAGTGCATTATCCAATCAACATGGAGGAAAATATGACATTTACAGGTGTGTTTACAGAGCTGCATCTGTATTAGGAGTATAATAAATGTTCGAAATAATAGAGCAAGGGTGCAAAATGACACCTTAAATTAAACTCGTGTAACCATACAGACATGGGTGAAAATGTAACCACCTTGGTGGAGGTAATAAACAAATGTTGATTAGTGCAAATTGAAATTACAAATGGTAAACATCACAAACTACACCCTTGTGTGTGTGTGTGTGTGTGTGTGTGTGTGTGTGTGTGTGTGTGTGTGTGTGTGTGTGTGTGTGTGTGTGTGTGTGTGTGTGTGTGTCTGTCTGTATGTCTCTGATGAGCAGTAATATCCGCTGAGGCTCATCTAATATGTAAATGAGCTGACCCTTGGGCGACACCTTCACCATTAATATTAATGTTCTGCTGTAATAAGAAAGAAGCCTTCACCACGACAACCAACTTGTCTGTCTCTACATGTGTCAACGAGAGCGGCGGTAGATACTGCAGTAGTATTCATACTTAGCAGTACCAGTAATAATAGAAGCACTAAAAAGAACAGCACTACTTGTAGTAGCTGTCATAGGAGTAATAGCAGCAGTAGTGATGCAGCAGGGATGCCAATTATAGTACTAGTACTAGCTGTAGAAAAAGTGCTGGTGGTAGTCACAGGGCTTATAGCAGTAGTGGCAATAGTAGGAGTAGTAGTACTACTAATAGCACTGGTGGTAACACTACCAGCAGCAGGAGTAACATTAGCAGCAGAAACCACAGTAGTAGTAGTACAACACATAAAATACACAATCAGATAAACAGGCAGACAGACAGGTAAAAATTGTCTTACCTACAGAAACACTGGGGTATCTCTCCCAGGCCATAGACAGGAAACAGGAAGGGTGTGTTGCCGTAGCGACCAAGACAGTGCAGAAAGTGACGAGTGGAAACTAGGCCTTCCTCTGTGGGAGTGTCTTCTGATACCATGGCGATGGAGTGAAACAGAAAGTGCTGCAGGTTGTCACCAAGCTGCTGGGCGCGGAGGAACTCTAAATATGGCTGACCGCTGTAGGCTGAAGGAAAGGGGGATAACGGATCACATTACCCACAGTGCCCTGTAAGGCTGAATAGATTTTAAAATGCAGTTGGATCTCTTCAGACAGGTGACTACTAATGATGTCATCAGGTGTCTCACCCCGCTGATCCTCAGTCTCCTCCACACAGGAAGTGAGGAACCGCATCAACTTCCTCTTTTCTACCACAGACAGCTGACGACTCGCGAACACATCTGCTCTGCTACAGGGCACCTGAGAGATCAAGGTACACAGAGAGACAGGTTACCACAGAGACAGACAGGTAAACAAAGAGACAGACAGGTACACAGAGAGACAGACAGGTACATAGAGAGACAGGTAAAGAAAGACAGGTACACAGAGAGACAGGTTACCACAGAGACAGACAGGTACATAGAGAGACAGGTAAAGAAAGACAGGTACACAGAGAGACAGGTAAACCAAGAGACAGACAGGTAAACCAAGAGACAGACAGGTAAACCAAGAGACAGACAGGTAAACAAGAGACAGACAGGTAAACAAAGAGACAGACAGGTAAACAAAGAGACAGACAGGTAAACAAAGAGACAGACAGGTACACAGAGAGACAGGTAAACACAGAGAGACAGGCAGGTACACAGAGAGACAGGTTACCACAGAGACAGACAGGTACACAGAGAGACAGGTAAAGAAAGAGAAAGACAGGTACACAGAGAGACAGGTTACCACAGAGACAGACAGGTAAACAAAGAGACAGACAGGTACACAGAGAGACAGGTTACCACAGAGACAGACAGGTAAACAAAGAGACAGACAGGTTACCACAGAGACAGACAGGTAAACCAAGAGACAGACAGGTAAAGAAAGACAGGTACACAGAGAGACAGGTTACCACAGAGACAGACAGGTAAACCAAGAGACAGACAGGTAAACAAGAGACAGACAGGTACATAGAGAGAGACAGGTAAACAAAGAGACAGACAGGTAAACAAAGAGACAGACAGGTACACAGAGAGACAGGTAAGCACAGAGACAGGTTTTACACACCTGTTCCACCTTTCCGTGGCGATAGGTGAGGATCCTGGTGACATTCTTGAACTCTGCATAGCGGCTGACGTTTGATTTGATGAGCAGATCAACCAATGAGCCGCGAGAATACATGAGCTGAGGACGACATTACATATTGTTATGTAGTGTTATGTTTATTATTTTAGGTTTATGTTATATTACAGTGAATTACCTTGGAGACCAGGTCGATGTTGAACCTGCGGCCTTCCTTCACCAGCTGAGTATAGCTGATCTTCCTCTTGGCTGGCTCTGATTGGCTCTGATCAGCAGAGGCCGTTGGCTGATCTGTTTCTGGCGCCGCCCCCTCTGTCTGGGAGGCCTGTGTGATATAAGAATAATATATGTTTGTGATTCCTCTGTGCAGCAGATTACCCATCATTCAGAGTTGTGATCAAGTCTTGGACACATACAGTTGAACATTGTGGGTACTATACATTCTTTAATCAAGGGAATTATTACAGTATTTAAATAATTGCAGTGGTCAAATTCTAGCTCTGCTTAATCAGCACTTTATTGCAGCTGAATCCAGTTGATGTGTTTTCATTTCAGACTTGAGAATCAAATCTGAGCTTCTGCTGCTGTAAAATATTTGTGTAATAACTCTCTTCTTCTACTTCTCACCTGTTCTTCTTCCTCTCTGTTGGCTGGTTCCTCTGGTATCTCCTTTGGTTCTTCTTCTTTTAAACCTAGATTTAAGAACAGAATTCTGAAACTTGTTTCTGATGATTCCTCGTGTGAATCCTCTATTTTATCTGGTGACTTTCTTCTGCAGAGTTCAGAATTATTTTCAAACTCTTCAGGGGAGGAAACACTGAGCTGTTTTTCTTTTTAGATTTGAATCTTGAATATTTTACATGCACAGAGTGAAAACAAACTTGTCATTAAAAGTGAAAGACTAAACTCAACACATTTATCTTATTCAAGTGTTTTACTGAAAAAATTATATCTGATTTAGATATTTGATTAGAATCAAACCTGCTGATTCTGTCTCTGATGTCTTTTCTTCAACTCCTACTGTTCCTTCATCGGTGGTGATTGGAGGATCAGGGCACGGAACTTCCTCCTGCTCCTCGTCCTCCTCACTTAGAACAACATTAATAACTAAATTAACAAGTTATCTTAAATGGAAACACAAGAAAAGAAGCATCATTTATTTTGTGGCTTTTAATATGAAATACGTGTGCTTGAACGAGTTAGAGCAACAAGATAGGACTGATGATTGCTATATCTAAAACTGTTCCATGGAACACACAGAGGACAATGTGTTCATATCTGATTAGACCTGATTTTCTTGGAGAACATCACCACTAACGCCATAGCATTTTCAGAATAAAAGCATTCAGCCAGTTCGCCAGTGGAAATCTTATTTGAAGCAGCAATAGCAGAACATTTTTTGTTTGCTTCAGCAGCACTTGAAAATAAAGCTGATCTGCTGGAGTGAAACTCGGACCTACCCGAGCCAGGCTGAGACTATCAGACTGACCCTGAACTTTACCTGGTGAAACAGAAGACCTGCAGGTTACTGATGGAGGCAGAGTCAGAGTTTGACAGATAGATCAGCTCCTCCCCTTCTTCCAACAAGCTCGACCAATCCTGAATCTCCTCTGGCTGAGACTCCTCCTACCAGCAAAGGCAAACATATAGATTACGATACATAAGGGTAAAATAATCTGATAAATAATCTGATTCCCCCCCTCACTGAAGCTAACCAATACTTCACTGTCTTGATTTTCTACTTATTTCTTCTTTCCCATCATGCTAGGCAACAGTAATTTTCTCCTACAGGATTGACCCCAGCAGCCAATGAGAGAGCAGCGTTGTACTAACATGGTTTTGTTGTATCCAGGTGAGCAGACCGTTGAAGGTGAAGCTGGCCCAGTTGGCTGCGTAGTAACTCTGCCTGAAAATACACATTGACGTTCACCTGTCAGGTGTTTCATATATTGGTTTAAACAAACACTTATTTATGTCAGATTATTTCATCTATAAACTCAAGTGTTTTTCCAGGAAAATAAGAATATATTGCTAAACTTATATTGATTGAAAGCATATGATCCACATTAGTCCTGATGTGTTTATATCTCATCTGTTTGACAGGTGAGTTTTAGGTGTTTCTGACTCTAAATGATGTGTAGTATCAGGACTGACCTGTCAACGTGTAGAACTCTCTGTCCCACTCTGGAAAAGGCTGCTGCCACCACCGACTCAGCAAGACCTGAACAAATGATCAATAATCTCTAATCAATATATCATTTATACGGCAGGAGAGGATAAAAGGAATGGACACATAATGGGGACGCGAGAAGAAATGAGGACGGTTATGAGGTCAATGGTTATAATGGTCAAACTATCATGGGACTAGCTTTTAGGTGCAATGACATAATGGTGAATCTGAATTTTTAAATGGATAATGTTATAATGAAACCAAACAAACTGAAAATGAGTCAGAGTAACCAGAATAAGCTTGGCTTATTTGATAAACTCAAGTCCTTGGTCCACAATTTAAAGATACACATTCAGTGATGAGCCTCGGCAGATACTCTGAGGTGACATTCAGTGAATCACTTGTTACTTTATGGTAAGTTACCTGGTCTATTAACACACACAATTGAGCTCAGGCTGCATTGATTTATTTATGCAAACAGGTGATAAAATTAGCATCTCTTTGCCAAACAAGTTAGCTACCGGTTTGCTATAAAGAACTAGCATCATAATAACATCACGTGACGGTCTGATCACACTGACAGCAGCTCTCATTAGCCTGTTGGCTAGCAGCACTGCGGCTAAGGTAAGCATCACACCGAATCATGCAGAAACATAGAATATAAAACTGACAGAGCTAGTGTTAGCCGTGGTAACATACGGTTAGCTCCTCTGCTAACTTTAGCACAAACCGACAGTATTAGCAGTTACATTAGAGCCGAGACGTTTGTACACGTTTCCTGTTTACATAGACTTACAAACCAGTCTAGCAGTTAGCTGCAAGCCTCTGTCATTTACAATTAATGGGTCGTTAGCCGCAAGCTAACGCCAAGGCTAACCCAAGCCGTGTCCCCGGTTTGGACCGGTTTAAAAGGTGATTTTGGGATACTTGGGACCGAATAGCCATCGGTCGAACAGAGACACAGTTGGACATATAAGTCGTAAGATAATAACAAATAAAAGATTAAGTGTTCTGTACCTGTGCCTAGAATGACAACGTCAAATTCAGACGGCAGATCCTCGGCTGCCATGTTGTTAGCAAGGAAACAAAGAATCACGTGACAGGGAACGTCACTGATTAATCAATAATCGTAATCTATCTCATAGCCAATATGTTCATATTCACTTTATGGGTTTTTTATGCATATGTTTGTTAACACAATAAAAGTTTCTTGTTATAGCGTGATAAGAGTCTCTGTTGTAATATTATGAAAAATATCATGTTATAATCATAAAATCTTCATGTTATAACATGATACTGATCCAATCACAATAACTTCAAAAATAAATAAATAACTGATTAAAGAAAATTATATCAATATATTTATATGCACTCAGACAAGTGTTGCCTTCCCTGTCATCTCTCCAGAGCCCCAGTGATTTAGTCTTTGTCTCTCCCTTGGTGAAGGTCCTTTACAGATCTCCTGCGTTTTCACCAGGGTTAAAATGAGTTATAGACGCAGTGAATGTTTCTCCTCCTGTAATGTTTATCCTGTATAAATGGATAGTGTGAAATACATGATGCTTCCACTAGAGACAATATTGCATACATTGTGCACATACTATCTCGTATACATATATTATAAGTGTGCGCTGAATGAAGGAGTCACTCACTAAAAGTAATCAGATTCTGATCATCAGACGTTTGATTACCGTCTGATCACTGAGACGTGGCTGCAGGTTTGGCAACAATTGCTTCTTCTTTTGTGGTGCTTTCTGCCTCTGCCAAGTCCTACATAGATACTCTGAGTGATTTGCAGCCAAAAACACAGACTGTTTCCTTGTGTTTCTCCTTTATTCATCTAAAAAAGACCAGATGGTTTAAAATATTCCATTCTGCTCTCGTTTCCTTTCCTCCTCTCCTCACCTTGTTTCCTGGGTTATTGAGATATGGAACAATTTTAATATGTATTAAAATGTATGCTGCACCCTGGACACACCCTGAACATAGCAACTTAATCAGACCTTCACTCATTTTGATGAAAGCTGTTTACTTTCCCTCTCATCCCATCTGTTTTGAATCAAACTTTGACATTTTACTACTTCTACTTGTTTCCATCGGGGCTTTTTGCTTATCTCACGCTTCATATATGTTTTTGTTCCTATATTACTGTATGCTTCATTAAACTTCACAACATTGCTGAACTGAGCTCTGCTTTGTGTCACTTTTTTTCTCCAAGTGCTTGTTGCTTCCAGAAAACCTTCCTCCAAAGGGTTAAGACAGTAACTGATGAAGTAATTTATTAAAACAATAAAAGTGTGTGGGTATGTGTGTATATTTTATCTTTTTTAATTCATTTTCTTCTCATTTTCTTTCATTGGATGTTTATTTTCCTCAGCGTTTGTCACTTATTAAAGTCTAAATCAATATAAATGAGTAATTTTATAAAACAACAGAAGATTCTGTCCATGTGCGACTTCACATTTGAGTTTACAGATCTCCACTACAAAGACTGAAAATGTGATCAAATATAAGATAAAAAAGTAATTGATTATCTTAATCACGTTAAGTTTTTTCATCCTTTACAGTTTATGTTTAGGATTAGTAACTACTGACTCAACAAACTGTACCTTTGTGGTGTCTTCAGAGTATTTTAAATGATCAATATTTCACTAAAAATAAAGAACAGAGAAAAGTCCAGAAACTGAAAAACAGATTTGTTCTTAATGTTTTTTTTCCTCCCATTAATGATGTGACAACCCCTCAGATTAATCTGGACCCAGAGGTTCCTTAGGTTGTCTAGATTGGGAACCATTGGGTTTCAGGACATTACATTTACTTTTGATTCTTTAAGCACAATTTATTGACAATTCTCTTTTCTTGAGTAATTAAATTAAAGATTTCACTTATATTGGAGTATTTTTGCATTGTTGTACTTTCACTTTGCTCAGTCAAGCATTTGTGTATTTCTTCCACTGCTGTAATATAATATACAAAATACGACCATATATCTGACAAGGAGGTTGTGTTTTCACCTGTCTCTGTTGGTTGGTTCGTATTAAGCACTCTATATAGAGCTATTTAAGTTTAAATATAATTTACCTGAGATAGTTAAGTGTTCATGAAAACATTGAGGTAAAAGGAAGTTACCTGCAATTATTTTAGTTTGTTTGCTAAATATTTGAAAATTAGTTTAGAATTTTTTTCAGAGAACATGGTGGCCTGAATGTTTAAAGTTCTGACTGTGATCTACAACATACAAGTTCAAATCTGACTGTACTTGGATTAAAATGATTTTTTAAAGCATCCTGTTGATGTCTATCAATCTATAGGATGTCTTCTGGTGTCATTTTATTGTTAACAGGATTTAATGAATCTATTTTTGCATTTTCCTGTATTGTGTCTTTTAGTGATGTCTTCTCCTAAACATAGTATTTATGAGATATAAAACCATATTCACTCAGTGATGAAGGACATGAAAGCTGTGATTTTGAATCCACCAACCAGCTGGGTGATACTTATGTGTTTATTTGATAGAAATAGATGAGTATAGCTGTAAAAATACACTGAGCATCTGAAATATGAGAAGTAATCAGATAATATTTTATTTAATCGATAATCTGATTACATTTCTATATGTAATATAGAATATAACTGATGTTAAATGGGGCCGTGTGTGCATGTGCAGCCCGTAAGTCTGTTGTTAAAAATGTTTGAAGAGCGATGAAAAGAAAAAGAAAGTCTTTTTCTGTTAAATCTTTCCTGGCGTCTCTTCTGTTCCTGACATTAAAAGGTCTTTTGTAGCTCGTTAGTGCGAGGTGTTAATGAGGGCTGTGTGCTGATAGGACGGCTGTGATCAGCTGCCAAAACGTTTACTGCTCGTTTCCTGACTGCAGTGAAACCTCCAGAGACGATTAGCGAGGGAGAGAGAACAACCTTGAATGAAGAAAATACTGAGAGGAGTTTGGTGTTCTACACAGAACTGACTCAGTTACTTTCCAACTCAACTTCAAATCCATACATTGTTAATCTGTTACACACAATGTATTTAGACTGAACTGATTAAAGCATTCAGAGAGCACAAATGTCCGTCAACACCATTGTCACTAAATCCTGAACAATCAGAAAATAGCTTCAGGCTATGGAAAAACAAATAACAAAATTATTATTTATAAGAGCCGTCAGCATTCGGGTCTCTATCGTTATTGTATCATTGCACTCAGGGCATTGCGCACTCTATGGTGATGTCACCATGATGACATCACTTAACTCAGATTTGCCTCATGCCATATTAAGTAATAATTCCTTGTCTCTGGAAACATACTTTGTGGAATCATGTTTATCATCAGTAATTTATGAATTATCAACAAAAATATGATCTTCCATGATGGCAGCTCCAGATCTATTTTCAATGTAGCTGTAACTTCTTACCTTTCTCAGATACATGAAATCCATTTAAGTGATTCTGAATCTATATTATCTCAGCTACATGTTGGAGCCAGTGTCTCTACCCTGACCCAATACAAATCGACCCCCTATTTTCATCTCATATATAGATCCAATTGCGGATAATGGTGTAACATCATGAGTTGTCCACACTTTGGTATTTTATTTTGATAGGCCTATTATAATTATTTTTCATTATTGGCAAAAGCAAGTTGGGGTCTCTACATAAGATTGTTTATATGAAAACTAAAAAAATCTTTAAATTTAATTGGCTAAGAATTTGTTTGGGATTGTTTAATCAATTAATGTCATTGTCAACAGATCTAAATCTTTAATCTTATTCTGTTTGTTTGATTTGTGTGTTGTTTAGTAATACTAACTTCTGTGAACCAGAAATCCTATAAAAAAGAAATACTTTCTGGCACTAATTTTTTTTCTGTAACTTGAAGAGTGTGCAGGCTGTTGTTACAGCTGCTTGGTCTCAGCTTCTTGCCATATGTTTACTGGTTTTGTGTGATACTCCATCCTGTATCCAGATAATATGGATGTGATGATATTTTAGACATAGATAACATGGATGTGATGGTATTCAGGTATTTTCTGCTGACATTTTAATCTGCTCTGCTCTGTAAAGGTTAATTTGATGCTTTTAATTTGATGTTGCGCTTTTAATTTGAAACTCAACTGATGTACGAGGTGGAGTTTCTCACAGCACCATCAGTCTCTCTTCTGCACAACAGATTAAAAAATATCAATTTATCACCTCTGCTGCAAAACAGCTTACCTGATGTTTCTGAATAGAAATGAACCAGATTACTGCACAGTGTTTGATTTAAATACAGAATACATTTAAATTTAAAAAATAAAATAAAATGAAAGAATAAATGAAAAACAGCCATAAGAAAAACTGTGAAAACATTAACAAAAATTAGATAAATATTTTTGATAAATAATTAAATAGGTTGATAAAGGAAATATAATTGACCAGAATTTTATCAGTATATGTAAAATGCTGATCAGTATATGTAAAAAGCTGTCATGAATTACAATAAATAATGAAAAAGGCCGAAGTTTGTGAGAAAAATTGAAGGGTACTGGCTTGCTGAAAATAACCATTAATATGTCTTAAAATGTTCAATGTTTGCATGTGGGATGCTGTGCCTCATGTGTCAACTGATGTAAACAGTGGCATCAGTCTGTTGAAGTTTAAGTGTCAGTAGCTACAGTGTGCAGTTATGATACTTATATGATAAAACTGTATTTTCATGATATTAATCTAAGGATCCTGAAATACTGTGGCCAGAGTTGAAATGTAGTAAAAGTATTTCATTTTAGAATGATTCACAGATCTTTTATTTTTAATCCGGCATTGATTTCATTCTTATTGTTGTTTTCTTTCATTTTCTTCTTAATTTCAAAATCATTTGTCAATCAACTTCCCCATTGGCCCCGCCCTGGGCGTGCCCTTTCAGCCAATGGGAGGTTTGTCCGTGTGCGATCCCCGCGTCTGATTGGCTGGATTGTGATTGGCTCCTAATCTGACAGAGAGAGAGGTAGAGAGAGACATAGGTGCAATACAAGGAGAGAGAGGTAGAGAGACCTTCAGACAGGGAAGGATAGAGTCAGAGAGAGCGAGCGGAGGTTTCCTTAGTCCCAGTGGCGGGAACAGAGAGAGACGGACGTTGTGAAAACCACAGATGAAAGAACTAAAAGAAAAGAAAAGTTAACTCACTCTTCTTCTCTATTATCGGCTCCAACATGGCAGGCTCCACCAACACTCCACTGTCCCGGACTTCCACACCACCCACCGACTCTCTCTTTCACCCAGACGCGCCCTACAGCGCTCCCAACCCGGCTAACTCCGCGCACCTCCCTGCTGCTCGCCTGGTTGGAGGGTTCCTGAGCGGTGGGAGCGGCAGAGTCCCGGTCAATGTGAACGGGACGAGCGGCGGAGGCGCCGCTACTCCACTGCACACCGAGTGTAAGATGGTGGAAGTTCACGGCGTGAAGGTGGCTTCGTTCACGGTGAGCGGCGTGGAGCTGATATGCCTGCCGCAGGTGTTCGAGTTGTTCCTGAAGCACCTGGTGGGCGGACTGCACACCGTCTACACCAAGCTGAAGCGGCTGGACATCAGCCCGGTGGTCTGCACCGTGGAGCAGGTGCGCGTCCTGCGTGGGCTCGGCGCCATCCAGCCCGGAGTCAACCGCTGCAAGCTCATCACCAGGTCCGACTTTGAGACGCTGTACCGGGACTGCACGAACGCCAGGTGGGTCGGGACACACGGAGCACGGTCAGAGGGAAAAGTTTAAAATGGGCTGTTATTACCGGGAGGAGGCAGATATTTTACATTTTCAGGTGACTGGTGCAAAACATTTTTTTTTAAATTAAAAAAAACTATATCACCTGATTCAGACCATTTGAATACTCACACTCACCGAGCTTCATCTCGTTAATTGCTTTCTCGGATTTTTTTAAAAGTAAATTTATTATCTGATTAGTCAAAATAAATCTATAATTAAAACTGAATCCCTCATTTTCAAAGTGAATAATTTACCTTTAAATACGGTCGAACTTGAACATATTGAGTGTTAGAACTGTCATAGCTACATCTAAATAAAGATGCTGAACAAGTGTTTTTAATTGTCAAACATAAAATCTCTTCAAAACGTAAAACCCAAATTTTCTAGTAAAAATCCAATAGAAAGACCTCAGTTGATTTGATTTATTGAGAGTTTTTCTCAATAAATTCTGTTTTATTGGCTAGAATGTTTATTAATTGTTGATTAATTGATTTCTGCTCCTTTTTAATCTTATGACTTTATTGATCTCTAATGGTAAATTCACATTCCATCAGCAGAGAAACAGACAAAGAGGGGACAAATACACAAAGAACTGTATTAAGATAAGAAGAGGTTACATTAAAGGGCAACATATATTGTAAATGTTATCATAAATTATAATACACTATAGACATTATAATAAATCAGTCTTTGGAATATAAGTTTGTGGAAAACAGGTCCAACAGTGAAACATGATGCATCAACTAGTATTTGTATATATATAAGTGTTTGTATAATTATAGGTAAGTATAAGTATACATAAGTACAAATTATATGTGCAGTATGTCTCATTAAATGTAGACATTTTCTGCTTTTCTCTGTTGGATTTTATTTTCAGGCTGCTACTAACAATTCGATTCATCACTAATTAATCTTCAGATTACCTTGTAAATTAGTTTTGTCTAAGAAATAACAGAAAATAGTGAAAATATCTTCTCTTGCGTCACCAACAGTCTAAACCACAAAGAGATTAATTTCACTAAGGGAGAAAACACAAAGTCTGGAAGCAACAAATGTTTTTGTTTTTATTTTTGCTTGACAAATGTCTGACACAACTAATCAATGTAATAGTCACTGATTAATTTTTTCAATTGGCATTAACATAAGTAAAATTAAAGTAAAGAGGACTGCTTGTATTGAGACCAGTCTGAGCTCCATGTAACGCATCATTTTATTTTCTAAAAGCTACAGCAATAATCTGTATGTTAACAAATGTCATAGTTTTACGACTCATTTTGTCATATATTTGTGATATTTGAACTTGATTTTATAGTTAATTAGTTATTTAGTTAAAGATTTATTAATTGAGATCAGACTAATAAAAGCTTAGACGATTTAAAGTTTAATAATTTAATTATGTCCATAATTTAATCTTATGAATGTATGTATACAAATATAAAACATGTTTGTTTGTCTGTAATCACAGTTTAGGTTGATGCTTTGTGAGATTTTTGTCTCGTGTTATTGTCGTTATTGTTTTAGCTTTTTGATAATGAACAAAACTTTGAGTTATTTGGAACATTTCAGATCAACATACTATGTTTTTGTTTGCTGCATCAAAGCTAGTTTCTTTATCATATTTATTAACAAGTGAAACACACTTCATTTTCTTATGCTCTCTTATTCATTCAATGTTCATTCACTCGTTTGTGCTGCTCCAACCCAAAACTAGACCTTCAATCAAGTAACTCACAAAGTGATTTCTAGGTATTGTTGATAATCTAAGTCTGTTGTCCATCACTGACTGAAATCCAGAACAGATATGCTGCAGTCTGTATCACATCTAGTTCCATAAATAGAGTGACATGATGGTCGTCTTCACTGTAATCGCTCACACACACTCTCTTATGTCACTTGAAGTGAATGTAAGTGTTGCCTCCAGGTGTGTATTAGCTCTGCGTGTGTTTAATCACATTTATTTAGGTAGATTAGCGCTGAATGTGGATCTCTCTCTCATGATCAAATTATGCAAATGAGTCTCAACTAAGAGTGTAATTAACAAAGAGACTGTGTGTGTGTGTGGGGGGGGTGATACATGTGTAAAATGAGGACTGACAGTGAGGAAGTCACAACCGGCTGTTTGTGTTAATCAGCTCTAACTTTGTGATTCTTATTAAACTGATATTAAACAGGTTTAGAAATATAAATATGAGAGGGAAGCATTGCATCGTTAGCAGCATCTGAATTCTTGAATAACAATATGATAATAATAACTGATATTAATATTGTCAGTACTAAGTAAGTATTATTAGCAGCAGCATCAAGGTTCATATAGGCTACAGTGAAGCCTGCCCAAAATAGTTGAGCATGAACCAATCAGAGAAGAGGACTAAGCTGATTGGATGTTTAATCAGCCAATCAACATCAGCTGTATTTAACTGTATCTAGCTCTGCATCAACAACCTACAAAGTTACTGAACATGTAGACATACAATTATAAAAAAAAACATTACGGCTACAGAGAAACTGGTACTGACTGGTTTCCTCCAGACGTTTTGGGGCTAAATCAAAATGGGAGCTTATGAGGCAGTTTGGTAGAGTTCCTGTGGCTCCGTGCATCCCTGAGCCAAAAGTGTTCAAAATTTACATCAGTAGAAGGAGCATCTTGTAAACTTGTGAATTTTTATTTGTTTCTTCATTCATCCTGTCTTTAGCCAGGAAGGGAAGTCCTGGTCATTATTGAGCAAAAATAGAGGAAGTGATCGCAACTTAAAGAGATGATTTTTAGACACATGCAACCCATCAAAGTTTCCCTCAGAACATTAATGAATTCAGAAAATGCACACATCTAACATTTCTTGAGTAGAAGAGGTCTAGTCTAGGGCTGAGCAATAAATGAAAAAGGTACTGAAGCTGTCATTTATGCCCTCTCAGCGACTTAATATTGCTCATGTTGGTGAATTTGATTAATACTTTCCCCAATGCATGCAGTCCTGAACTGTGCTAAAAAAAATACTACGTCATGTTCAGTCACATATCTCCGCCCTGTCCAGTGCAAAGCAGCATGTAACACACAGAGAAACATACGTCTCAACCTGAGGGGACATTTGGGAACATTTATGCTTCAGCGACAAAAAGAGAAACAATCTCAGCTTTAACAGTTCATCAAATATACAATACAGATCTTTGTATAGGCAGCGCAAAAAAGCATATAAAATAAATAATTGTTCATTAATCGTAAACGAGGTAAAAGTTTGAAATAATCCTGATATTGATGTTTGAAGTCACACCACCCAGCCCTGGGCTGGTCGTCAGTTAGCTCGCCAACCATAGGCAACAAACCCAATAGTCCCCTGGAGGAGGTCCTTCCTAATCACAAGGTGACTCCTACCACTAAGCTGTTGTGTATATGATGCAGTGCATGTCATAAGGTACTACAGTATGAGCTCAATTAGACAGCAGAGGCATCGGGTTTGTTTCCATTGGCCAGATATTGTAAGTCTTTAAATTCATTGTGTGTTGTGTATGGAGCACTGACTACCTCCACAGCATTTTCTAGTTAAGTATCTAGTTGTTTTATGGATTTTTACATGTTTTTTTTTGGAGTCTGTTGTTGGAGGCTAATAAAAATAACATTAATTTGGTCCATCCATCTATCGGTCCAGGGCCCCATGAGGCTGCAGCTTATCCCACCTGACATATAATTATTTTTAATTTGTAAGAAAATTGAAAATATTAAACAATACAAAACTAATTATATAATTTTTTGTTTTATTTGATTTACTGTCTCCTTAGAATTAATCTGACCCTTGAACAAATTTATTTGATGACCGCTCACATAAAGTAACATAACCAATAAAGGATTTTAATGTAGTAATTCTCATGTTTTCTCCATATTAAACACACATTGTAGATTTTTTATGTGCTTTTATACATATGGATACATGTGAATCTTAAAATAGTCGTAAAACCCACACATATAATCCAGCGAGAGAGAATTTCTGATCCATTTGCACAAACATGGTCCTGCAAACACGGAGCTGTGATGAGTGTGAGCGCGACCCTCAGTGCTCGAACCATTAAACAGACCTTTGGAAAAGTCAGGACCAGATATACACACAGCACACACACATATACACACATATAGACACACACTCAGCGGTATGTCAGTGATTCTGAAGCTGTGCAGTCAATCTGATGTTGTCAAGGGCACGGTGTGTGTGTGTGTGTGGGGGGGGGGTGACCTTGGCTTAGGGATGCCAGTGACACACACACACACACAGTCTGACATTACTTTAGGAATCGGGTCATAATTTTTGATTGACTGCTGTGTGTGTGTGTGTGTGTGTGTGTGTGTGTGTGTGTGTGTGTGTGTGTGTGTGTGTGTGTGTGTGTGTGTGTGTGTGTGTGTGTGTGTGTGTGTGTGTGTGTGTGTGTGTGTGTGTGTGTGTGTGTTGTGACATATAGTGTAGATGCACTAACGTCCTCAAGCATCCAGACCCCTGCAGCTTCGAGTATTTTTAATTTGCACTTAAAGAAATGGAAACACAAAACATCTTTTAAAGTGTTTCTGAGCTGTAAAATTTGTTTTGTGGACAAAAAACCAAAACAGACTTAGTAAATAAATGATAGTGAAGGGCTGAAAACATGAGATGTGTGAGGAGCGATGAGGAGACTGTAACCTTCCTCACATTGATACATGAAACATAAATGGGAATAAACACTCAGTCGTATTTTATTTTGATGAATGGTTTAAAATTTTGATTACAATCTGCCGTACATGTAAATGTAGACTTCAGTATAGATGATTTACTGTGTGTGAATCAAGCTGTTGACACAGGCCAGGACACTATTTCACACATGTACAGTAAATGCATCATGAAGGAGGTGACCTACTCTCAGTACTGTACCTGAATGCATCACACTACTGTGTGACACAGAGGACTGAAGCCACTATCATGCTGATGTGCTGCTTTGTAGGTACCCTGTAATATTAAGACTACTTAGAGCTGAAATTAGCAATTATTTTCAGAACTGACTAATCTATAGATTATTATCTCCACTGAGGAAGTTATATTTCCATTCATTTGTTTATTGGTTGGTTTGATTGTAAGCAGGATTATGCAAAAACTGATTTCCACAAAACTTGATGCAGTGATGGGGCCTGGATCAGAATAGTTAAATTTAGGTGCATATCCAGATAAAGGGGCAGGTCCAAGAATTTTTTTCCACTTTTCTTAATGTTACTTTTCAAAAATCTTTCCTATTTGCGAAAAATTTCTCAACTGATTTCCACGAAACCTTGTGGAGGGGTGGGAAATGAGTCAGACAAGCTATAGAGACATGCGGAGTGTCTACTGAGAGTGAAAAAATATGACTGAAACCACTAATTGACTAGTTGCCAGCTAACAATAATAACAATAACTACTAATACTGGAAGGGCTGGGTGATATCACCTGTAATCAATATCATGATTAACTTGAATTACATTCTGTTGAGCACATCCCTCCATCAAGGCTGAACAATCCTATAGATCTGTTTAGCTTGTCTGACCCAATAACCCATCCCGCCACAAAGTTAGTGCAAGTCTGTACAGTAATCTTTCATTAACTGATGTAATTAATTTGATAAAATGTTGAAAAACAATCCACCAATGTTAAAAGTTTGATGGAAATCTGTCTAGTAAATTTTGTGTCATCCAAACAAACAAACAAACAAACAGACAGGTGTGAAAACATAACCTACTCATGGCAGGAGGTTTATTCATTGTTTACAGCTGTAACAATAGATAAATAAAAGGTATCTAATTAAATCCATCTTTCAACTTCTCTCTAATGTCAGTTTGTCTAAAATCAACTTGTATTTCCTTTATTTTCAAGCAGCAACAACAATTATTTATTTTCCTGTCTCATATTGAAACAAAACTGAAAACATGACACACATTTCAAACACAAAGGACACACAATATGTCAAAGTAACAGAAAATATAAAATGAAGTAAAACACATGAATCTAACTTATGAACAAGGCTCTGTCAGTCATGCCTCATTTAACTGGTTAAACTGGGATCACACACACACACAGGTCACGCTGTGTGTGTGTGTGTGTGTGTGTGTCTGTGCGTGTGTGTGTGTCTGTGTCTGTGTCTGTGTGTGTGTGTGTCTGTGTCTGTGTGTGTGTGTCTGTGTCTGTGTGTGTGTGTGTGTGTCTGTGCGTGTGTGTGTGTGTGTGTCTGTGTCTGTGTCTGTGTGTGTGTCTGTGTGTGTGTGTGTGTGTGCATATGTGCTACATAAAGGACATTTTGTCCCAATGTAATAATAGGTGGAAACTTGTGCGAGCTTGCAAACACACACACACACACAGAATAAATTAAATTCCTCAGTAATGTGTGTGTGTGTGTTGGGTTGGTGGGGGGTCTCAGACCTGTCAATCAAACACTGACCTGTGTATACCCCCTAGACTGTCACAGTGTGTGTGTCTTTGTGAGGGTGGGTTTCTGCTATGGTGGTAACCATGGAAACTGGTCTAGATTTATTTTTATTAGTATAACTATTTGAATTTTTTGCTCTTCTTAATTAAAGATGGTACAAAAACTGAACTCTTTGACCTCTTAGCTGGTTTTACTGGTTTCACTGATGTGACCAATTCAGCTCTTACTGTTTCATTTGATTATATTATTGCATTTTATATAATTCATTTTGTCAAATTTTTTTTTAATTTGAAATATAATTAAATTTCTTTTTACTACTGTCTTTTTCACACTATATTTAACACTCTAAATTTAAATTTGACACATTTGTTGTTGTTTTTCTTAAATTACTTTTAGGTTCCTTTCATTTTCAACACATAAAATGATATTTACTGTTTTCTGTTGTCTCAGGTGTTTTAACGTCGTCTCTCTTAGACTCGTCCTCTCTGAGCCACTCTGCATTCAACAAATGGTGCGTCTCTTAAAATCCTCCCCAGGGACGATCGACATTGAATATAAAAGGCCATAAGAAGAGAGAGAGAGGAGATGAAACAGATTAATTCATGATGTTAAAACATGAGATTAACCTGGAATATTAATACTGAGCAAAGAGGAGGAGGAAAGGCTAGTATTGATTAATTATTTATGGCTGTCAATTTAAGGTGGAACCTTTTACTTCCTCTCTAGTCCTTTAAGGTGGTCAACAGGTTTATTTTAAAGACCATCTCATTGTGTTTTATTAATATTTGTCGTCTGCTCTTCAGCTCTCGTCCGGGTCGTCCTCCAAAGCGCACCCTGGGCATTGCCACAATGACTGACGGCTCCAGACTCCTCCCACATGGTCTCATAAGCCCCGCCCTGCTGTCACAAACAGGTGAGTGTTTTTTCTAAATTCTGTGATTCAAAGTGAAATAAAGTCATAGAGGAAGTGGAACCTTTTCTAAAAGAATGATTTTGTTTTTTGATTTTAGGTATTAGTACTTTTATCCAAGCTGCTGCTACAAGAGGATAAAATAGCCAATATTAAAGGTGCTATAGATAATTTATTTATTCACATGAGTAATAACAAAAAAGAAAGGCATGGAATAAAATTATCGCTTACACTAATGAAAATATTATTATTGTGAATCATAATTTAAAACCGAATGTTTAAAAATGAATGTTTTGCTTTATCTCTTTGTTAGAGGTCTGTTTTGTTCTCACTTCCAACAAGGTTACTGAGCCAATATGATAACAGCATTAGTATCATGTGGTATTTCTGTGTCGTCAGTGATCAAAAGTCTTAGTAGTCGCCAGTTAGTGTGGAAAAAATGTTTAGATTTTAATGTTAAACACCCGGTTTTCTGGGACACAGGAGGTGTCTGGAGGCTGGTTTCGGTAGCCTTACAGGTTTACCTTCATTTACAGGTAAAAGCAAAGAGGAACTGAACACAAGTGGGAGTGGATACTTTTTAAAACTCTGAATTAAACTCCACATTAGAACTCTTTATTCTCGTACTTCTATTATTAAACTATGATTAAAACATTGCAAATATTTTCGTATCTAAAAAAGATAAACTCAACTTTGCTCAAAATATGATATTACATCCAGCATGAACTAGAAGGGCAGTCAGTAGAGGTCCTCCTCTACCCAAGGCCCAACAGTCCCTAAAATTAATTAAATTAATCCTTAATCCAACATCCAGGTATGAATTTAACCTAATAAAGCTATGTAAATCATAACTGGCTGACTAGCCATTGTGTCTGTGGACACATGATGCATTTTAAACAGTGTAGAAATGTGGTTTAAATGTTGCTTGAGTCTGTAGACTCTTCTTCTGTCACCTCACTCACAAGATCTTACATGACTCACAGAAACCTACAGATCTGCCTGCACGTGTTTGCAGTGGTGGATTTCTGTGTTTTTTCTGTGGGATTTTTATACAGAATAAATATTTGATTGATTAAAAAATAGTTTGATTATAAAAAAAGACTGCTTATGTTTTTAATTGGTACACATCAAATTAAGCTTCATGTGTAGTATCAAGCCATAATACAGTCCATTTTTATTCCATTTATATTTATTTTTATTTTATTTTTATATACAACATTTGGAGTGACAGACGCCAATTTGTTTCTTTTTCAAAGAGCAATATAACAAAAGTCATTTTAAAAAAACCATCCTTCTGATCCTCCTGAGCTCCAACAGAGTCGTCTAAAAGGTGAGAGGTGCAATGAAATGTTCATGCAGGTGTTTTAATTGTAGAAAATAATCCATGGGTGGTGGCAGGACGAAGAAAATGTACATACAGATTCAGATAAATCATCACTACAAGCTCTACTCTCCTCAAAATTGAGGACAGGAGGTGAAACATCAGCCACAGTCCACATACATGTATGCATGCAGAGCAGAGGTGCGGGATGATACTGTTCTGCATCACGTGCCTGCACCTGATTTCTTTTTGTGTGCACGCTTAGAGACTAATGACACAACATAGAGGAAATGCATTTATTGCTCTTTATCAGTCCTCCCCTCTTCAGTGCAGCTGATTCAGCGTCTCCTTCCTCTCTTTCTTTCAATACTGATTTGGATGTTGATTACCATGGCAACGGTTGAAGCTTCGAAGCATTTGGTTGAAGCTTCGAAGCATCTACTGTTTCACAATTTGTGTGAAATCGGTGAAACGTCACAACACTGCTATCCTAATGAAGACGTTTTAACATGTTTTAACATCAGTTGTGAATGAATCACAACAATACAGGACATATATAACATATATAACATAAGAGACAATAGAATGAATGTGGCCTTGTGTGTTCTGCAGCAGGACATGAACCCTGATGACTGAATTTAGCCTGTTAGGGAGGTCTGACTCCACATAAGCCTGTTAAGTTAGGGAAGAAATAAAATTGTATAATTCTACAGAGCTGCAGGTTTTTGTCTGTCTGTCATCACACAGGGTGTTACTGTCACACACTGTGTTACTATGTGTGTGTGATTAGAGCTATAATTAGCATGCTTAATTAGCAGATGTCAAAATGACTGACAGATTGGAGTCTGACCCGAAGCAGTCGAGAATGTGTGTGTGTGTGTGTGTGTGTGTGTGTGTGTGTGTGTGTGTGTGTGTGTGTGTGTGTGTGTGTGTGTGTGTGTGTGTGTGTGTGTGTGTGTTTGTGTGTACATATGTGTTTGTGTGTACGTATGTGTGTGTGTGTGTTTGTGTGTACGTATGTGTGTGTGTGTGTGTGTGTACGTATGTGTGTGTGTTTGTGTGTACGTATGTGTGTGTGTGTGTACGTATGTGTGTGTGTTTGTGTGTACGTATGTGTGTGTGTGTGTGTTTGTGTGTACATATGTGTTTGTGTGTACGTATGTGTGTGTGTGTGTGTGTGTTTGTGTGTACATATGTGTTTGTGTGTACGTATGTGTGTGTGTGTGTGTGTGTTTGTGTGTACATATGTGTTTGTGTGTGTGTGTGTTTGTGTGTACATATGTGTTTGTGTGTGTGTGTGTTTGTGTGTACATATGTGTTTGTGTGTACGTATGTGTGTGTGTGTTTGTGTGTGTTTGTGTGTGTGTGTGTGTGTGTGTTTGTGTGTACGTATGTGTGTGTGTGTGTGTTTGTGTGTACGTATGTGTTTGTGTGTACGTATGTGTGTGTGTGTGTGTTTGTGTGTACATATGTGTTTGTGTGTACATATGTGTTTGTGTGTACGTATGTGTGTGTGTGTGTGTTTGTGTGTACATATGTGTTTGTGTGTACGTATGTGTGTGTGTGTGTGTTTGTGTGTACATATGTGTTTGTGTGTACGTATGTGTGTGTGTGTGTGTTTGTGTGTACGTATGTGTGTGTGTGTGCGTATGTGTGTGTGTGTGTGTTTGTGTGTACGTATGTGTGTGTGTTTGTGTGTACGTATGTGTGTGTGTGTGTGTTTGTGTGTGCGTATGTGTGTGTGAGCTCCTCTGGGCGACAAGAATTTGATCTTTTCTCCAAAAAAAGCTGTAAAGAAAAGCTGCTTAAGAAGATCATATAAATGTGTGAGTGTTTGTAAGTCGATGCCGATTCTTCTTCTTGTTGCTGAAGCTGCAGACAGATGAGGAGTCGTAGTGACATCACAGTCAGATGCCTGGCTCTGATTGGACTGTTGCCCGAGTTCATTACTGGGATCTGAACTGAGCCTTTTCTTTTTATCTTTGTGGGTGACTAAAAACAAGAACAGACCTTAATCAGAACAATCAGTGTGATCCATCCGTCTCGTCTGCTGTTGTCTGTTTTTTGCTGAGCAGGTAGTGTACAGTGGCTTCTTCGGCCTTTTACCCAAAAATGACACAATGAGACTGGTGTGAACAGGGCACAAGATTAGCACCAGCCACTAGCAAATGCTAATGCATACAAACCAAGCATATGCATGTGATAGGAGCGCTCAGAACAGCATCTGCAAACATTACTGCTCCTTTTAGACTAATATAATTTCACAAGCATGGGTTTGAGGTGGGAACAGTGGCAGATGTCTCCTCTCCTGTCTTCCTCTCTCTTTGACTCATAATTACAATAATAACAAAGTATGTAAGTGAATCATGACCACATGTTTGTGGAAAGTATGATGCTTGTAGTGACAGTTGGCTCTAAATCATCTAATTCTGCATGTAAACATGAATCATCCACCTGACACCCACTGGAATGGATTGTCTTCTCTAATTTATAGACCCGTACCCACCTGGACATTTCACTACACTCTACTGCTTCCTGTAGGTTATATTGCCTTCTAAATTATGTGGAGCAGTGTGAGCTTTCAAGGTGATTTCTTTATTGTGTGTTGTGCTGATGTATGAGTGTTTTCTGTACCGATTTACTTTAATGATTAACGGGGCTGAGTTCAGTAATTAGGAGGTTATGTTTTCTCCAGTGGTCGTCGGTTGGTTTGTTTACTTGTTAGCAGGATTACGTAAAAATCACTGGATGGATTTCCACGAAACTTACCAGAAGGATGGGGCATGTGCCAGGAGAGAACCCACTAAATTTTGGTTCAGATCTGGAAAAAGGATACAGGTGTTTTTTAGAACTTTCCCAAACTTTGCAGGGCATTTTTCAACATTTTCACTAATTACACAAAAACTACTAAATGAATTTCCACAAAGCTTCGTGGAGGGGTGGGGCATGGACTGAGACAGACGTGTGCAGTGCCATTCTAGTTTTAAATGTTTCCATGTGTGCAGTAACACCACTGCAGTAAATATAATGGGACATTTGGGTAGCAAACTAAAAGTTGTAGTTATAAACTTGATAGAGGAAACTTTCCAGAAGAAACAAAATTAAACTTTCAGCTTCTGAAACACATTTTTTTTTTAACTCTAATTTAGTTCAGGATTTATCGGGATGATTGCTTTGCTAAAATTTCATTGTATTAACCTGGACTGCATGTGTCACCTTTTGGATGTGTAGAAGAAGACAAAATATTTTTACTTTAAACTAAACAGGGATTTTAATCTGTCATATCTAGTATGGTCTTAATGAAGTATGACATTACATTAAATGAAGTTTCAAACTCTTTTTTAGCTTTAATAATGCTCCTCCATCTTTCACTCAAGTTTTAATAAAAAGAAAATGTTTTATTCAAGATTTAGGCACAATTCATGTGCCTATATTCCAGGTCACACAAACCCCTTTTACACAGCATGGTCAAAGTGTGTTCTGCCTTTATTGCACCTCACCGTTATGTATAAAAGGAATTGGAGCGGTTGTTGTTGTTCTGCCTCTTAGCCGCAGCAGACGTAGGAACGGCGCTGAATTGACATGTATCAAAGGAGGCAAGATGTGGCAGGACAGGATGAGGGTTTGTCATTTTATTGTGTGTGCATTGCACAACCAGGAGATTTGAACTGAAAGTTGAAGCAAATCAACCAAAAAAGTCTCCAAATTTGGGAGACAACAACTCCTTACCCTCTGAGCAGTGGATGAGATCAACCACCATGTGCCAGGGACGGTAAAAGATTGTATCTGCCATTTTGTTTTGTTTAGAAAGCGTTGACACATGTGAATTGTAACCACAATCTAAAATCACACACTGGAGCAGTTTTATGCCAGAGTTGGATTGTTCAATGTAAATAAACAAAAGCAGCAAAGAGAAGAGTTGTTGTTGTGGTGCAACTGAGCAATCTCTGTATAAAAATGGCTATGGAGTCCCTCCACCATGATGAGGAGGTGATTAGTCATTTAAATCCAGCTGACTGTGTCCCCTGCAGACCTGCGCTGTCCTCTGGTGAAGGCCAGCCAACAGTGAAGTCTTTTCATCTTTCTGTTCAGCAGTTTTAATCCAACAGAGACGCTCCAGTGGTCACAGGGAGGAGGAACCACATACCAAACCTTTCACCTCCGTCACCTCCCTGACAGATCTGACAGCTTAATGAAAACACACACACACTCTGAAACACACTCAGGTTTTTATTAAATATACTGAAACTGCCGTATTTTTTGACCGAGGTCATAGACGGAGAGATCAGAAGAAAATTATTAACTCTGCACACACACACACACACACAGTTAATTAAAATGTCATAAAGGTTGAGTATAAAGTGAGGATAAAGTCTCATTGTTCAGAGTACCAACCCGAAACAAACTGGAATTGTGCTTCTACAAACATACGTGCAGTGGTGGAAAATAGCAAAAGTACTTTTACTCAAATACTGTATTTAATTACAATATTGGGGTACTTGTACTTTACTTGAGTATTTTAGGCTACTTTCTACTTCTACTGCAGTACATCTCAGACAGAAATATTGTACTTTTGACTGTGCACAAGCCTAAGGCTCCATTGACCTGTACATGAATTGGTTCATCAGTATTAACTAGTAGTGCATATCTCCACCAAGGCCTAACAACCCCATTTAATTAAAGTAATAGACACGAGGGAATACCCAGGAGGTTTTCAAGTATAGAGGTCTGTCTAGTTCTACAAATATGCTCATATCCACAACAAGACTTCCTGCAGATCTCCATGCATTAGAAATACTTGATGCACATTTTAGACAATAAAACTACTCGCCTGAACAGGGACTTGAACCCTGGACCCTCAGATTAAAAGTCTGATGCTCTACCAACTGAGCTACCCAGGCTTCAAGAACATGCTTGTATGGAAGACATGAGCACTTTACAAACATGGGAGTGCTGAAGCTGTTCTAGGGACTTGTGGTGGAACAAAACTTTGCAGAGTCAACCATTATTTGAATGTACCCCAGGAAAACTGAGATGGAATGCAATCAGATTTGTGATCTGATCAACAGAGAAGTAAAGATGTGAGTATATGTATTTGTGTTGTAAATAAAGGGACCCTAATGACAGCTTGCACAGATGCAACATTAATGTGAGGATACATACATGGGCCCCAAGTGCCGAAGCCTGTCCAATTACACCTGACAATAAGACACTCGCCTGAACAGGGACTTGAGCCCTGGACCCTCAAATTAAAAGTCTGATGCTCTACCGACTGAGCTACCCAGGCCTCAGGAACACCCTTGTCTGGAAGAAAACATCAACTGACAAACATGGGAGTGCTGAAGCTGTTCTCCATTATTCAACCATTATTTGCATGTAACCCAGGAAAACTGAGATGGAATGCAATCAGATTTGTGATCTGATCAACAGAGAAGTAAAGATGTGAGTATATGTATTTGGGTTGTAAACAAAGTTGACCCAATGACAATTACAAAGAGGATAACATAAGTATAAAGATATCATTAATTTCACCAAGATGTTTTCAAGTGCAGAGACCTGTCCAATTCCACAAACTTCCTACAGATCTCTGTATACTTGGGTCACCTGACTTGATACCTGCATTAGACACCTGAGTAGGGACTTGAACCCTGGACCCTCAAATTAAAAGTCTGATGCTCTACCAGCTGAGCTACCCAAGCTTCAAGAATTCCTGAAAGAAAGAGACGTGAACAAGTGAACATTTTGCCGTCAAAGTGTGTTGGAAGCACGAAAAATGGGCAAACGTAAAGATCAGAGCGACTTTGACAAGGACCACATTGTGATGGCTCGACAACTGGGTCTAAGCATCTCCAAAAGTGCAGGTCTTGTTGAATGTTCCTGGTCTGCAGTGGTTAGTACCTACCAAAAGTGATCTAAGGAAAGACAACCAGTGAACCAGCGACAGGGTCATGGGCATCCAAGGCTCACCGATGCATGGGAGGGAAGGCTAGCACCTGTTGTCCGATCTTACAAAAGAGTTACTGTCGCACAAATTCCTGAAAGAGTTAATGCTGGCTCTGATAGAAAGGTGTCAGAGCAGATGCACAAGAACACATTGCAACTGGCTGCGCTATGGGGTTGTGTAGCCGCAGACTGGTCAGAGTGCCCATGCTGACCACTGTCCACCAACAAAAGCACCTACAATGGGCATGTGAGCATCAAAACTGGAACATGGAACAATGGAGTGGAATGTTTGAGGAACACAATGAGTTCAAGGTGTTGACTTGGCCTCCAAGTTCCCCGGATCTCAATCCAATCGAGCATCTGTGGGATTTGCTGGACAAACAAGTCCCTTTCATAGAGGTCCACCTCACAACTTAAAGGACTTTAAGGATCTGCTGCTAATGTCTTGATGCCAGATACCACAGCACACCTTTTTATTTTTAATATAAATATAATTTTACTTTGACCATGTTTTCTTCTGCAGCCAGTTATAGATTGCTTTATTAGTTTAGGGTAATAATTGCTCATATCCACAATCAGACCTCCTCCTCAGAAGAAACACTTGATACAGATTAGAGGATAAAATTACTCATCTGAATAGGGACTTGAACACTGGACCCTCAGATTAAAGGCTGATGCTCTACTGGCTGAGCTACCCAGGCTTCATGAAAGCATGTCTCTCGAATAAAACAACAACAACTAACAAACATAGTAGTGCTGAAGCTGTTATTGAGGCTTGTGGTGGAACAAAGCTTCAACCTGAGTCAACCACGATTTGCATGTACTTCAGGAAAACTGGGATGGAATGGTGGTCTGATCGTAGCGGGGAAGATGTGGCTATATGTATTTGGGTTGTAAATAAAGGGACCCTAATGACAGCTTGCACAGAAGGCAACATTAATGTGACATACATGGGCCCCAAGTGCTGAAGCCTGTCCAATTACACCTGACAATAAGACACTCGCCTGAACAGGGACTTGAACCCTGGACCCTCAGATTAAAAGTCTGATGCTCTACCGACTGAGCTACCCAGGCTTCAGAAACTTGTCTCTGGAAGAGGATTCATCAAAATTCATCTGATAGTTCATGCCTAATAGGCAGAACTGGTCAAAAGAAGAAGAAAAACAAAGAAAGCTTATTTCACAATGTCGCAATGCTAAAGAAAGCAGGAAAAAAATTCCTGATCTGCTCATTTCAATTTTTTTTTTCAATGACATAAATCAAACCCTAATCTAAATTCCAATTATTAACCTAACCTAATGAAGCTAACCTTGGAGATAGCTGCTGTGTATTGAGTCTGTCACTAAAATATCAGTCAAGCAACATAAAGAACGGATACGGAGGAAAACATGTTTTCCGTGGTGAAAGCGATGCCTTCTACCTCTGATGCCTTCCAGAACATGGTGCCTTGTCAGTGTTCTCAATAACTTTGTGTAGGATTGATCCCCAGGCGTTTGTCACCAGCCTCCCTCAGAAGCTGTGTTCTGACTCCTACATAATGCAGGCAGAAAATATAGTTCCTCTAAAACATATCTGACAAATCCAGTCAGTGGTATATAAAAGGATATATAAATAAATATTCTGTAACAGACACTGATTGATGATCGAATCATCAAAGTCCTGTTCAGGTTAAAGCTTCCTCACCATCAGGAAGCATCATGTATGAAATGGAAGTCACATCTCTAAATGTATTTTCTTTGATAAATGTATTTCTGTAAATTGTAAAAATCTTTTTTATTTTTTGATCAAAGAGGAAACAGCTGATTACAGCATTGTTCAGTGACAGTCGAGACGATTTAGACTGAAAACAAGATGAATTTATCAAACTGACATGTGTTTATTTACTGTGTGTGTGTTTATTATAAAATCACTCTGGTGCATCTCAGTGTTTCCTGTTTTCACCACTTGAAAGCTTTCTGTAATCGACTTTCTGCTTTAAGAAATTGTCCTGATCCGTAAAATATTTTTAACTATATTTTATCAAGAAAGTAGAACCACAGACTGATGTGACTTGTAGGCAGAAAACTTTCTTTGCCTTGACTCTGACTTCCTCATATAAAAGATGATTTTCTATATTTTCACTCATGTTGAGGCTCAAAGTATCGTGTGAGCTCCTTTAGACACACATCAGTGAGCCACAGTGTTGTATTGGCTGACATGTTCCTTCATTACTATAATAGACACCCCGTGGTTTATTTAGACTCAATCCTAAATACACCACAAACACAACTAGAGCACCAAATATGGGCTAATCTGTCAATAAAATTAGTCCCTAGCAATTGCACTCCTTCCTCCTGTAATTTCCTTAAACAATAGTTTTATTACCCAAACTATTGTTTAAGGAAATGACTGAAACTTTTTAAGCATTAAACTATATATTTGTGAAGTTTTTTTTTTTTTTTTAAAGATTCATGTCCTCAGTAGGAACCAATCGGCTTGGAGCTGAGAGCCACAGGGTTTTAGGCCGTACATTATACACATGACACAGAAACATTACATCAGACTTTCATATTTACACACTTTTTACTTTTATAACAACTGTGAGTTATAATCCTTCAGTTCTTTCTCACTTTGAACATCATTAGCAAAGGCTACTAAATTAGGAAAGAGAATTGAAGCTCTTTTTAACCTGGGGCCTGAGGTTGTGATTTTCACACATTTTCTTTAATTTACCTTTTCAGTGTACTTGCATACAACATAATACCCAAGAGTATATATCAAACTTACTGCACAATCTCATCTTTCAGCAAGATGAGGCTTCCATCTGTCCTCAAGCAATGGTGACTGTTGGTTTGTCTGTTAGCAGGATTACACATAACATGACAGATTTTCATGAGAGTGGGTGGAAGAGTGGGGCAAGGAATAAATTAAAGGGCTCTATTTTTTTTTTACGTCCAAATTTTACTTTAATTTTAGGAAAATATGTTTTCTTCCGTGTCTGTTTTTTACGTTGCTTGGCTGATGCTTCAGTTACAAACTCAATACATAGTGGCTATGGTCAGCTAGTTATATTATGGATAGCTTTATTAGGTTAGGGTAATAACTGGAATTTTGATTAGGGTTTTATTTAATGAAAAGAGACTGTAAGGCATTGGAGGAGGTATGTGCTCTACTGACTGCCCTTCTAGTTATTAATACTTTCATCATGAAGAGCAACGTGATGAGAAAGTTTCAGCTGGAGTTGTTGAGAGATGGATTTTGTTCCCTTTTGATGGAGCTACCAGTCTCGCCTTCCAGTCTTTATGCAAAGATAAACACACATTGAATTTATCAGACCTGGACACAGAGATAAAACATCCAGCCGATCTGAAGCCAGATTTCAAAGTCTCTTGACATTTAATGCTCCAGTTTCTGTAGCTGAAATATCAAGAGGAAAGAAACAACCTCCTGCAGGGAAGCACTGAGAACAAAAAGATGAAAACTTTCTTTGTCTTTCTGTGTTTTCGTTCATCAGGAGTGTTTTCAACGAGCCGGAGGGTTGGGGGTGATGGTGGGGGCTCACTGTCCTTTCGTTCGTTAGCAGAATCCCTCATTAATTCTAATTGAATTAATTAGAGGTGGTGATTAATTGGGCCTGCAGGGAGAGAGAGGTGGTCGAGAGACAGCAACAGTCACTGGAGACATCAAGGCTGCCAGTGTTATTAATTATTGATCAATCATCAACTTTTGTTGGAGCATTTACCTTCTTCATATCTAAAGATGAAAACATGTGAGGCATGAAACTACAAAAATGAAATGTGGGCACAATAAAGATGAAATTTTGCTGATCAGACTGAATTTCCTGCTCTCCAGATGATTCATTCTTCACATTTTAGTAACTCTGTGATCTTTTCTCTAGCGCCACCTCCAGGACAAATCCCTAACTCCATAACAGGATCTCACCTGTTCCAGGTGTCTTCTTGGACACTGATGCGTCTCCTCTCTGCAGGTTTGACGGCTGTGACGATGGCTGAGGCTTTGAAGCTACAAAAGATGAGGATGATGATGGGTTTCCATGGCAACACTGATCAGCACCAACATCACAACGGAGAAAGAACGATGTCTCCGTCAGAGAATGATGACACAGGTACATCATGACATCATCATCAGTGTCACCTGAACCGGAGGGGCATCATGAAATTAATTTGCATCTCTTGCCCTTTCCTCCTTTAGGAGGCAGTGAAGGATCCTGGGAGAAGGAGCAGCACCTCTTCTCTCCTCCTCCAACCTCGGTTGTAGGGCCTCCTCCTAGTTCAGCCTCTCTCCACCTCAACACTCTGCAGCAACACAGCACCCTATTGGCCAACCGTGAGTCACAACTCTCTTAATTGATTGAATAATTTTTTCTTTATTGTTAGCTTAGCATAGTAGCACCTCAGTATTTCATGCTATCCTTCAGTGTTTGGATCTCTGCCCTCTTAGGCCTGTCAGACCTTCCATTCATGGTCATGCCACATCCCCTCCTCCCTGTGGGCCTGCCCCCTGCCAGCGTCGCCATGGCGATGAACCAGATGAGTCAACTGAGCAGTTTGGCGAACATGGCTGCTGTTTCACAGGTTCAGCGAGAGAAGAGCAAGGTGACTGTCGGCTAACACCGCTAATGATGATGCTAACAATACTAATCATAACATTGCAAACATCAAAGTGCTAATGGTAACATTGAGGATGCTAACAGACTTAATGCTAGAGGGGCTACTGCTAACAGTGGTAATAATAACAACATTAATATTACAATGTTGGGCCAAGAGTGCTAAGACACTACCGATGCCGAATACTATGAATGTAAATGCCAGAATTCTGCTAATTGCTAACACTAACAGCATTAATATGAACAGCAGTAATTCTGAATTTGCTAATGCAAATAGAGCCAATATTAAAAATGCCAATCCAAACAATGCCAATTTTAACTTTGCTAATGTTAATTTGATACAAACAGTGCTAATGATAAGAACTCTAAAATTAATTGTGCTAGTTCCACTATCGCTTATTGTAATAGTGTAGTTCTACTTCTGCTAATGCTAATTCTTCTGTATTTAGGAGTCTCCTCCCAGAAGCCCTTCTCCTTGCTCCTCCCACAGTGATGATGAGCTCCACCCTCAAGAGCCAACCAGCCAATCACCTTCCAGAACATCTTCATCATCGACATCATCGCCTCGTCGTCCTGCACACACACCAGAGCTGGGTCAGCATTCACAAATGGAAAAAATTAAAATACATATTCGGGAAATTGTGAAGTTTAAAGACTTTTCGCAGTTTAATCCACATCCAAAATCACTTGTTTCATCTTAATTAGAATAAATTGTCATTGATGATACATTTATGATCCCTTTTTTTATTATTTACTGTACTCTTGAACATTTCTGGGTTCTTTATCTATTTCAAAGGAGAAAAAAACACCAAACAGCTGCCAAATAATAGCGCAATTTAAATAATAAACTGCTGATTTCAGGAGCACCAGGAGGTTTTTTCAGGGTCTAAAGGAGAGAAATTCAGAACTTATTACTAGGGTTTGTTTTAAAAAAAAAAGTTGAATTACATGTATTGTACTGATCTCCACAGATGGTGAAATTGCAGAGAGAGAAAACAACATAAACGAGGTGTTGAAAGAAAAAGGTAACTGAGTAGGTTTGAAAACAGATGGCTTCAGTGTAACAGTGAAATGTTCAGAGGGACATTTTCTTATTTTTACTTAATGAAGACACAGACTCTCTGGGTTAATATTCTTATTCATCCCTCGTGTTTCATCACTCCTCAACCTTTATGTGATCCATGGATCTTAATCCTATTTGAGGAGTGATGTCAAAGAAACATGAAATCAACCTTCACTGAAGTTTTTTTTTATCAGACCAACACACCTTATTAAAGTCTAAAAATATTTGGACCAAGAGATTAGTTCTACACATAATTCTAACAATAACCTGGAATAGATCATGAGTTTACATTAGGCTGGGGTACTACAGACAGAGCACTGTAGGAGCTTGCATGACTGCAAACTGATGCCTTTTAAATTACAAGTGACCCACCCAACAGTTTGACATGAGAGGACAGCTGGATCTAGGTTTTCATTGATTCAAGTAGTTTTACCCTCATAATATGACTCCTTGACCATGAAAACCTACGGCAAGAATTTGGAATTACATTAGTATCATTATAAGTTTGATAGTTATTCAAGAAGACCACCAGATCCAGATTATTACTTGGATCCAGATCAGACTTTGATGTGAGGTAGATCTTTTGGTGTAATTTTAGTCTAAGCATTATCCATGAAGTTAGAAGCAAAAATGTCTATTAAAAGCAGACATACACAAACATACATACGTTTAATTCTCTGTCTGTTTTTTTATTTCACCTTCATGTCTTAACTTTTTTCATATCTGCAGATGACAGCCTGTTGCCCCTCCCCCTCACCAAACCGCTGTCAATCAACCACACAAGCCCTGCATTCGCTCCATTCCTATTGGCAGAGGGCCTGTCATCCATGGAGACACTACTGACCAACATACAGGTGATAGAATTAGCTGAAATAAAACACTGACTTTAAGATGGAGACGATTAAGATGACGTAGCGAAGATAACGTAGAGAAGATAATTCAGAGGCTATTCAGTCACAATATTCAAAGACAAAACAGCGATTATAATTTATTGACAATGGACCAGAGATGATAATGTAGCTATGACAACGTAGAGACGATAATGCATGGTTGATGATATAGAAATGGATCCAAAGCAGTCCTGCTCAGACAGGAACAAAGTACAGACGTTAATGTGAAGAGGGTAATGAGCGGAAGATAACGGACTGATCATCAGCTCACTGTCTGTTGTCAGGGTCTGCTGAAGGTGGCAGTGCAGAGCGCTCGGTCTCAGGACAAACAAAACCAGACGGAGAGGAAAGAGTTAAAACTGGAGCTGGAGAAAGAGAGAGACGCCCGACAGACACTACAGAGACAGCTGAGCTCCGAGCTACAGACCAGAGGTGAGACAGGCTACACTGTAAAACCACAGACACTACAGAGACAGCTGAGCTCTGAGCTACAGACCAGAGGTGAGACAGGCTACACTGTAAAACCACAGACACTACAGAGACAGCTGAGCTCTGAGCTACAGACCAGAGGTGAGACAGGCTACACTGTAAAACCACAGACACTACAGAGACAGCTGAGCTCCGAGCTACAGACCAGAGGTGAGACAGGCTACGCTGTAAAACTACAGACCAGAGGTGAGACAGGCTACACTGTAAAACTACAGACACTTCAGAGACAGCTGAGCTCTGAGCTACAGACCAGAGGTGAGACAGGCTACACTGTAAAACCACAGACACTACAGAGACAGCTGAGCTCTGAGCTACAGACCAGAGGTGAGACAGGCTACACTGTAAAACTACAGAGACAGCTGAGCTCTGAGCTACAGACCAGAGGTGAGACAGGCTACGCTGTAAAACTACAGACCAGAGGTGAGACAGGCTACGCTGTAAAACTACAGACCAGAGTTGAGACAGGCTACGCTGTAAAACTACAGACACTACAGAGACAGCTGAGCTCTTAGCTACAGACCAGAGGTGAGACAGGCTACACTGTAAAACCACAGACACTAAAGAGACAGCTGAGCTCTGAGCTACAGACCAGAGGTGAGACAGGCTACGCTGTAAAACTACAGACCAGAGGTGAGTCAGGCTACCCTGTAAAAGTACAGACACTACAGAGACAGCTGAGCTCTAAGCTACAGACCAGACTGAGACGGGGTACGCTGTCAAACTACAGACCAGAGGTGAGACAGGCTACACTGTAAAACTACAGACACTACAGAGACAGCTGAGCTCTGAGCTACAGACCAGAGGTGAGACAGGCTACACTGTAAAACCACAGACACTAAAGAGACAGCTGAGCTCTGAGCTACAGACCAGAGGTGAGACAGGCTACGCTGTAAAACTACAGACCAGAGGTGAGACAGGCTACCCTGTAAAAGTACAGACACTACAGAGACAGCTGAGCTCTAAGCTACAGACCAGACTGAGACGGGGTACACTGTCAAACTACAGACCAGAGGTGAGACACACTAAACTGTAAAACTACAGACACTACAGAGACAGCTGAGCTCTGAGCTACAGACCAGAGGTGAGACAGGTTACGCTGTAAAACTACAGACACTACAGAGACAGCTGAGCTCTGAGCTACAGACCAGAGGTGAGACAGGTTACGCTGTAAAACTACAGACACTACAGAGACAGCTGAGCTCTGAGCTACAGACCAGAGGTGAGACAGGCTACGCTGTAAAACTACAGACACTTCAGAGACAGCTGAGCTCTGAACTACAGACCAGAGGTGAGACAGGTTACGCTGTAAAACTACAGAGACAGCTGAGGTCTGAGCTACAGACCAGAGGTGAGACAGGCTACGCTGTAAAACTACAGACACTACAGAGACAGCTGAGCTCTGAGCTACAGACCAGAGGTGAGACAAGCTATGCTGTAAAACTACAGACACTACAGAGACAGCTGAGCTCTGAGCTACAGACCAGAGGTGAGACAGGCTACGCTGTAAAACTACAGACACTACAGAGACAGCTGAGTTCCGAACTACAGACCAGAGGTGAGACAGGTTACGCTGTAAAACTACAGACACTACAGAGACAGCTGAGCTCTGAGCTACAGACCAGAGGTGAGACAGGTTACGCTGTAAAACTACAGACACTACAGAGACAGCTGAGTTCCGAACTACAGACCAGAGGTGAGACAGGTTACGCTGTAAAACTACAGACACTACAGAGACAGCTGAGCTCTGAGCTACAAACCAGAGGTGAGACAAGCTACGCTGTAAAACTACAGACACTACAGAGACAGCTGAGTTCCGAACTACAGACCAGAGGTGAGACAGGTTACGCTGTAAAACTACAGACACTACAGAGACAGCTGAGCTCTGAGCTACAAACCAGAGGTGAGACAAGCTACGCTGTAAAACTACAGACACTACAGAGACAGCTGAGCTCTGAGCTACAGACCAGAGGTGAGACAGGTTACGCTGTAAAACTACAGACACTACAGAGACAGCTGAGCTCTGAGCTAGATAAAGATAAAGATATTATACTAAAGATGTTACACTAAAGATGTTTGTGTGAGGAGTTTTTGGGAAAGATGTTTTAATTAAAACATTTCAGTAGAATATGTTAAAATAAAGACAGTTTAGTTCAAATGTTTTGGTAAAGACCTTTGGGTAAAGAGTTTTTTGTAACGTTTCAGTAAACATGTTTAGAGAAGATACTTTTGTTAAAATGTTTCACTAAAGATGTTCCAGTAAAAACATTTTTGGGAAAGATGTTTTAGAAAATATGTTTGGTAAAGAGGTTTTAGTGTGTATTTGATTCTGTAAAGATGTTTTTATGTAAAGACATTTCTATAATTAGTATCACAGTAAATACTAAATACTAAAATCCATTTCATCCTTTAAATAAAACGCTTCTCATCATCATCAGTGTCGATCCAGAGGAAGCTGAAGAAGGAGAAGAAGGCGAAGAGGAAGCTGCAGGAGGCGTTGGATTTTGAGGCGAGGAGGCGAGAGCAGGTGGAGAGAGCGCTCAAACACAGCGACTCCCTCACAGGTGACCAGAAACAACACTCCTCCTCCTCCTCTTTCATTTCTCTTCTTGTCTTTCCACAACAGTCCTCTTCTTCCTCCTGCCTTTTTCATCCAGAGTTTAGAAAAAACTTTAATGTGCAAAGTGACAGTTAAGTGCTTCCATACAGGAGACCTGCAAATCGATTTAATGATGTTTATTCAGGTTTATTATTTGAGCTCAGGTAACATGTGGATTCAAATGATTTTGAATGATGATGATTTTGATGTTTTGTTTTTCAGATGCATTGATTCCTGAGAGCGAACTGGAGAACAAACAGCAGGAAAACTCAGCAGCTCAAGGTAAAAACATCAATCAGACTCTCAGAAACATCCTCAAAGCATTAAATAACTCAGTATGAGAATCTGACTGTGTTAAAGAATATCTGATCATTAAATACTTTTCTTCTTGTCAATAAACTTCATGTAGAGATTCAAACAAACATCAAATGTATCTACCAACAATTATTGTGTATAAAATCCTGATATAGTTTCCTCCTCTGTGACATCCAGCTGTTATTCCTCACAATTAAACAAAAATCCACTTTTATAAACTTTCAAAACAGATGAAACTGATGTCAAAACTGATCTTTATTGTTGTATTTTTTAACAACGTTAAACGATAGGTGGCGCATGGTGAACATGGTTTTCCTGTTTTCTTAGGATTACATGATTTAAATTTGGGCTCCACATCTAATATGTCCCCCAGGATTATCATATTAAAAGGAACAAATATGTGACTTGTGTCACTTTTTTAAAAATGATATGATTTTCATAGTAGTCTTAAATATTTATTATCAAAATTCTTTTTTTCCATTATTACAACTTTTACTTCAATTTATGAAATTATGATGTTATTCCTATGACATTACCATTGTTCTGAAAAATTCTAGTCCTTACTTCCACAGTGGATATGCTTTATATCTTTGTTATATTATTTCCTGCTGTTTTTGTGATAAAAACTGTTTTATGAAATCACTGAACCATTTTTTAAACATCTGAATGAAAGCATTCGGCTTTTCCAATCTGCTCAGTGTTTGGTCTCAAGTAAACCTGCTTTTTAAAGCATTTTAAAGACATGTAAATCTTTAAAATGCTCACAAAAATATTTTTTTTCATTAAGAATCAATGGGTAAATTTAAACTTTCCTTTAGAAATGAATGAAGTTTTCTGCAGTTTGTCAGAGATAATTTTTCTCTGTTTTCCATCACAATAAACGATCTAATTTTATCATTTCATCACTGAGAAGATTTTATAAACTAAATGCATCAGTTAAATGAGAAAATAACTGTCAGATTAATCAGCAATGAAATCAGGTGTTAAAGATGATAAGACTGATGTTAAAGTGTCTCTAAGACACACACACAGAGGAGTTTCTGTCACTTTAAATAATGTGTTCATTCTTTCTATGTGTGTGTGTGTATGTTTGTGTGTGTGTTGACTGTGAAATTGAATCAGGAAAAACAATCACAAACTGCACAGCAGAACTAAACACACCCACACACACTATTAAACAGTGTTTACACTACAGTGTGTGTGTTTCTCCCACACTGACATGATAATAAAATTCATTTATCAGAGCAGTGACGTGTTGAGGTGTTAGTTTGTCGGTTCTAGAGCTGTATGATGTGATCAACATCTGATACCCTGATCTAAATCATTTTAAATCCAGACTAGAAGGGCACTCAGTAGTAGTGTTCTTGTGACCTTTCAACCACAACACAAAGCGGAAGAAAGCCAAGAACTGTTTTCTTTTTTCTGTTTTTCTGCTGTCACAAAGCTGATAAAGATGGTACTGAAAGCAAGATCAGGACCATCAAAGGATTGATCACCTAAGAATACAAAAAGAAATGATCATTTCCCCACCAGGTCGCCTCAGAATGATCCATTTTCACCTCAAATTTTCAAAAGCTCCACACTCCAAACCGATTCCTGAATCCACCAAAATGTAATTGTTGAATTTAACAGAAAGTTCTTCTTCTGAAGTGTGACGCCTGTGTTTTGTAGTTTTTTACTCTAGTTTGACAAAACGCAGAAGTGGAAGAAAACTAAGAAAACTTTGTGTTTCTGCAGAGAACCGACCATTCATCAAACCTCCGCTCCTCTTCTGAGACGTGTGATCTAACGTTCATGCGGATCGATAGAGGGATGGATTGATGATGAGGAGGAGGAGGAGGAAGCGGCAAACTTGGACTCGAGTTGGACTGAACCTCCTGAAACAGAAGAAAAACAGATGAAGGATGAATAAAAAAAACAAAAGAGGAGCTAAATACTCAAAATCCCATCAGCCACCTCTGCTTCCCGCTTTTTAATGAGGATTTCTTACGATTATTATTGTTATTATTATTAACATTATTATTAAGGATAGCATTGTGTGGACACCTGTGATGTCATCATCAGGTGAAACTTTGGCGCTGGACAGTACTCAAGTTTTTTTTATGACAATTAATCTTTCACATTTAAGGGGCCCTAACAGTTTTTTATTTGGGGCCATAGAATCCCCATTCCCTACCCTGCTGGATCTGAACTGGGGGGGCGGGACTGAACTGGTTTTAAAACAGACTCACAAACTGGTCTGGGATCTGCTGAACAAAGGTGTTGATAGTTCTCTTATGTCGTGGGCGGTTTTTGAACCTGAACGTGTTTAATGTTTCTTTACTGCTGTAAAACTTTCTTAGTGTGGTAGTTAGACGTTGTAGTAACTCTAGTAGTAGAAGTACTGTTACACGTTACGAGTACTGTTTATATGTTGGGATTCTCATATCAAGTAACTTTAAATGAATGCTGATACTTCAGGGTTCAACGTTGTTGTTTTTTTAACTTGGTCAGAAATCTACGAGCCCAAAGTTCATTTTTACTTCCCCGTCTACAAATCGTCTCATTTATTAGCTGTTATTTAATATCAACTAAGACTGAAGTTAATTGTTATGTTTGTTATTCAGCAGCAAACAGCAGTTTATGTTACAAGATTCATCTACATCCTCTAATGCAACAGAATAACTCCTGTTTCCATGTGTTATAACTGTAACACAATTTCTCAAACTAAGGTGTGGCTTTAGAAATGTAAATACACACAGATCATTTAACTAATTATTCTCTTACATCCAGATGTGAATTGTCTGCAATAAACTCCACCAGAGATGTTCGGGACAATTTTACACTTAATAATGTTGTGTTTGTGGACCGCTATTCTCTCAGTTTTTCGTAACAACTGCTTTGATAACAAGCTTCCACGTTCATGATGTTATTTCACTCTAAGAATATGGTATATGTAAATATGTACAACATAATAAAGTGTTTTCTGGATTTCACAAATGTATGTGAAGTATGGAAAACAAAGAAGAACATAACACACCGCTGAGTTGATGAGGCTTCAGATAGGCACAACCATATTTGGATATATTCCAATAGTCTTTATGAGATGAATCAGACTCTGAGAACTAATTATTTTAATTTGTGACGTGTTTGTTCACAGCAAAATGTCACGTTTAAGCTTGAACAAAAGATTATTTTATTATTATTATTAACCTTTATTTAGACAGGGGAATCCATTGAGACTGGAGTCTCATTTTCAACGGAGTCCTGGTTACATACAATAATTTAAAACATGAGACAATTAAGCACAACTCAAAAGCAAAACAAAAACAATAGAATAAGGGGAAAAGTAATAAAAAAAACATCAGCCTTAAATGGTGCCATGGTTATGAACAGTAATCTAAAAAAAATCATAAAACAATTAAGAGACAATAAAACAAGGGAGGAAAGCAATAAAACATGAGCCATTAATATCAGCATATCAATCAATAAAATAATTCCAATAAAAATATTAAAATAAACTATGAAACATTTGCAGTCCTCTACGTCAAAGTCATATAATAAATCTTTAAAAATGCCCAAGGAGATGAGTGTCTTTAAGTTAGCAGCCTCTTGGAACTTATTCCAGGCTCCAGGCACACAATAGCTAAAAGCAGTTTTTCCCTGTTCAGGTCTAACGGTTGGCACCTCGAGGAGGAACCAGTCCTGAGATCTGGTTGTGTGGACATTAGAGGGCCATGAAATAAGAGATGTCAGATAACTGGGTAGCTTCTGTAAAATAGCTTTATCAGCATAAATAAGCAGGTGCTGCCTTCTCCTTATGGAGAGTTATGACCAACCTACAGCCTGGTAAAGATCACAGTGATGCCTTCTGAAATGATAACCAGCAATGAAACGAGGTGCTGAATGATAAACAGTATCGAGTGCTTTCAATGGTAGAGGTAGCATGCATATAAAAAATGTCACCATAATCAAGTACAGGCAGGAAAGTGGACTGTACTAACCGCCTTCTAGCTTCAGCTGAGAAGCCGGACCTATTCCTAAAAAAAAGCACCCAAGATTCATCCTTAGCTTTTTAACTAGCTCATCAACATGATTTTTAAAAGAGAGCTTTTCATCAATAATAATACAAAGGTACTTGTAGGAGGACACTTTTTCAGTTTTTATACTATTTACAGTACAAATATTAAAATCAGTTCCCTCCAGGGAGCAGGATCTAGAAAATATCATATATTTTGTTTTTGTTCCATTTAAAACATGTTTAAGATCAAGGAGTGCGTGTTGGATTGATTCAAAAGCAGGATGCAGGATAGATAATGCTCTCCTCAATGTAGAAGCAGATGAATATAACACAGTGTCATCAGCATAAAAATGCACCTTACAGCCATTGTCAAATGATGCAATGTTATTAATATACAATGAGAAGAGTAAGGGGCCTAAAATTGAACCCTGTGGTACTCCTTTAGTGACCTTCAGAATGTTCGAATGAGTAGAATCTGCAACAATACGTTGAGTTCTATCTGCAAGATAGTTTGTGAACCATTGGTAGGCGTTTGGTCCACACCAGCTGCAGCAAGTCTATCTAATAAAACTGAGTGGTCGACTGTATCATAGGCTTTAGACAGGTCGATGAATAAAGCAGCACAGTGTGTCAAGAGCACATATGATGTCATTGAGAACTAGAGAAGCAGCTGAAATGGTGCTATGACCTGATCTGAAACCAGCCTGAAAGGTATTTAAAATGCAATTTGTCTGTTGGAATGAATTTAATTGACGATTTACAAAAGATTCTAGAGTTTTGGCTAAACAGGAAAGCTTGGATATTGGACGGTAATTATTTAAATCTTTACAATCTCCTCCCTTATGAAGTGGGAGCAGGTGAGCAGTTTTCCAGATCTAAGGAACAATTCCTGTGCTAAGAGACAAATTAAAAATATATGATAAGGGTCAAGCTATGACTGAGGCAGCTGTCCTCAAAAGACTGGGGTCAAGCTGGTCGACACCAATAGACTTTTTTGAGTCTATCCTAAAAAGAGCATCACCAACTTCCGATTCAGATAGTGGACTAAAAGAGAAGGTACTCCTAGGATTCCCACTGAGTGAGAGCTCTTTTCCTGATTGACAGATGTCTGGTTGATAATGTTGTCCTGAGATGGCAATATTTTTCAGATTTATTTTATCAAATAGGTGTCCTGCGTTAATAAAATGAAAATTAAAAACATTACAAATTTCTGCTTTGTCATTTATGGGACCGTTGTCAGACAGTAATTAGAGGGGAAGTGCAGGGATGGAATTATTCTTCATTGATTAATTGTATTCCAGAATTTAATAGGATTACCGACACTCAGTTGTAAGGATTTGAGATAATATGAGGATTTAGCTTTCCTGATCAGCCTCGGTTTTTCTAGCCTTCACCCATGCAGAGTTCCTCTTGGTAACTATTTCCAATAGCTCGTGTGAGAACCAGGCAGGTGTGTCTGTCCTTAATGCGTAGTTTCCTGTAGGGAGCATGTTTGTCTGCCACAGAATTTAAAATGTCACAGAAATAGGTGAGGGCCAGGCCTGGGTCTGGTATGGGTCACTCTATCTAAATTACATGTATTCAGATCATGTAGGAAACCCTGAGTGTCAAAGTTCCTAAAATTCCTTTTAGATCAAATGCAAGTCTTTGTCCTACATACTTTCACATTCCTAATGTAAGCAATTGGGCAGTGATCACTGAAATCTTGGGGAAAAACTCCACTGGATAGATATCTCTGAGGCATATTGGTGAGAATGATGTCTATCAGGGAGGATTTGGAGCTGCATTTCACATTAGGACGTGTTGGCTTGGTTATTAATTGTGTTAGGTTTAAATTTGTGCACATATCTTTGAGGCTATCTGATGTTCTTGCACATCATGATGTCATAAAATGATGTACAAAGAACTTCAGGGATCAGATTCTAGAAATGACTGTTGAACAGATAAAACATGTCAGACCTACCTGAGCAGATGATTGACTGATCATGTAGACATAGTTGAATACAGCGAACAGAATGAAGAATCTTTAAAGTCGGGCTCACACTACAGGAATTTAAAAAATCATTCATCACACACAGAATGAGAATCTCCAGAGATTATCCTCTCAAATCTCAAACATCAGAAATAACAGGGCTTCACACACTACAGGATTTTATGGAGATTCTTGTGCAAGATGGAGCTATGAATGCAACGCCTCAGGTGATCTGGAGAAGCAGCTGTGAGTCATGACCTAAATGACCCAGTGAGAAAACATGAAATGAGTGAGGATGAGGAAATGGTTGGGAGGATGCGTCCTGCAAGGCCTGTCGATCCTTCAGCGAGAACAAGGTGAGATTTTAAGTGTTTAATATCTGTTAACGGCCGAAAGGCAGCACCGTCAGCTGCTCCAGGATGTCTCTCTTAAAGCAGTGGTAATCATCCAGATTAAAAACTAGAAATATTTGAAAATTATCCAGACAACCAGGAGACATAAGACTGGATCTGTTAACGCCTCACACTTCCAGATAATCTGGGCCTAACATGGAGACCGAGCAAAGGTCCAGACCAGACTCCTCTGATTGTTGGGTGAGGTGAATCGGGGTGTGATCGGTTCCGATTCTCCTGCAGTTTGAGCCCGGATTAAGTTGACCTGAAAAAGACGTTTATATAACAAAATAAATTTAGTGTATTGAACATGAATGAATCCTTTTCTGTACACATGATTTAAATATGTTCAACTGATGTACATTTTCTTTAAAAATGCAGATGTCTGCAGATGTCGCCACACACTTCTAAGTGATGATGCTTCTTGCTACTTCTGGCAGACAGGTAGTGGTTGCACTATTGGCGATGGTGAGCTATGCACTCTCTGAGTTCTCCTCTAGTTTACACTGTGAGCAGAAACAACAAGAAGGACCAAAAAACACGAAAGAAAATGAAAGATAAAACTCCTCTTTCAGTTTCTCCTCATAGCTGCTCCTGCTCTCTGATTGGTCCAAACATAGAAAAACTGGAACTGAATCCATCATTATGTAGAAAGGTTCACCTCCATCCAAAACACAGCTGTCTCTGTGTGTGTGTGTGTGTGTGTGTGTGTGTGTGTGTGTGTGTGTGTGTGTGTGATGGATGGAGGCGTGAATTGTGTCATGACATTAACCCGCTGTGTTTTAGCCCAGTTTTCACTCCATCACACACACACAGTTCCCACAGCGACCCAGTTAAGTAAATGAGAACGTTGGGTCACCTTTTGGCTTCATCGCCTCTCTGTCACACACTCACACACATTGCTCTTTGTGTATGAGGTACGATCTGATTGGTCAGCTCAGTCTGTCACTGATGAATGAGACCAGCAGAGCAGGACGGTGAGCGAGTTCAGCTCGTCAGAGAACAAAAGAAATCCAGTTTGTTATGGATGAATGTTTGATGTCAAATTTAAATATTTATACAGTTGGAAGCAAAATTATTCAACCCTCATTGTGTAAATATAATGAAATATAATATTTATCAGCTGTTTGCTATAACCAAATCAAACAAGAACAGTTTAAACAGCTCAATACAACAGATATTACAAGTGTTTTTCCCAATTATAACACAAAATGCAATTTTTATTGATGCATATCCAGACACCAGCTTCTGGCAGTGTTCCTGAGGAATCTTAGCCCATTCCTCATGGACAAAGGCCTCCAGTTCTGGAATATTTTTAACTTTACATGCTGCACACGCCTTCTTCAGATCCCTCCAGAGATTTTCCAGGGGATTCTATCAGGCGATTGTGACAGCCTCTAGAATGATCCAGGACTTCTTCTGCAACAATTGGCTTTGAGGTCTGCTTGGGATCATTGTTCTTTTGGAACGTCCAATGACACCCAAGCTTCACCTTCCTCACGGATGGACAGATGTTTCTTCTTCCTGATACTTCATGGAATCCTTCTTACCCTCTGTTTTCCAGCCTTTCTGATTACATTCAACATGACTTCCCAGAGGAAAGAAGATGCTGCATACAAACGTCAACATTCCAGGTATTAATAGACAGCCAGCACTCAGTATACTGCTCTGTTTTAAATTTACTGAATTTAAATCCCGCTTCATTAACCACTGGGCTGTTTTAAGTATTTAAGAAGAGCCTCTGTGATCTTCTGAGGATAAATCCTCCATTCTAGTTTTATCATTTTATATAAACTTTGAATATGAAGTTCAAAATAAAAAATCTAAAGTTAGCTGAATATTAAATATTTATGACATGATCCAAATAAAAACACCATCAAATTAAAGACAAAAACAAAACAAACTTTGTCTTTGATGTTAGTCCTGCTGAAAAATCTACTTCCTGTTGGAGCTGCTGGTGGGCGGAGCTCTGAGGCTTCGTTAGCATCCTTAACATGTTGTTAGCATCCTCAGAAACAACCAGATACATATTCATCAGTCCAGCAGTCCATCAACACCACACCTACGAGCTAATTAACAAACACTCATTAGCGTTGTTGATGCTAATTTGGAGGGTTAATAAGTCCAGTTGTCCGTCAGTGTTGAACATGTTTCTATCGTCAACAACAACAAACACAAACAGTTTGATCTCTTAACGAGCTGCTGTGTCTTAACGAGCTTAACGACTTCTGTAACAACAGCAGCCCCTTAACGAGATCAACAAAAACTAATTAGTACAAACACACCTCCGTTTCCTCCTGCTCTGATTATTTGTTGCCTCTTAAAAAAAATAGATAAATGTCAGACTGAATTATTTTGAACGTCTGAATCTCAAGTTTGCATTTCTTCATTTCAAAAATGATTTGTATTTAAAACTAAAGGCGCTCAGAAAACGCAGACACCAGTCATTAAAACCTGAACAATTAGAAAATGGTTTCCAGGCTATGGGAAAACAAGATTCTGTAACAATTCCCACTGTCAGATCATTAATTCTTGTATCGTAGCACACACTATGATGATGTCGCCATGATGATGTCACTTTATTTGGATGTGCCTCATGCCAAGTTAATTTGAAATTTTATCAAAATCCACACACAACTTTTCAAGATATTTTGCAGACAGATAAACAAGCAAACATGATCACATGACCTCCTCTATGAGCTGCTGTTCTGATGATTCAAGAAACAAAAAAGATTTTAACACCAACTCTTATATTAAACATGAACACCACCACCAGTACTGTCAACACTCAGAAACACATGGCACCACTTAAAGCCTCTAAAATACATGAGCTGGCTTTAAAGACTTCATAGAAACCAACAAACACTCTTATTGACTTGTTTTGTTTATTGATGATTCACGTTTCAAATCTCTCAGAAAACAACATCACTAATTACTCAATAACATCAAATATTACATGCTAATCAATTACATCATCTATCAGGTTACTCATAGTCATATAGGGTTAGACCTCAGTCTGTTTAAAGTTCTCCAAAAAAAATCAAAAAAATAATAAGGTCACAGATTAATACATGACAATTATATGTTTGTGTCAACAACAGATATTAGCAGCGTTCTCTAATATTTGGGCCTCTTCATGTCCACCCTGAAACAAAAACACAAGTTTACTGACTGTTTCCTGGTTGACTGATCTCAATCATGTTTGAGTGCAAGGACAGCCTGCTCTCTTCTGATTGGTTGAGCAGATGATGAACAACAGAAAACAGGAAGCACTTACCCATCAGCCTCCATCTTCTTCCTCTTCTCAATGATCTGAAACATGGAGAAAATTAAACCTCAACACTGATTTCACCGACTGTTTACTGACTGTTTAGGGTCTGATTTGTGTTTACAGACTGTTTACTGTTCAAAGTCTGTTTTCAGTTAACACCTGTTTACTGTTTATGTACTGATTACTGGCAGTGTATTGGTCTCTGTCTGAGTCTCACCGCGCTGATCTTCTTCCACTGTCGGTCCAGTTCTGCCTTCTCATTGGTCTCTTTGAAGCGTCGAGTCTTCCTGCCTTCAGACATCTTGATGCCATACTGGAAGGCGGCCCTGCAGGGACAAACTTCATTATCAACACACTCAAAGTATCCAGTAGTAAAACGCAAGTAGTCTCTAGTTTCCCAAGAGGCTAAAGAACAACAAATGAAATGATGGGAAGGCCCTAGTCCCGCCCTACTGTGCTGTGATTGGCTCGTTCTTTCTGCGTCTACACAAGAGTGAAAGAGTCTAGTTTAACCCAGAGCTCCACTCTATGGCTCTCTTTTAAATAAAACCATGATCTTTTTTTAAACCTAACAAAACTCTGAATGAAACTGAAAATAATACAACAACAAGAAAAGGAAGGATATACATGGGTGATTTTTAAACAGTAAGTCATCATTTGGCTTCACACAGGACATTAACCCTGGTCTCCTGGGTGAGAGTCCTGTGTTCAAACCTTTTATTCACAGCAGAGCGGGAGGACGCAAACTGTCTTTGGAAAAACATCAACATGCAGGGGACTTAATCTATAAGTGTACATGACCTGATGGAGCCTTGAAGTCAAAGCTGAGGGATAAAAAACAAAAAAACAAAAAACAACTTACTTGGGTAGAGCCTCTTTGTTGTTCATGTAGTCTGAATATTCCTCCTGAGTGTCGAAGTCCCAACGACCCAAAGGACCCTTTTTATTCCCCTGAAACAGAACAAACAAGAACATTTCTCTCTGGGACTCATTCACATTAAAGCTGGACTCCTTATAAACACTAATCAATAATCAAACTGTTTTTGGATCATTGAAGGAAACTGTCCTGTAACAGAGCGAGCTGCAGTGGAACATCACCCTCTACTGCAGCTTCAGTCAAACATTTAAATCTGTTCATGCTGCAGGACACAAATATTATTATCAATAATTAAAATACAATATCAGACATGAATTATTCTCTTGCTTTTCACATTAAATTCATGTGTCTGACCGCAGTAAAGGACATGCAGTCACTCTATGAAACAGTCACCATCGTGCTCATGATAACAGTTAATCTGTCAAGTAGTTTTCTAGCGGTTTTAAATTTGAAGCAGTGAAGTTAAAGTAGCCCTTCAGTTTCTCTTAAAGCATGAAATCACTGTTAACAGGGTAGCAATGTATGCTGGGACTTGTAGTTACCTGGTCCATCTTGCTGTAGTCCGCCTCCTCATCACTGTCCACAGCCAGGTCGTCCATCCTGCACACACACTCATTTTAAGTACCAATACATTTCTGGCCGATTGTTTGGCTATGATTTTTAAGAAGTATACACCTGAATCAGTGTATAGCTCCACACTGCCCCTAGTGGCCATGTTGACTGAAATACAGTCATATCTTAGCTAGTTAGAATAATAAGCCTAGCAGACAAAACAAACTCATAAACACCCTAAAGAATCATTCTCATTAATATTCATTTACAAATCTCGTTGGCATCATTAGCTAAATTAGGGAAATTAGTAAGCTGACATTATAGGGGCTGATGTTTAACATGAGTGTGTGTTTCTTACGTAGCAGGGTAGCACTCTGCGTATGAGTTGGATCCTCCAAAGAAATCTCCCAGCTGTTCTTTACTGCCATCTCTCCTCTGAGAACCAGTTCAAACTGGTTAAGGAACAATACTGCAGCAATACTTCACATACTACTGCTCTGCCGTGTACACATACTACACACTACTGCTCTGTGATGTACAGCTGGAAGCAAAAAAGAAAGGAAGAAAAACTACAGCTACTGACTACTGCAGTCTCAAAGTAATTCAACCCTTAATGACGAACATCTCTAGGACTTTGCAGAGAACCTTTTGCTGCTACAAACATGATGCACATCCAGACACCAGCTTCTGGCAGCGTTCCTGAGGAATCTTAGCCCATTTCTTATGGACAAGGCCTCAAGTTCTGCAATATTCCTGGTTTATCTGCTGCAACCACCTTCTTCAGATCCCACCAGAGACTTTCTATGGATTCCAGTCAGACAACTGTGACGGCCTCTAGAATGATCCAGGACTTCTTCTGAAACCAGGCCTTGGTGGACTCTGAGGTCTGCTTGGGATCATTGTCCTTTTGGAACGTCCAATGATGGCCGAGCTTCATCTTCCTCACAGATTACTATTATTATGGAATATATCCTAACCTCTCCACATTGCAGAATGTGGGGGAAAAAATGTAATCTGTTGCATTGAGTAGTTCTTGTGTGATTTTGTTTTCTGAAAATAGCTGATAAATGGCTAATTTTCCAATTGACCTAATATACAATGGAGGTTGAATAATTTTGCTTCCAACTTTACTACACATGTTTTTTTGGGGGGCTTAACATACTTGAAAAGTCATGAAAATTGCCATGTTCATCAGAAGTGGCAAAAAGTTTTATATACAGAAGGATATGGTTCCTGGCCCTGCCACTGGCTGCCTGCTGCCCCTGCAAACTTCTCATTGATCATCTTGATCTGCTCTCTGACTGATCCAGGACCTGACAGACAAATAGACAGTTAGTTAATGAGTGTCTTGTTGGTTTCTTCATCAGTTTCTCTTATGTTAAAAGGAGCTGGAAGCTTCTACTGTGGTGAAGCCTTTATTGTGATCATATGTGTATGAAATAAATGAAGTGCTTTACCTGTATCCACCTCCATGACCTACAGACACAGAGATGTAGAGAGACAGTTAGTTTCAAACAACAACCAATAAATAAAGACCTGTGTGTCTGTCAGTGTGTGTCAGAGTGACCTGGTGTTCATCTACTCGTGGTTTCTCAAAGTAGCTGTGTCTCCTGCTCTTGCTGTCATCCTCTCTCTCTCTCTCTCTCTCTCTCTCTCTCTCTCTCTCTCTCTCTCTCTCTCGGTCTCTCTCTCGGTCTCTGTGTCTGTCTTTGTCTTTGTCTTTGGGGGGTTTAGCGGATGAGCTGGTGGACACGATGTAGTCCCCGACTTCGTCAAAGATACTGAAACACAAACAGAGACACTGTTTCACTCTTAGGTGAAACAGAGTGACAGCCACTTGTTATGTTGTTGTGGACTGACCTCAGATCTGCCTCAGGAGCTCTCTTCTCATCCAGTTTTCCTAAAAAAGAAAGAAAACAAATAAAACACAGTGAACATACTCTTCAGTTTCACCAACAGTCATGTAGCTTTCACCAACCATTTAGCTCAGTTAGAGGAGCGGTGTCAATGAAATTACCTTTGTCCTTCTTCTTGATCTTCTTGTGTCGGGTTCCCTGTCTGAGGTAAGACAGGATCTGAGTCAGCTTCGAGATCACAATGTCGTTGGTGGTCAGAGTCGTCTGAGCCTGACAGACACACAGATAATATTGGTGCATAATCAATGACATGAATCATCTTCAGGTTGTGATGTTCACATGGAGCCTGAGAACTTAATAAAACCAGGACCTGAAAAAACAATTTTAACCAAAACCAAGGGAGAGTACAGTCACAAAATCAAAACTTTACTTACTTTTATAATTAGTTAAAAGTATTGTCATTAAAAGGGGTTTTAGCTCGAAACTGTACTGGGTTTATGTACTGTACATGTGTTGTCAGATTAAACTTTGTACTGTGATGCACATGTGAACAGTGATGGAAATCCAGATGTTTTTGTACCTCCATGCTGGGACAGTCGGCTTTGCTGCGGATCAGAGTTGTCGGGATGTCCGTGTCAGTAAACTCATCATCCAGGTCGACCACGTACGCCATCCTGCCGGGCAGGAAGAGCTCATTCCTCTCCATCTGACCTGACCTGAACACCACACGGTAGATATTCCTACCTGGGGAGAGGTTGATGCACCAGCATGAGGTTGTGAAAGAATTAAAAAACAGTCTGTAAAGTCTCATTTTAGTGAAATATTCCATAACCATCACATACGATTACATATTTACTCACAAATTCTTCAAAGTCTAAATATTTTTTTAAATTGCTACATTTTGTGTTGAAATATTCTAACTTTTATCTTCAGTGGTTCTAACTCTAACAGGCTAACATGGCTTAAAGTTCTCTGGCACATGACATTTTCCTTGTTTTAATCCCTCTGTTTAAGAAAGGACACCACTACAGTGAGAGTCAGGAAACATCACCTTCATTATCATCATTAGATGATGACAGTAACTAATGACAAAGTTACAGACTCATCAGTTCTGACTAAAATGTGATCCTCCTCACCAAGACGAGTCTTAAACTCGATCTTCTCCTCCGGCTCCACGTCTTTTCTGAAACACGCAAACAGGTCAAAGGTCAGACTTACAGGCAGGTGATGATGTGTAAACATCAGCAGTTTCTCTCGGAGTCCAGTAACATTTTGATCGAAGTAACCTAAGTTTAGGGTGAAATTTTAATAATTTTACTAACTATTAAAAATATGAATTGATTAATATGCATGTTGTGTCTTTGTTCCATTGAGTCAAAGAAAACCACATGTAACTCTGCTCTGTGTATCTCCTGATCGTAAAACACCAACAGAGTGGAGCGTCTGTCTGCACTGATGATCTCTGAGATCACTCAGGTGTCAGACAGGTAACAGCAGGAAGCTCAACGGGTGTCGAGTGTAAATGACAGACAGCTGAAGAACACAGCAGAGCTGTCAGTCAATGATTGAAACAACACACAACTTCAATATTTATCTGATTATTGATGTAGAAACAAATTATTTATTTAGTACATGTTACTTATTTTTATTGTCTCAAAGACAAACAGTCATTTGACTTATATCAAATGATTACTATTTAAAGAACAACTGAAACTTAAGATGTGGTTTCATACTTTGCCTCTTTCTGGACTTTCTCCATCATGTCTTCTTCTTCTTTCTCCTTACTGGTGATTTCAGCTCTCACCTGGATCACACACACGTTAACACAACACAGTTAAGTAACAAGATCTGTGAAGCCTACAGGGTGGAAAGAATTATCAAAAATAATTACTTGTTGCCTCCACCAAGGTGGGCATGTTTCACTTGTGTCCATTGGTTGGTTGATTGGTTTGACAGCAGGATTACTCGAAAAGTTATAAACCAAATTTCACAAAGTAAATAATGTCTGTCTGTCTATCCCATGGCACGAGATCTACAGAACAAGCTGCTGTCAGTTACATGTACATGTCTATTACATGTCTATCATCACTTATGAGCCACCAGAAGTGTAAGGCAATATCTTTATCTGCAGAGACCCTGTCCTATGGCCGTCTTTTCTTATTCTCTTACTATTTTGCAATGTTCATGACATTTCTGGCATCAACCTTTGAGCAGTGGTGTGTAGCCCCTGCCAATACCAGCTATATAACAGTCAGAATAAAGTTCCTCTTTTTCTACCAACATTTAAACATGTCTCTCACCTTCTGCAGCAGAGCAAAATCCAGACCTTTCACCAAGTGAGTGTGCTCCATGTCACCACCCAAGAACTTAGACTCCTGGATCAGCTGACGACGTTTCTCTGCAGCAGACTTATCTCTGAAAAATACACAAACATAAATTCAAATATACACCGACATATCTAAAAGCACAACAATTAGGTGTCAGGGTTAGCATTACGCATGCCTCAGCAGTGGGTCCTATGGCTATAGCTCTTACGTTAGCAGTGTCAGCGTTAGCATTACTCACGCCTCAGCGGTGGGTCCTACAGCTCTGTAGTTAGCGGTGGTGCTAATCAGCTCCGTCTCTTCGTAATCTTTGTTGACTCCATCTCGTCTCTCTCTCGCTCGGTCTCTGTATTTCTCAGCCAGCTCTCTCTCTCGCTCCATCTCCTGCTGACGTAGCTTAGCATAGTAGCTGCAACAAAATAATTCAATAATTAATAAATATCGATAACATGATGAGGTCAAATGGAGTTCAAGATTCTCTGATGAAAAGAAGTTGAGGCTCTAGATGGTGCTATTGGTGACTGAGTGCTGGAGAGGCCCGTGTTAGCATGCTAGCTGCTAAAGAAGCTAACAGCGAAAATGTTTTCTGTGTGAATCAGACTCATTAGGGACAAGATGAGATTCAAGATGAACTTGATTAACAAAATTGTATAGCAAAACTCAAGGTAAAAACGAAGTTTAAGTTTCCTAAAGCTATACATAAAAAAACTATATAAACTAGGCAACACCTCAGGCTTGTATCTGCCCTTAAAAGCTACTCGAACCACCTCCGACCTGTAAGATCAATAAGAAGAAACATTATCCAATCAACACTCTCACCTCTTCTTCTTCCTCCGTCTCGCTGCCGGGTCCTCATCCTCATTGTAGTCCCTTGGCATTCTGGGAAAACAAAATAATCCAGTCACTTCTTTGTCATGATCATTATCATCATCATCACTGTTCTGAGTTTAAATCTGGTGTTTTTATCCTCTGTCACTCACTCATGGTGTCTGGACTTGGAGGGTGGGGCTGAAGAGGGAGCAGCCCGAGGCGTCATCAGCAGCTTCCTGAAGTCATCATTGGTCAGTTTGGACCTGAAGAGACAACCATGGTTTACACGTTGTTTACACACACACACACACACACACGCACAAACACACACCCAGACTGAGTAACATGCACAATAGCACAAACGGTGTATTGATACTTACTGAGCAGCGGCTCTGTGGTCGTCCACATCGTGACCGTCAGGAGCCAGAGGGTTGGAGTAACTCTCAGCTGCACAGAGAAAAAAACTTTAGTAACTGAGAGCAGGGAGCGCCGCAGTAAACCAGGTGCTATGTCTTTGTAGGACTGCATGATATACTTTCTTGCCATTCGTTTCACACTATTCCACAGATCTACAGGTGAGAAGAAGTGCGAAAGTGATACCAATATTTTGGCAGCCAGAATGAATGCCAATCAAGGTAACATGAATCTTCACCTACTACAGCACAAAAACATGAGCAGAGAAGTAGGCAAGATTGGGGAGAAAATGTCAATTGCTGTTGTTAATTTAAGATTGTTCGCAACAATGTCCCAGCTGGGGCAACATGACCAAGATCGTGTCATTGGCCCAGTTTCTGGAGGAGAATGCCATGGTACATGATAGAACATCCTCCTCAGACTCAGCAGCAGCAACTCTGAATCCCCACAGGATGTCATCATCCGGAGGTTGTGCCAGTTAAAGAGGAGGATCACTGCTGTACTCAATGCTGATGAGGGACACACTTAATTAAATATCATTAAAAGTTCGCGAGGACCAAAATATGGACTGCGATTTTCATCAGATACAAATTAACCAAGCACATTTACATGTAAACAGTGGTGCTTTGTTAAATCCCTGAGTATTTATCAGAATAGTTTAAAATAAATGAATCCTCGGTTGATGAATTGATACTCATCTAACTGTGTTATCAGATGATGTTTTAATTTTAATGCCAACTGGTGTTAGCAAGGATAAAGTCGCAGCTGTGAAAGTCGATATGAGGACTAGCTTCACCTTGCTATTAGCATTCTATTTATCGTGTTCTATCTGTTTTAGCAGGACGAGCAAGGCAAGTTTAAACTGGATGATTCGTGTGAGATTATCGGACTAGAGAAGGAGATAGCAAAGCTAATTGAGCCCCATGGCGAGAGTTAATGTTTAATGTTTGATGAACACATATCTCCTCATAATAATGTTTTATCTTGATGGCGTTATCAGGATTAGATGTATCTCTTTAGCTAAAAGGTCGATTAGGATGGCGCTAACGCAGCTACCTATCTGTGCTAACAAATGGCGTGATTATAAATTATTAGCTAACATATTTCCGGAGCTTCAAACTTACTTTCAGGCATCTCAGCGGCGTTTCGGTCCCTTTCTTCACCCTGAAGAGGAGCTTGTACCCGTCAATAAATAAAAACTGAACCTCACGGTGTGTATTTTTTTTTGCTGCGCCGCTAGTCAGTTCGTTGCTTCTGCAAATCTTCGCTCTGTTGTCATTTTGCGTCACTTCCTGTTGAATTATGGCTTGTAGAAGCCAAGGTCAGTCACAGCGCCCTCTGCAGACCGCAATGAGAGTCAACACGACCCAGTTTCACCACGAGATCATTATTCCTTAAAATGTAAATAAAATCAAAGCACATGTCCAATTTAATGAATGATTATGTCTTTTTTCAACAGAATAGTTAAAGTCGCCTACTTATCAATTTGTTTCTTAGTTGTATTTTAACATGTCTGATCTTCTGTTAGCAAAATTTTAAAAGAAAACATGAGCCTTTTCTTATTTGAATTATCTTTGTGTACTGTTTTTATCTGCTATAAATCTCACTGCCACCCCTTAATATAAAAAACACCTACACTACCAGTCAAAGATTTGGACACAGTTTCCCATTCAAGTGGATGGGAAACTGTGTCCAAACTATTGACTGGTACTGTACATCTTATAGATACACCACATAAGTACCACATCATATTAAACCAGCATTGGATCCTTTAGAAAACATTTATGATTCAAATACTGACTGACAAAAGGAACAGAGCTGCACAGAAACCATTTTAAATAGTTTGATCATTATATCATAAAACATTCAATGGGATATAAAGCAGCCATACTGTAAGTTTTTACTTTCTCACTGTCATGCTGTTTTTCATTTAAAAGAGGTTGGTCAAATGACATTATTAATCTTGAAATTTATGTTCTTCCCTTGCAGTCATCTTTTCTGTTCATTCAGAAATTAGTGGTTTTGGAAAAAAGTTAAAACATGCAGGGAATGTAGCGGTGTGTGTTGTCTGCCTGTGAATCTGGTTGGCAGACACATTATAGAAAGGTACACATTCAATGAGTCACAGTGAAGCCTTTTGAAAATTATGAAAATATAATTGAGTTTTAACTTGGATTTTTTACTTATACAGATGTTTTTTTTCCCTAAATACTGTCAGGAGTCCTGCAGTGCAGCACTGCCACCCTCAGGTCAGCAGATTCCCTCTGAAGGTTCTCCAGGACCAGCTGGTTTTTCTGCAGCATCAGGTTTGATTTTCTGATTTATTCATCAAATTTATTGACAGACTAATTAAATATTTTAACTCCAGACAGATGAAGCTATTATGTAACCTAAAGAAATACACAGAAATACGTATTTTGAAATTTTTTTAATGCTAATGTTTCTTATTCTGGCTGGACTTTTAGTTTTAGAGCAGCACAATGTACTTGAGGCACACTTCACATTAAGTCAATTTGAAACAATAAACTCTGTTCATTTTAATTGCAGCGGATTTGGAATTATTTAAATCATGTACAACTCACTCAATCCCCATTGAATTCCCGATTAAATCACAATGAAACCTTGGGAACTCTGTAAAATCTGCTTATAATTCCCTATAAAACACCCTATATAAAATAGTGAATGCCTCCTGACCCTGTCAACCCTGCTTATAACCCTTTAAAACCTCCTTAAATCCAAATTAAAATACCCCAAAACCACTGAAACTTGCTTAAAACCAAATAAACCCCACATTAATCTCAATAAAATTACCTGTTTAAACTGTAAAATCTTGGAAATTCCCAGTAAAATGCCTTATAAACCATAAAATCATGTGAGCAAAGTCTGTTTAAAAACTCAGTTAAACCTCCCTGATAATTCAGAGAATAAATCACCCAAAGATGGCATCTATTTCTTGCGCTGAGAAGTGGTCACCTGATGTATTAGCTAGAAAGGTTTTCTAGCTTCTTGGTTTACATCATGGGCATGCATCCCAATGAAATGAGCTCAGCCTGTAGACTCTACACCATGAGAAATTTTTGCATTGCTTTTCTCTACTAGAGGATTTTTTCCCCTGTATATAAAACCTCAATGGGTCCGAAATTCCTAATAGAATGAGCCGTAAACTAACCTTATTTGCAGTTTGAGGTGTTGTATCAGCAGTTTTACAGTTTTCTCTTTTATATTTGGTGGTCTGGTAGGATAATGCTTTTTGGTCCTTAAGAGAATTTTTCACAGCAGTAAAGCCAGAGGCCACTCAACAACATTGAATGCAATGCTCAGCAGGGCTGTCATATCTACGTCTAAATGATTCATTTATAATAAATCATCAGGAAACAGAGTGACATTAATAATATTGAGGTTTATTCATATCAACACATTTACATACAAACTGAATGAATGAAGCAGGTGAGTCGATCCTGGACTGAACCACTTCCAGCAGCCTGGGGGTGTTTAAGGTTTGGACTGAACCAGAGTCTGGAGGGCATTGGCCACCTGATCAGCTGACATGTTGTCCACTGAGACGCTGCTCTCTCTACCGAAATCTGAACAGAAAACACAAACATCAGCATCATTATCTTCAGCACCCACAGTTTCAAAACCTCACAACTATCCAGATTTTGTAACCCTTTTTCAGTTATACCAGATAAAAGTGTTCTTGTAGGCTTTGCCCTTGTTAAAGAATTTTTAGAAATGATCATTCTGGTCCAGATACCACAAGATCCAGATGGACAAAGCAGGAATGGAAAGGCAGGAAGATCAGTCCTGTTCTCGACTGTAGAGTGACGGTGGCTCAGGAGGAATATTTGCATTGCTGGCCACATTGGTTGACTATTTAATATAGAACGGATATTGTTTTGGCATGTTCTGTTACATTAATATATATGCAATCAATAAAAGGTCTATATTGATTATAGGTGCTGTATGAAAGGATGTGGCTAGACAGGATATCTAGGGTGGATAGCAGTCACTCCAGGGTGTCGGGTCAGGACACTATTTTATGTTCAAGTGAGAGTGCGAACAAAGCAATGCAGAGTCCAATGGTGAGGTTCAGTTCCTTTATACATTTCAATGTACCATTTACGATAGGCTGTCCTCTCTATGAGGGTGATATTATGTGTGTGTGTGTGTGTGTGTTATTTATATGGACGCACACATCAAGGAAAAGTCAGTCAAACATCACCACAACCTGAGACTCTGCTGCCATGTGCAGGCTTAATGGGTTGCATTCGAGGACACCACACAGTGTGGGAAAACCGACATCTCATGTCTGCATCGTATGAGACGTTTGCTGAGGGTCCGTTTTTTACAGGTGCCATTGACGCTCTATGTCTCTATATCCACTGTGAATTTATGCCAACTCTTCCTGCTAAAATAAACAATTGATGGAATGGAATCCATAAGACAGAATCAAATGGACGGAATCAAGTAGATGGAATCAATTAGACAGAATCAATTAGATAGCAGGCTAGATATTACTTTACTATAATAATAATAAAAAATGTTTGTTTAATATTAATGTTCAGAGAGGAGTAATAGTAAAAGTAACAGTAAACACTCACAGCAACCTGGGCTTAGCAACATGATACTGACAAATGACGTAAAATAGTTAATGTTTAGTCAGCAGTAGTTGTGATTGTATTATAGAACTTGGGAAGTAACAAAAACAATGTCGAACAGCATTTGCTGCTCTATTTGACACTGACTGAGTGACCATCAGCAGTAGGTCAACATTAATTAAATTAATAATCATCATCATTATTATGGCACACACACAAACACTACCTCCCTCCCACCATGAGTCCCTACTCCTCACCACTTCATCTACACTGTCCTCCTGCTGCTCCTCACTCTGTCCCTTGGCCCTGTCATGGTCACTCTGTGGTTTCTGTCCCTGAAGGCTTTGCCTTCTCAAATAGGTCTATGACGGTTGGCCCAGTGTTTTAACAACATCTGAGACTGCAGTTTAAACTGTTCTTGTGTGATTTGGTTAAGCAAACAGCCTATTAACAGTATAATTGTGCTATTAAACCTACAACACAACGGTTGAAGAATTTTGCTTCCAACTGTATATACTGATGCTAAAATTGACCTTTATGTGATCAATATTATGCAGACTTACCATATCTGGCCCAGACTCGGGCCTGAACTCCAGAACATTCTCTAATCAGGATTGGGAAGTCTGGGTTGGACTTCTTCAGACCAACATAGTGCTGCTCCACAAAGTCTCTATGAAACACACAGAGACACAGTCAGCACTGATGTCATCTCTGAGGTCATTAAAGGAGGAGGAGTCCCACAGAGACTACACCTGACATAAACCTATGATGACATCATCAGTAATATAATTCCTGATATCCGATTTGATTTGATTTTCTCTCTCTCTCTCTCTCTCTCTCTATATATATATATATATATGTGTGTGTGTGTGTGTGTAAATTAACAAAGTGTTCAGATGATGGAATCAGATTACATATTTCTGGTGCAACGTTTCGTTTTATTCATATCAATTTTTTCTGTATATTATCTTCTGAATTGATTCTGTTTCCTAAATATTTAATTGCGTTTTTCTCTAATTTCTTAATAGTTAACTGCTGGACTATTACAGTTGTGAACTGTTTGTTTTTAGGAGGACATTTAATACAAATATGAACCATTCATAATATTATTTGCTGGACCATCAATGATTATTTCAGCTCTGAATCAGGACGTCAAACTGAATAACTTTACAACACTAAAACGGTTACCTAATAAACAAATAAATAAATAAACACGTTATTTATTGATAAAATCAAACAATGGCTCAATCTGTTAGCAATGTTCAGGTCATTCTCTATGATGCTAAGTTAGCAGGCAGGAGAATTCGGATGCTATTTCTATTTGTTGATATTTCGTTATACAAATTAGCGGCTAATCCCGCCTCATGAAGCCGTTTTGGAGCTCACCTAGCCCCCTTGCTGGCGGCGGAGCTCTGGCAGAGGTGGATGCGGATCTCTCGGAGGTTTTTACCCAAAGTAGAGCTGAGACTCCTCACTACGGCGGCCGCCATCTTTGCTTAATGATGTCTGTCAAGGACAGGAAGGGTGTTAGCTCAGCCCAGAGTTTATACTTTCAGGAACTGTAAAAAAGCCCTGAATCTATACTTACAGGATCGGTCCCATTCGCAGGAATAAAAAAACGGTAACATTTTATTAATTTCTTGAAAAGTGTAAATATACTTTATGTATGATTGGTAAGTAAACTTATTCTAATTTACCTATTCTGTTATTTCATAGTTCTACTCAATGTGTCAGAGGGACACATTTAAAATTTTGCACTTTTTACTGTACTCAGAGAACAAGAGTTACTTGCTACTTCTTATGAAATATGATGAAATGTTAAAGATGAAAAACACTGTATTTCTTGTTGAGTACTAAAAGATACTCCCCTGGCTATGGTTTATTTAATTTTATTTATCAATTTTTTTTTATTTTACTGAACAACAGAAAGTAGTAACTTCTTCAACCACTGACATAATATCAAAAATATTAAAGAACTGCAACCATTTATCCATTGTCAGAAAATGAATTGGGAACAATTTTGGTAGCTGATTAATCAGTTTTAGTAATTTGTTAGTTAAATTCTACTTTTCGTCTGTAATAAGATAAGATATCCCTTTATCAGAAGAAACGTGATTTGATTATTTGTCAGTAAATTAAACCAATGGGATTAAGACAAAACAAAAAAATTCCAATGTTTAAATGCTTTGTTTTAGGGCAAAACAAAACATTTGAGGACATCTTGTTGAGAGAGACATTTTTCAAGATTTTATGACATTTTAAACAAAATTATTAATTCAAAAAAATGTAAATCCAGATTAAGTAATAATGAAAGCATTAATCTTTAGCAGGCAAAAGATATTTAACATGGAATTATGGAAAAAGATGTTGACCATCTATTTTTGTTAATAAAATGTAAATTTCTTTACACTAAAAATGTAAAAAAAGTGTGAGTTTATGTAATTTAAAGAACAGAAACAAGCCTACAGTTGAACATAGTATAGTTGAAGAACAAATCTCTTGGTTTGATGCAGCAAATTCATTTTTCTCATCTGGATGAGGCAGAGGTATGAAAACAAATAATCAGTCAGCTGCTTCCATGCAAACTACAAACATTAATACACAAAGCTGCTGTGAATCATCTGATCAAAATTCAGTTTGATGCTAAACATATGAACAGCTGGTTTTCGTGATACACACAGAGATTATTTAACAAGAAACACACATAACTCTGAATCGATCTGAAAAATAAAATACCACCGAGATCACAGTGAGCCAGCAACGCTTTGAACATGAAACTGAAAGTATCAACACTTTTGACACTTTGACATCAGAATACTGTGAACAAAAGCTGTGACTTACTATAGTCAGATATATATAAGGTCCTAATTCTAAAGACACGTTGTTTGTGTTTCGAAACGTCCATGTTTTGGGAAACAGCTTTTTGGTGCAGAGGATTGATAGATATAAAATATTTATTGTATAAAAACAACAATTCCTTGTTTGAACTTTTTTTTGGATTAAATTATTTTCCTGTTGAAACAGGAATTGTCATTCTTACCCTTCAGTTGTGCAGATGAAATAAAAATTATAACATATTTGTAAGTTAGCTTTAGCCCACCTGGTGGATGGATTTAAAAAAAAAAATGTTAACCTTTGGACATATTACCAGTGTAATATGTTTGGATATTACCAGGCTAGCTTTTTCATTCAGTTTCAAATCATAATGCAAAACTAGAAAATTTCGCAAGAAATTTTAATGTGTGCCTGTGCTCGGTGCATATCGATCATACCAATATTGCTAATGCTAATTTACCATTTTAATTTCTTCCATTCATGTTAAATGGCAGCTGTAGAAACTAGATGTCTTTGGCTCTGCCTTTACTGCATGTTCTAAAAATAGACTGATGAGGTCAGAGACCCAGCTGTGTCACTGAACACCTGCAGTTTAGACAGCAGACACACAGTAAACTGACCAACAACCAACCTCAGAACAACTGAGGCTGTGGCTGAAACATAGGTCGTATCACTGAAACGATGTCACGATGGCAATCCCAAGAAGTGGCTGAAAACATTGGTATATAATTTGTCCAGATTAAGTTTAGAAATATTACCTTTAGAGTGAGTTAAAAAGCCTGGAGATTCTATGATTTTATGAAAGTCTTCACTCAGGTTTACAATGGAAGTCAGTGGAGCAGTTTGGTGGACCACCTGGCATTCTAGGTCCTCTGCACCCCAACGATAAGGTTGTTTGGTTACATTAAGGTATTAAATGAAGCAGCATCAATTTTCCTACGGATTCAAGCAGACACGGATCCAATTGTAAAAAGTATTCCAAGTCTCAAGAGCCAACCACCCTGGGACAAGGGGAATAATTCAGGGGTGCACATTGTAATGGCAGCAGCAAAGGTCCAGCCTAAGTGGTGCATCCAGGGGTGAATCCCCAGTAACAGGGAGCAAAGGGTAGGAGATGTTTGGATGGAGTAGTGCAGGAAATCTGGAACTATTCCAGTAATATTTATGTAGCAGGTCTACTCCAAAGTTGTTTGGTGGTTAAAAGCATGTGGTCAAAAAAGAAAATGTCCTAAATGTCCTCCTCAAGAAGAAACACATTTAAAAAAATTGCTTATTGCTGAACTTGATCATTATTATGCTTGACTGTGCTGCTGCAAATAGTTTAGTAATGGCTACTGATGTTTATATCTGGAGTGACTGTGCCTCAGTTTTGTTTTTGTTGGGTCAGACTATCATAAATAAATATACGGAGTATGTTTCAAATTGACATAGTGGTGGTTTTTGATTAACTGACTCTGATTCACTTTGGTTTATTGTCATTTAAACCCGTCCAACTACGGCTGCAAATGTTTCATAATAAAAGTTCAGACACAAGTGTTGAGTTTCTATTAACAATATAATGCAGTAACTTTAACAGGGGAAATGGGAGTTGATCTATGATATGACCAATTAAATATTACTTATCCGAAGGAGTTACACTGTAGAAATAATGGCATTTGTATTTGATGAAATAAGGAATTTACCACAGACATGAGAGTAGTATTAATCGGAACATCTAACTATCGAAAGAATATTTCACTTATGTTGAATGATTACTTTAAGGGTTAACAGGTGTTCATGACTCGTGATGACATCAACAGCTGAATGAGAGTTTATTCAAAAACAAGGTTACAAAAATGTAAAAACCAACAACTGAAAACCAGTTAATTATGGGTAGTTTCAGGAAAAAGAATGAGGCAAACATTTACACATTCTGGTCTTTTATAACTAACCATGAAGGACAAGTCTAGAATTCAGGATACTTTATTCTAGATTCAAGGACAGTTAATGTTCCTGAACTGTAGGAAAAATGAAGGTGAATGTTAATGAGAAGCCGGTGGAACATCTTCATCAGTTGTTTGTCTTGTCTTGTTGCTCTGCAGTCTGTTTCTGTTTCTCATTAAGAGTTCATTAGTGTTGGAGCAAAGCAAGCTAAAGCTGCAGCATGCTGCACATGCAGCATCATGAATGAATGATAAAACATAATCACTGCAGACATATTTTTATAATCCATCATGTTTCCTGTCAGTCCTGCCCTCTCTGCTCCTGCCAGATCTCCTCAGAAGATCCTGACGACGTTTCTCATTCAAAAGCTGCTGGATGCGTTTGTTTTGTGTTCGCTCGCGGCTCGGTGGCATCCGCTGAACAAAATAGTTCTGCTGTCCCCTGCTGATGTCACCATCCAATCCCACAATCCGGTATGGCACCTCGTCCACTGAGTTGTTCTCCTTCTTAGAGAGAGGGAAGATGGATGGGGATGATGAAGATAATATTGGTGTTGGTTCAATTTCTGTCGCCTTAATTTTAGTTTGAAGGATTCTCCCTCCTGATGTTCTCTTTGGTGATGATGTGGCAGTGATGATGTCATAAGGATCAGCTGATGCTGTGGTGGGAGACTCTGGGACAGCGGATGTGCTGACCGGCACCAGTTTGGGACTTTGACCCTCAGCAGTTACTTTGGAAAGTGGAGCAGAGGACGTTGTACGCCTGGTAGATTTCCTCATGAATAAATAAGGTGGAGCAGTTTTTCTTGGACGTCTTGTAGTAGTTGTAGAAGTGGCAGTAGTAGTAGTGGTAGCAGTAGTAGTTGAACTGACACCAGGAGAGTCAGAGGTAATAGATGGATCTTGGGAGGACGAATAATCATCATAATCATTGTACTCCACGTACACAAAGTCAGTGCTGCTCCTGCTGGTGGGATGCGGCGTTACAGTGAAGCTCAGCGATGGAGGAGTGGTTATAATGTCACTGACGTAGGTGCTGTAAGACCAGGAGGAGGTGGGTGCTGAAGTCATCGTCTCTGTGGTTAAACTCCAGGAACTAGGAGACAAAAACAAGGAAGATCAGTGACTCCAGATCAAGACTGTTTAATGCCCCTAAAAACAAAGTTTAAAATCTGAATTCATTCATTTTCTGTAACTGCTTATCCTATGTAGGGTTGCGGGGGGGTGGTGAAGCCTATCTCAGCTTAAAATCTGAATTATTTGTCTAAAATATTAAATATTTGTTAATAAATTAATATTAATGAATACCATTGTAAATAAAGATTGAAGAAAATAGTTTCAGGGTCTTTAACAGATCAATGATAAACTAGACTCAATTGCCAGTGTTGAAAAGCTGGATGCTAATGGAACATTACAGATTGGCTCTGACCTGCTGTTGGAGGTTGGCGGATCTGTGCTGCTAAAGTTGAAGCTGCTGTAGTTGCTGGGGTTGTCAGAGTTGCTGATGTTTCCCTTGCTGCAGGACTTGCAGCACATTTGTCGGTATCCAGCAATGGAGCAATACCGATTCAACGCCTCCATCCGACAAAAAACTGAGCGGTCAGCGCGACAACGCTGCCCTGTTGACAGAGAAATGGTTCAGTTGATGAAGTTTGAGCACCAGATGAGAAAAGGTGATTAGGGAGTCCAACATGATGCTTCCAGGGCTATTTGTTTAAAGATGCATAATTGCCACCTGCTTTTATCCTGTGGCATCACATATATACATCATATATACAGTACATCATTATTTACAGAGGCAGAGTTAGGTGACTTTTCATTTTGTAAGACAGATTTATTTTCTTGAGAATCTGGGCCATCTATACATTTTGTCATTTACACCTGCATTAACATTTTTTCTCCTAATTTAATGGGGTCTGAATCACTGCAAATAAACGAAATGAGCCCAAAACAAAATGTAAGAAATAAAAAAAGACTAGAATGGCATTCAGTAAAGCTAATACCTCAGCCAAGGCCCAAGAGTCCCGTCTATGATGCAGAATACGCCCAATTTCGCTGTGTTACAGAAAGTAAAAACAAAAAAATCCTGGATCCACACAAAAATGTAATGGGATCTATTCTGGCCCAAGACCAATCCTTCCACTAGGTTTCATGGAAATCCATTCAGCAGTTTTTGCATAATCACGCTGACAAACCAGCCAACCAAGGGTGAAAATATAACCCCCTTGGCAGAAGTAACAATCTAAAGATAAAGTTAAGAAGTCCTAATTGAACTTTTATCCTTTTCTATTTTTGTGTGACGCCGCCTGTAGAACCAGAAAAATCACAGTTCATCCCAGAAAGTCCAGTCAAAGAACCATCACAAGCCATCTCAGATGACAATAACCTGAGTAACATTCATAAATTACACGGCACTCAGGGAGCACATGCCTCCACTAAGCCAATTTACAAATCCTACTAAGACAACACTGTGACCCGCCCTACTCTGCCTCGGAGTGGCTTGGCATGACGATGATTTTTCTCATGTAGCTCCTCACTGAAAGAAGTTTGAGAGATGTCATCATCATACTAAGCCAATCAGAGGCAGAGTAGGGTGGGTCATGTTACAATAACAGGGTTGGTAACAAAAAATCCTGGATCCATACCATCTTCGGGATAAGCCTCAAAATCTAATCACCCTGTTGCCCTCCCCAGGGCCACCTTTGAACAAAGTTATCCTGCTTACAAAAAACAGACAAACAAACAAACAAATAAATGGCAGCGATTACATAAACTTCTCCAACTGTCGTTGGTTGAGGAAACAACTTTGCCTCTGAGGAAGGTTGGAAGAGAGAAGAAAGAAGACAGGAATATGTCCAGGAAGAACAGTAACAGCAAACAAATCAGGCACAAAGAACAAGAAGAGTCTGATGTGTTTTACTGGAGGATATCTTTGGAGCTGGGAAATCTGTGTTGGACCTGGATAGCCACTGAATAATGGAGTTCTTCTGGTCGCCTGCAGGGGGAGACAAAAACATTCAGTTAGACACAGACTTAGCTCTCAACATTTCTGCCTCGCTTTCAAAAGCGTATATTATTTGCTTGATTGATGCCTACCATTACAGAGAGAGCCCTGGCAGATACGGGTTGTGATTGGGTGAGGGTCACTACAGTTTCTTGCTGAACCCCCAGGACTTGAACACACAACCTGACGCTCCTGAGTCCCATTTCCACATGATACTGAACACTACAAACATAAACATATCAATCAGATTGATGTGTGGATTCTAAGATCAGTTCGTGATCTGGGATCATATTTAACAAACAGGCTACAATAGCTTGTTGTCTAGACAGAAAACAGAGGAAATGAAAAAAGACAAAAAGACAAAGTTAGTGGTCGTCTAGAGGGAAAGAGGATGTCCAGGATGAAGGAAGGTGGACACAATACAGAAAATCTAAAGGAAATTAAGGGTGGAAGGTGAATTCCAACTAAGAGGACTACTTGTAGTAAAAACAAATGTGTTACTTCGTGAAACTCCTGGTTACACTGTTCATACCGGGGTCCAGGGCCCAGCTCGCCAGGACGCAGGGCAGGGGAAGCGGTTGCAGATTTGTTTCCCATCAGGGCGGTCCTTGCCACAGAGTTTGCTGTGCACTGGGCGCTGCTGCTGTCCTGTGCTGGATGTTTGCTGACAGCTAACCATGCGACGCTGCCACCCTGTCTGACCACAGGAGGAGCTGCATTCCTCCCACTCCCCAGTCACCCAGCTGAAGAAGCAGGACAACAGGATTTCATAAATAAAATCAATAAACCATACTTTCTTATTTTCATACCATTCATTTCAGTAGGGTCTTGTAGTGTTGTTACGTTATGCATTATTTCCCGTTTTTAAAATGCAAGAAAATGTTTTAGGTTTTCAATTTCTTTGAAACAATTTGATTTTTCGTTTTGTATATTGAGTGTCTTATTGAAAATATTAATCCAATTAGTTGACCCTATCTTCTTACTTAATCCTGTTGATAGCTCAAACTTGGTCATGCAGTGTCAGAACCGAGTCATCTGTACCTACAATTAGCTGAAAACAGTGTGAACATGGTGAGCTGTACTGTAGTATGTTACCGTAGAGAGCTGCAGGAGTTGGCGTTGCAGTTGCGACTGATGGCTCTTGGTTTGTTGATGTTAGAGCAGAACATCCTGTGAACCATTTTCCCATCGGCCTTCCTCCTGCAGCCAAACCTTGTATACTGTTTCCCTGGCAACCAGACAACACTGTTATCTACCATGTAGCTGTTGCCCCAGTAACTACGTAACATCTAAATACCATATTGATGACCAGCAGTAGAGTGCAAACCTCCTCCGCAGGGTTTGGAGCAGTGCGACCACTTCTTCAGTGCCCACTCATAGAAGATGGCATCCTCCTGCACCAGGTTGGACTCCAGCGAGGACCAGAGACGATCCTGGATGATGTACTTGTAGGACACTGTCACCTTGGACTCACCATGGGAATGGACCTGACAGACAAAAACACAGACAGGCAGTAGTTTCACATATTTAGGCTCTAATCAGATGCAATGTGAGCAGATTGGACTTAGTTTTTTATGTTGACAGACAGACCATAAGCAAGACTCCATATTTTAGTGGTCCAGTTGTCTGGATGGACTCCTGCTCTTCAGTGTTACTGTACTCCCAAACCACACCCTTCTCAATGAACACTCTGGATTCTGGCTGTTCATCTTTATCATTGAGAAACAGGTCACCTGTCTCCTGGTTCATCAACGCTGGAGAAGGAAAAAATGACCACAGTATTTTCCACAGAATGGTGAGTTAAAGAAGTTCTTCATGTTGGACAAACAAGCTCCTCCTCCCTCCTCTTACCCAGGATGTGAGGAGTCCTTTTGAACTCCTGGATCAGCAAGTGTCGGGCTCCTTTAGGGATCTCCAGGATCTTCAAGTAACCTAGGCCATGGGAACAGTAATATTAATTGGTCAGTAATGAGTAATATCCGTCCCCATCACTTTGTTGTGTATGATAGGACCGGCTTTATATCTCTGTAAAACTCTGGAAAGGATTTACTTTCACAGACCATATCTATTTGGTCATAGGTTCTGTACCAATAACAGTAAATATTTGACTGGAACGTGTTTCAGTTGGATGTTAAACTTAAGGAACCTCAAGTATCTCCTCTGATCAGATGTTTTTCAGTGACCTTGTTTCTTGGTGCTCCGGGTGAAGTTTCCTTTGATGATCTTACAGCTGGAGTTATCTCCTCCACAGACACCACATCGATCCTCCTGCTGGTCTGAAGCAATCTGCCCATCGCAACCTACATGCTGTATGACGAAACAAAGAGATATCAGAGTAATAGATGTTGGTTGGAGATTCAGACTCTCTTTGGCACATGGTGGAGACACCAGTTGGGGAAGTCCCCACTATTCACCTGGTGAAAAACTGCAGTAGTGAGTCCACCACAGTCAGACCTGTACATCTGGCAGGCTTTCAAACTCAGTCAACAGGAAAAATGAAGAGAAGATGAATTTATTTCTAAGTTTATGAAGGTTGGTATATATGGTATCTGAGTCAAATTATCAAAGAGAAACAACACTCAGTTTTTTATGTTTTAAATTTGTTTTCAGCACCTTGTTCAAGTTTAGCTTGAATATCTACCTTCACAAATATAAACAGCACTTTCAAACCTTTTCAGATGTTTTAATGTCTGGAGAAATAATGCTATCACCAGGAACTTATACTTACCTATGTAGCACTTGTCTTATATATCAACTGGTAATGACTAATATTTCACTTAGTGTAGTGTCTTTGACATGACGGTGACATAACCTCGTAATTGTGTCTCAGGTTAGATCACAGATTTTTCACAGTTTTTTGGCTCTAGTGGGGATACTTTCAATTTCTCTGGCAAAAGGAAATAACTCCTATTGTAATAAACACTATTATGTGACAACAGGAACAGAAGAAAGTGTAAGTGATATAATTTACAAACTCAAAACGTGAATTTAGAGTGAATATATTCTTTAGTAAAAACCTGCAGTCCAAACAAAAGCTGTCCATGTCAAATATTAAGTGTAAGAACACTGAGAAGTACTAAAAACTGAAGTCAAGTTTCTGTTTGGGGGCCCATACAGACAATAAAGTTGATTCAGAATCTGAACTCAGAATCACATTTCTGTTCTTCACTCTGCCAAGACCACTGGGAGTAATTATTGTATCAAAGGGACAGGCACTGACATCACATTCCATCCTGAAACTCCCTACCAAGACTAAAACAGAGCAAAACATCCGACTATATGTCTACATTTAGCAGAGTGAAATAAACAATTGTCTGCTTAAATTAAAGGAAGTTGGACTTAACAGTGATCCTTTCAAAATTAACAAAGACACAGTGGTCCATGGACATTGTCATGTGGCCAGGAATCAGCATTCCTGGCATTAATATGGACCAGATAGCTCAGATTTCCTGTTGAATCTATTTGTACAGTCAATCCCACAACAGCTCTTTCCCTTTTTATATGTTTTTTGTGTTTTTGCAGCAGTCAAGCTGAACGCTAATGTTGCTGCACATGATATATATATTACAAATGCTGCTTTATACAATGGTATGTTATGATAGCATAAAAAAACGGTAATTTAAAATAAAATCTTATTAAATATAATAAATTTAAAAACATGTATATGACATCAATACAACAACATACTGCATAACAAAACAGACCAAAGAAGTTGAGAAACCAAATAAAGACCTCACACTCTCCTCGGACGCAGACGCTGTGGGCATCGCTGTAGGAACATGGCGTCCCATCATGCACCATTCTTTTCATGGAAACCACCGCTGCTGTTTCCTTTGACTGACAGTACAGACGGCAGCGCTCATCAACTGCAAACACACACAGGAATATAATGATGCATGACAGCGTTTATGCATCAAAAATCACCACAGATACAGTTAGAGCTACTTAAGGTGGAAACTTTTAAGAGACGGTAATCAAAATATTTTCAGACTTTAAAGAGTTAAAGGGAGGAGAGGCCACAAGTTTCCTTCCAATAACAGATTCCTGTCTGATGAGTTTAACATGTGATACACACCCAAAGTCATGCATACACGACACATACACAGAGCAGAGAGGAAACTTTCATCTTTAAATTCGGAAAAAGTGAATATGAGTGTGTGTGTATTTTATGGTCAAGATATTAGTGTGTGCTAAGTGTGTATAATTAATGTGTGTATTTACGGTCAGGGTGCTGGTATGGCAACCAGTGATGTTTTTTTCCTTCGTGTTCATAAAATGGATTCCAGACTATGCACTGATCCTCCCTGAAAGATAAAAACAACGAATCAACCAGTAGAAACGCACAAGCATGCAAAGTGATGTACAACATAACACAACACAACTTATGTGGAATTCACTAATGTGGAGTCCCGTTTGGGATAGGGTGAAGTGAACCAGAACTGCAACCTAAGAAGTTCACTCAAGGTAAGTCAGGCTGAGTCCACTTGAATCCGGTTGACTGGAGGACTTGGCCAAGTTGAGAGGAGTAGAGTAAAAGAAAACAAACAGGCATGAAATACTCAGGATACCCCGCCACGGGTACATTTGACTGAAGAAAGACGGTTAGAAGGAAGTTATTTAAGTTGGCCTTGTAAATTGCAATTCAATTCCCAAAACCTCACCAGTAAATGGGAGATGAAACATTAAATTTTACGAAAAAATATTTAACAGTTTTTGAGTTACGCTCAAGAAACCCTCATCTGGGTCCAACTTGTAACCTTGCAAATAGAATAAAAATGACAACAATCCCTATATCGCAAAAGGCACCACTTCAGTACTTGGCTAATGTGTGTAGAAAGTTTTGTGAGTAAGAGTTTTTGAGTTATGCTCTAAAATGTGACAGACAGACAGACAGACAAGCGGGATGGACGCAACATATCCTACATCCCCCTCCTCACCTCAGTCGAGGCAGGAGATAATGAACAGAACAGAATATACGAAAGATACCTGAAGTCAGTCAGCGTACACAGATAGGTGTGTGAATAGTAGGTCGACTGACCTGAAGTCAGTCAGTGGTGGACACTCCTCTTGGCTGCACAGCTGGAACTCATAGCTGTTTCCAAAGCAGGTGCGCCCCCCGTTGGCTGGACTGAGAACAACAACAGGTTAGTCTCTGATTGGTGAGTCTGATGTGTCACATGTTTGACTGCTTACTCACACTGGGTTGTCACAGCGTCTGGCCCGAAACCTGACCCCGCCTCCACAGGTCCTGGAGCAGCTGCCAAATGGACTCCATGTTCCCCAGCCGCCATCTTGTCTTAACATATCAGGGGTCAGCTTCAAGCAGAAACCCTTAAAACAGTGCTGCAACGAGAGACAGCCATGGAGGAAGTTCAGCACAGAACTGGATTCAGGACATGGATAGCCTAGCTTAGCATAAATACTGGAGGCAAAGAGAAACAGCTAGCATGGCTCTGTCAACCAGACCAGTAGTCTACAGCCATGCGAGCTAACTCTTTGAGTTTGTACTCAGTAACAGTGCTTTGAGCCGAATGGTAACATCAGTATGCTAATATGCTCAAAATGATAATGTGAACATGCTGATGTTTAGCAGGTGCCTTGTTTAACATGTTCACTATGTTTAATGTGATAGCATGCTACATTAGCTAATTAGCAGTGAGCTCAAAGCACAGCTGAGGTTGATGCGAATGTCATAGTTCTGCAAATTTGCTTGTAAGCCAAAGTATTGGACACATTAAGGTGTTAGGATGGCTTTGGATGAAAAGTCAGAGGGACAAAATCTCTGAACTTTATTTGATCACAATCCATCCAATTTCAGTCTGTACCAAAGTGCTGGACTGATATTTATTCCCAAAGTTGAGCTACCATGTCAACAAAGTCATTGTCCAACATCGCTAACAGTCACTGATTACAATGATGTAACTTTTTTGTTTAGCCATCAAGTCATTTTTCATCTTAAACTGCTGGAATAAAAAAATAATTCGTTGTTGAGAAAATTGCAACAGATGATGTTTGATTACAAAAACCTGTTTTAGGCAAATCCAACTTCCTGTCATATAGTGAGCAATGACCTGAATCCTCACCTTCCCGGGTCCACATTTTGTCCCATCGAGTGGCGGACCTTTCTTGGTCTTGCAGTAGAACGGGTTGTCGTAGTCGCTGCACCACAGCTGCTTACAAGGGTCAAGGATCGTGTACTGGAGACAAACAGACACAGAATATGTCAAATTACAAATATAAACCATAAACATAAACACAAAACACAGACAGAAAGAAAAACTAATGTTCACTCAAATAGTGGCAACAGGAAGTGGAAAAATGTTTTAAATCCTCACAAAACATCAAATTCTGACTCTTAAATCTAGGAAAACAAAGAGTATCAAACTGAGAGAAATTCAACAATTCAACACAGACATGACCATCAAAGAAACAAAACAATGTAATTTAATCATCATGCTGTGATGTTGGAAACTCTCAGAAGAATATCTTCATCAAAGTTTCCTGATACTGATGCAATGTGTCCATGTGAATCATTCTCCAGGGGAAGTTTGCTGTGTGCTGCCATTAAACATTTTTCAGCTAATATCATGAACAGATGTGGTGTTGACCTCTAACCGAAAAACACATCAGCACGTGATATCTGCTCACATGAGTCTCTCTAAATGGTAAATGGACTGTACCTATACAGCGCCTATCTAGTCTGACTGCCCAATCAAAGCACTTTGCAACACAAGCCAGCCTTCACCCATTCACACAAACATTCATACAGTGGTGGCAGAGGCTACCATGCAGCCACCTGCTCATTAGGAGCAATAACCATTCACATAATCACTCACACACCAATGGAACAGCCACTGGAGCGAATTGGGGTTCAGTATCTTGCGCAAGGACACTTCGACATGTAGACTGCTAGGGCTGGGGATCAAACCACCAACCCTCTTGTAGGTGGATGATTGCTCTACTTCCTGAGCCACAGCTGCCAGCATTCCAGTTTTCTAAAATACAGAAAACTGGAATACCTAACTCCTGTTTTTTCATCCATTGATTGTCTATAATCACTTATCCTATCCTAACAATCAATCATACCTACAGGCAATTTCGAGTCACCATTTCACCTCTATATTACATGTTTTTGGATGGTAGGGAGAAGTTTTAATTCCCCTAGGAACCCATGCAGAAATGGGCAGAACCTGCAAATTCCACACAGACAGGCCCAAGGTGAGGATTCAAACCCAGAACCTTCTTGTTATGAGGCAATGGTGCTACCCACTACACCACCTGTCTGCAACCCTTCCCCTCAAACTTCTTTTGAATTTGTTTTTGACATGTTTACCAGATGTTAAATAAGTTTATTTTTTATATTTTGCAGTCCTAAATCAAAGTTTCCTTAAATTAAACAGCCAAAAATCTTAGAAAAGCAAGAGGGAACTAAAGAGTAAACATTTGAAAGAACAAGAAATTAAAGGTCACCTGTCATCAGATGATCTGGATTAAGACAGACAGACAGACAGACAGACATACTGCAGTACAGAGACTGTATCCTGGCCCAAAGTCGAAGCGACACTGTTGGTCCATAGAGTACTGAAACCCTGGCAACTGAGGCAGAGTCGGCCAATCATGGTTGAATGGGTCATCACGAAGACAGTCATAGGTACTGTGGAAGAACCAGACAGACAGCAAAAACATTCACATTACATTATTTCTGTTGTCTACAGTATACCGACCGCTAATACAAGTACTAGGAGTACATACTCCAGGTATTTGTGCAGCTCCATCCAGCTGCATCGTGACCAGTGGTATCGTTGGAAGGTGGCCTGAACCCGCGGAGACATGATGCTGCCAAAAAACACGTCATCATCACAATCATTCGCTTCACCGTCATGCTCCATCCCTAGCCTGAGACAGACAGACAGACATGACAGATAGACAGACAGACAGATAATGAAGATAAACTATCAACTGCAGTACAAGGAAATAGTGAAGAAGGACTACATGATGTGTGTTATCATGGACACCTTTTTTTTATTTCTACGTGGACACCTGGAAGTCCTTTTTGAATTCTACTTGGATGCCTCGAAGTCAATGATTTTCTCTATATGGACTACTGGAAGTCAGTTATTGTCTTTGAAACCTGTTGGTGTCCCTCTGTGGACACATGGGAGCCCTTTTTCAATTCTACTTATCATCTTTACCTGGAAACATAAAAGTGGTTCAATTCAATCAAATCCAATTTTATTTATATAGCCCTGAGTCAGAAAAAAGTTGTATCAAGGCACTTTCCAAAACAGCTGCTACTCCATACTCTTTATTCTACAGAGACCCAACAATCCCCTTGAGCTAGCACTTAGCAATAGTGGCCTTATCATCTGTATGTGGACACCTGGAAGTCCATTATCTCGACATGGATCTACATGGACATGGGAGTTCTTTTTCATTTCTACCCGGATGTCTAGAAGTCTATTCTTGTCTGCCTGTGGGTAATCATCATCTCTACGTGAACATCTGGGAATCCTCTTTCATTTCTCCTTGCACACCTGGGAGTCCATTGTCATTTCTTTGTAGACACCTGAAAGTTCATCATCGTCTTGATGTAGTCACCTTGAAGTTTTTGCCTTAACGTGGACTCCTAGAAGTCCTTAATTGTTGCTACATGCATACCTGGGAGTCAGCACCATCTATTTGTAGACACATGAGAGTCCTTTTTCAATTCTACCTGGACACCTTGTAGTTGGTTTTGCTTGAATATAGACACCTGCAGCCATTATTATCTTTACATGGAGAGTCTGTTATGGTCTTTACCTGGGCACCTGGGAGATATTATCATGTATAAGTAGACACCTAGGAGTCTGTTATCGTTTTTACTTAATTGGACACTATTTGTTGTTGCTATAGTTTTTTTTACAACTAGGATTAATTTGGATTTTTTTTTTAAATTGTTTATTCAAAATACATAATTTGTAGAAATGTGGAATAATTTCTGATTATTAGTTCGGCCAACAAATTTGAATTTAGTTGCAATGTGTTTGTGTGTGTGTCTCACACATGTCCTGTTTCATGGGCAGCTACGAAGGCTGAGGAAAAACCGTCTTCAATGACGAGGACGCAACTTCTATGCAGGTGACACATTCCTGTAACTGGAGCATAACCTGCAGAGAGAGATCAAAAGGTCTGAGGTCAGGTGTAAGATGTCAGGGTGCGGTCAGACAGGCTGTGTAACAAGAGGTATTTGTAGAAGCAATGGTAGTACCCTGCATTCAGGAGAGGCTTAATCTATCTATCTAGTCATGTGTTAGGTATTAGTGCAAGATTTTTATTATTAGTGGTACTATAAGCCCTTGTGCTCTGCATGCCAGAGGGGACAAATTCTTGCATGGTCAGGTTGATAGTGATAGTAGTAATAGTATTTGTTGTAGTGTTGGTAGCATCAGCAGCTGCACCCTGCATGCCGTAGGGGCTGGACTGCCTGGTGAGGTAGATGGTGTTACTAGTAGTACTTGCAGTATTAGTGGAGGTATTAGCAGTGGTACCCTGCATGCCGGAGGGGCCAAACTCCTGCCTGGTCAGGTAGATCGTGTGGTCGTGCTGCTCGGCATGACTCTGCTCTCTCTGCTGGAGATATGACCATCCACAAACGTTCTCCAAACTCTTTTGGGCATTCCCCACAGAGATCATTTCCTGAGACTGATAGAGGGACACTTGCTGTTTATATTGGTTTAAAAAAACAACTTATATGCAGGGGTGTAAAAGACAGCAAAACTGAATTTTTGAATTTTTGTTCACAGATTCCCTGGAGAGTTAACATGGGGTTTATGTGTGAGTACACTCTGTTGCACTTTGGTATGAAGCTTGGCCTTCCTGATAAAGGCATTACAACTCTAGAACACTGAAGTTCCTTTATAGAAAAGTACCCTGACTAGAAACCTTTGGTAGCATTGAAATAGAGTCACAATCTTGTACCTTTGATGGAGACAACATGATGATTCTGACCAGAACAACGTTGATGTTTGCACCCAGAGAATGATCCTGATAGATCTCATTGACCTGGAACAGACGGATAGAGAGGTGTTGTAATATTTGTAATATCAACTGATCTGTCAACCTGACTCTCCTCTAACCTTTGAGAAATGGATGAATATGATCTCAAAATTCCACCTTTCTTCTATGAAATCAGAACCTCCTAGCGCCAGACTTCATGATGATAGATCAACTGGACTGGATCCTGGACTCAACAGTATCTCAACAGTATATGACTCTTGGCACATTAGTGGTTCTTTATTCTTGAAATTTAAGATGCTCAGGGTATTGCTAATCTTTGTAATAGCATTATCTGATCTGCGGCTAAACTTTTTGAATGTCAGGGTGAAGACGGACATGAAGATGGCAAAAGATCACCGATTGGCATTTGGTTGTATCAGGTTGCCTCAAAGGTTGCCAGACAGACGAAGGAAACCCAAACATGCACTGAACTTACTTATTCTTCTTGGTCCCATGTGAGATATAAGGCCATAATGAGCCTCCTCCATCATTTTCTATCACTGGCAACATATTGATCCTCCCTCCATGTTAATTGTATCTTGCTAGTTACCACAGTTCTGCTCTGGGTAATTTTTGGTCTTCCAGGTTTCCTTTTACCTGGGGAGTGCATCTGTTTGGGATTTGTTCTTTTCTCCATTTGAAATCATATTTCACTGTTGATGTTCTTGCTTTTTTTCTGCTGTTTAAAGGCTTTCGATCTTTAGGAAAGAAGATTCAACATCTCTCTAAGGCAATTAGCATAGGTCTGATGCTGCTCTTATGTTGATGGACATTTGTTTTTAGGCTTGGAAGTCCAGATATTGGTGTTCCCCTAAGTCTTAACCAGGAAGATCTATAGCTGAGGCTTGAACGCCCATCTCTGAAATAAGTTTACAAACTTGTAACTCTGCTGTTGTTGTGGCGGAAACATACATCCCACAAGAGGGCAAGAGAATCTGAAGAAGTTACAAGACTGAAGAAAAATGGCTTTCAAACTGAGCAGACCAGAAGCCCCCTGAGTCAGACAGATAGAATGACTGCAGCTTCTGTGGTCAAAGAAAGAGAAACTCAGGTGAGCAAAGTGTTCGAAAAGGTTATCCTCAGCAGCAGGTGATTCACAGAGTTGGAAGACTCTGGGGTAGCCTTACACATCTCGTTGGCTCAGGTCATTCACCCAGACATGCTGAAGGCTGTGGATATTATTGGGCTTTTCTCGTTTACAGGCCTCTACGATGGGGGTTGGAGGCAGTGCCCTGGCTGGCTGGTGGACTAGAGGGTATGGTCTAATTAGCTGAGCTTCCCACTGTTCTTGTTGAGGGAAAGCTGTGACCTTATGCAAGGGAGTTGGATCAGAGACCATCAAACCCAATTACGACCAGGTGGTTGAATAATCGACTGGTTCCCATATGGATACTGGAGGGAGTTAAAGTGGTTTTACCATCTGGTCTATATTAGACTTGTATATTTCATCTTTTCAGTAGCAGTTAAGCAGCAGAAAACCAAACTTCCCACTTATAATTACTCAGACAACACAATCTATAATTAGTTTTCCACTTACTATATTCATGAATGTCAGAAGATATTTTTGAATATGGTCTCGGCCGTGGAATAGAAGAACGGAATAATCCACAGCTAACAAAACCTGGAGGAAAAAAAGGATGCTTTAGGAGAGGCTGAATTTTTTAATAACCTCTACGTCATGAACAGTTTACATGTTCTATCTGAAACAGTTCATTAACCTCTATGTTAAATAGTTCCGCCTCTTCTATGTAGCGCCGACGACGAGCCGAGTTGGATCTGGACATCGACACACTCTGGTTCAAGTTCAGAGAACCTAAAAGAGGACCTATTGACAAATAAAAGGAAATCTCAGTCATCATGTGTTTAGAAAAGTTAACACCTTTTTTTCTATGTTTTTCATTCATCTACATGTATCCAGATGATGGACTCCATTTGATTGTCAGAATTTGATAATAACTTCGCTTAGAATTATGAAATTCTCATGTCTGCACAGCAAATTTGATGTCTTGCCATGAAACAGGAAGTTGTTGCCAATCAAACACTGTTCAATCTGCCCCAAACTTCACGTTTGATTAGTCCCAGCCTGAAGACATCCAATCACCAATTACAAGTCATAGTCATTACACCACCTAGTGGCAGCTGGAAGCAAGCCCTGAGTGACAATCATCATTGATTTACACGAGCTTGTCTTCACTTCATATATTGCAACATAATGTGTAAGTAGTGGGTGTTCTCTAGCGGCACCTATTGGACACAGGAAATGACACTGAACTCCTTCATGCAGTGTTCAAAAATGAAAGTTTAGAGATGTAATGACTGGTTGGTGTCCTATCCAACGCTGCTTGCAGCTTTAATTACCTTGATTTTCATGGACATTTGGGTGACCTAAACTGAACCTATTCACTCTTATTGACTCTAACAATGCCCTTGTGACTAAAGCTCCACTAAGCACCCACTGTCTTCTAGTAACTACTGTGCGTGTGTTGTTGCCTCATTATATAAACTGTACATGTGATAATTTGCTGGTGCAGAGTTTCATATTGGCTGAGTCATCGCTGATCTGAGGACAGACAAAAACCAGATGTTTGCTTCTGTAGGTGTGTCAGTGAGCAGGAGGCATAGAAAATTTCCAGGTCGAAGTCTTTTTATTTTTAACTGCAAACAGATTTGAGGTCATGCTGTAGTGTCAGATGCTGGACCACAGCTATGTTTTCATTGGACAGTGAAGAAAGCAAAAAAGAGAAAAATATGCATAGTCCCCTTAAGGTTGCAGTTTTCATTTCTGTTTCAATAAGTGTTGGAAAATATATTGTAAGAGAGAAAAAAGAGAAAATCAACAATCATTTAATAAGATTGTAACCTGCTTTATTGAACATGCTGTAGTTTCACTTAAGATCAGTTGATCTGAAAATCAAACTGTACACTGTATGTATAAATGCAATATTTGCTATACCTTTGCACGCCAGGCATTGTTAAAAAAAAACAAATGAATTTTAGATTGAAAAACAGACATACAGTAGATATTTTCTCCATCACAAGCCCTGTAGCCTGTGAACCACATGTCCTGTGAGAACATAGGCCAGAGCAGATGGTCAGAAAATGTTTTTACTGAGTTTAAACATGCAGGTCAATGTACTGTTATACAGTAAACCTCCTGAATACAAACATACCTCCAAAAGCAGAGTTTCTGTTACACAAAACCAGATTTTCATCCAGATGTGATCATATCTCACTGTAATGATGAATTCACTCTGTAAACAACGACAGGAAATCTGCTAATCTGGTTTAAGAGCCAACATCTGTTGGAATGTAAAAAATGACAACTTTATTTACAAAAAGGAACCCTGTGTAGATTTATCATCTCAACAATGGTAACAAAGAATTGTTGGATTGCAGTTGCACTGAAATAATATTAAAACGAGCCATCAGGAGATTGCATATCCCCCTGCAAAGTTTATTGTTTATTGGCATGAATACAAGCTCCTTCAGTTTAGTAGGCAGATAGAGATAGAAAAAATACTAAATGAGACGCTTAAGTCTGTTGCAGTATTTCAAGTGTTCAAGTAAGAGAGTTACTATGACATGAAAAGGTAAAGTTGCTTTGTGTTTTAAAATGTGGTTTTACAAATTCTTGGCAAACATTTTATCGATAAAAAAATTTCAGATAATATTGATTTTACTTTCAGTCTGAGTTCGATTTTCTTTAGTTAGAAATTTGACTGCTGAACTTATCAAGGCTAAACCCATTATAATTCCATGTGTGTTGTGACTGAATAACAAAGACGTAATATTTAACGATGCATTTTGCAATCACTGACTAAACAGGATAACATCTGAGGCATATATTCAGAGAGATTTCTTGTATTTTATCTTAACAAAACAATTAGATTGATTATCATCCTTTTCTCAGGTACATATCAAAATGATGCTGCCAAAAAACACATAATAGGTTTAGTGATTGTAGCTCTCTGGACTATGTCTCTTGTACAGCCTAGATTTCATACGATCTTTTTTGAGGGTCATTTACATGACAGCGATTCTGCCGCAATAAAGGACTCTGTTTGGCCGTTCGTTTACATGACAATGGCATTTTGGGGGCCTGAAAACACAAACTTTTGAAATGGCTTGCAGAGTTTAATCTTTTGACAACACCACTGTTTCCACTGCTGTGTAAACAGTGACAACAGTTACGATCCTACACTCAGAGAATATGAAAACAACTTCATATCTGCACTTAAAAGTTCTATACAGTCAGTAAACAAATGCTCCTCATTTTCTTAAACAATCCATATACTCGTTTTGTGTTTGAAATATAAATCCTAATTTTTTCAATGTCTGCAAAAACTTCAGTTGAATCTGTTGTGAAGGAAATGACATCGGGGAGCAGAAACACTCTGAGGTCATGCTGCTCTGACCGAGGCTCAGAATAAGTCTAACTGGAGTTAAAGAAAACTCAGCAATTGGCTGATGTTGGTTTGAAGACAAACACCGTTCAGGAGTGAATGACTGAGAGGACAAACAATTCAGGAGCTGAACTATCTGTAAACTCTGAGTCCAAAGCCTCCAAAACTCTGAACCTCGGTCTGCCACGTTGCAGCTGGCTGTGTGTGTCTGTGTGCTTGTGGTTGTGCGTGTGTGTTGTGAAGCTCTCGTCTCTGCCAAGCTGTCTGGAACAATTTCTCTGTTTTCAGCTTGATTCATTCCTGGTGCTGAAACAACACAGCAGACATTTTGAAGGAGCTAAAAACAGATTAAGTTTTTGTTTACCTCATGATTTCACCTCATTATGATGTAAAGTGAAGGATTGAGCTCCAAAACCACATTTCATTCATGTTTGTGACGAGAAATTCATGACATTACAAGATTCGAATTTAAAAAGCATTTCCTGAGGAAAGTACATTCTATTTATCTAATTATTGATTGTGGAAGGCCTGATTTTACTAACAGTGTTTAAAAAAATAATAAGATTGATCAGGTTTCCATTCAAATAGCTCACAACTAACCAAATTGACCAAATTTCTGTTGATTTAATATATTAAAGAGGGGAAGCTTTCATTCTCCTCATTACTTAACACACACACTGATGTTTTGTATTTACCAGAGCACTGATTGTACACCCTGTACATGAAATACTCCATGTGAAGACAATGAAAATAAATCCTATATTGATCCTTCATGATTATTTACATGACAAGGTGAAGTTAGTGGTGGTTCATGTTCAAACCAGCAGCCAACACAGAGTCAAATTTGTTTCCACAGGTTTTGTTCAATTGGTATTTGTTGACACTAGCTGGTGAAATTTAATTCTATGGTTGTGTCACACAGTCAGGTTAAACTGTCTGTTGATGTGAGACTGATCATGATAACTGTGAACAGATAACAGATGTGATGAAAAACATCTGTCTGTTCTTTAACAAGTCTTAATTTATGAACCCAGTTCATATTTTCTCACCTCGAAGGAAGTCGTCAGTAATTTCAGACTGATTGACAGCCTGTTGCTTCTTGATGATGGCTGAGGGGCGGTAAACAATATGTTTCCTTCCTCCCTCCTCCTCCTCCTCCTCCTCCTGTTCTTCCCCTCTTGTCCTCCATCGATCCAATGGCTCGATGAAGAACTCGTCCTGACCCATCCGGATCATCCCAGCCTGGAAACAAACAGAGGTGTTTGCTACAGTTTAGTCTGCTGTAAATCTATTGTTTAATCTACTGTTTAATCTATTGCAAATCTACTGTTTAATTTGCTGTAAATCTACTGTTTAATCTACTGTTTAATCTGGTGTAAATCAATTGTTTAATTGACTGTAAATCTACTGTTTAATCTGGTGTAAATCTATTGTTTAATCTACTGTAAATCTACTGTTTAATCTTCTGTAAATCTACAGTTTAATCTACAGTTTAATCTGCTGTAAATCTATTGTTTAATCTACTGTAAATCTACTGTTTAATCTGGTGTAAATCTATTGTTTAATCTACTGTTTAATCTACTGTAAATCTACAGTTTGATCTTCTGTAAAGCTACAATTTAATCTACTGTAAATCTACTGTTTAATCTGGTGTAAATCTATTGTTTAATCTACTGTTTAATCTACTGTAAATCTACAGTTTAATCTTCTGTAAAGCTACAATTTAATCTACTGTAAATCTACTGTTTAATCTGGTGTAAATCTATTGTTTAATCTACTGTTTAATCTACTGTAAATCTACAGTTTAATCTTCTGTAAAACTACAATTTAATCTACTGTAAATCTACTGTTTAATCTGGTGTAAATCTATTGTTTAATCTACTGTTTAATCTACTGTAAATCTACAGTTTAATCTTCTGTAAAGCTACAATTTAATCGACTGTAAATCTACTGTTTAACCTTCTGTAAATCTACAGTTTAATCTTCTGTACAGCTACAATTTAATCTACTGTAAATCTACTGTTTAATCTACTGTAAAGCTTAAATTTAATCTACTGTATATCTACTGTTGAATCTTTTGTAAATCTACAATGTAATCTACAGTAAATATACATTTTAATCCTCTGTAAATCTGCTGTTTAATCTGGTGTAAATCTATTGTTTAATCTACTGTAAATCTACTGTTTAATCTTCTGTAAATCTACAGTTTAATCTACAGTTTAATCTGCTGTAAATCTATTGTTTAATCTACTGTAAATCTACTGTTTAATCTGGTGTAAATCTATTGTTTAATCTACTGTTTAATCTACTGTAAATCTACAGTTTAATCTTCTGTAAAGCTACAATTTAATCTACTGTAAATCTACTGTTTAATCTGGTGTAAATCTATTGTTTAATCTACTGTTTAATCTACTGTAAATCTACAGTTTAATCTTCTGTAAAGCTACAATTTAATCGACTGTAAATCTACTGTTTAACCTTCTGTAAATCTACAGTTTAATCTTCTGTACAGCTACAATTTAATCTACTGTAAATCTACTGTTTAATCTACTGTAAAGCTTAAATTTAATCTACTGTATATCTACTGTTGAATCTTTTGTAAATCTACAATGTAATCTACAGTAAATATACATTTTAATCCTCTGTAAATCTGCTGTTTAATCTACTGTAAATATACTGTTTAATCTTTTTTAAATCTACAATTTAATCTACAGTAAATCTACATTTCAATCTTCTGTTTAACCTACTGCAAATTTATCTTTTTCTCATGTAAATCTACTGTTTAATCTACTGTATATCTATTGCTTATTCTTCTGTAAACCTACAGTTTAATCCTCTGTAACTCTTTTATACTTCTGTAAATCTACTGTTTAATCTACTGTAAAGCTACAGTCTAATTTAATGTAAATCCATTGCTAATTCAGTCGTTGCTTTAAATTACATCAGTGGCCACAGCAGGAAAGCACTTCTATCTTTTCTTCTTATGTCTTTACTTTCCCCTTTCTCTCTTTTCTTTCCTTGTCATCTATTTTCTTTCTTTTTTTTCTTTCTGTCTTTGAACATCTCTCATCTTTCCTTCACATATGGCTTCAATCAGGTGTTTCAGCTCACACTGTAAGAAGGGATGATAAACTGATGCACAGTTAGACAGAGTTCAGATAGTTAAAGCAGTTTCAGGTCTTCATGTTTTACAGTGTTAGGTTTGTGTCTCTGCAGCCTGATGTTCTTTCTGTTTCACATGAATCAACTTGTTCCTCTTCACTGTTTCTATCCTGTTTTTTGTTGACTTCAACTGATTTTTTTTATACTAAAATCTGCATTTATTTGTTTTATTTTTTATAAGATGGTTTTGTTTTTATTATCATTATTAATAGTATTTATCTTTTAAAGATGTTCCTTCAACCTTTTTGTATAATGTGGCATTTTCCATCAAAGTGAATGAAACCTACAGCAGTGACACATCTGTTTTAATATTTGAAGACTCTTCCTGTGTGAACTTAGTTTCTCTAAGAGAGGAGCTGTGGTTCTGTAGAGAAACGGATGTGGATGTGAAGGGAGGGAGTGACAGGAGGGATGATGATGAGGGAGTGACAGGAGGAAATGATGAGGTGGTGAAAGGAGGGAGTGACAAGAAGGAATGATGCAGAAGGAGTAAGAGGAGGGAGTGATAATGAGGGAATAAATAAAACAGCTGTACAGTGAAACAGAGAATGATTCAGGTGATGCTTACCAGTCCATCGCAGTTGCTGATGGCAACAGATGAGTCCTCCATGTTGGACACCTCTCCTGTGTAAAAACAGCCAGTGTTTCCAATTGGCTGGGAGTGTTTTTGACCTGACTCTTCCCACCACTCTATGGTGGCAGCAGGGGCGACAAGGCGAGAGTTCGGATGCAGCCGCAAATGGAGCTCTTGTCCAAACACTGTCACATTGTAAAAAAGCTCCACTTCCTCCGCCCTGTTACTCCGCCACCTTCCGCTGTGACCTGTTTGGTTGGGAAGTGTTGTATCCATGGCAGGGGTTTGGTGTAATGTGGGCGTGTCTGTTTGAGTCTGTCGTTTGTCTCTGACTTTGTGTCTGGCTGTGGGCATGTCCTTTGTATATTGTGTGTGTCGTTTGCGTCGGTGCAGATGGTGGGTGGAGACTGATTCTGATAGGAAACATCCCTCTGAGTTGGTCCTGATTGGATGAACAATACCGAACTCTGACAGGACCAGATGGAGAGAATCTGAGAGAGGAAAATAAAAATGATGTTTCATCTTTTTATTGATGTCAGCATGATGTCACTCTGTTTAACTGACATGTTCCTGAAAATATGAATCCACACATCCAACGCAAATGACAACTAGAACATACTCAGAGAGCAAATACCTCCATCGGGTCGATGGGGTCCATTGTCACTAAAATCTGAAAAATCTAAAAATATTTTCCAGGCTATGTCAGAACAAAATGTTGTTACAATTGTTTACTGGTGGGCCTCTGAAAGAGGAAATTGGCTCGTTTGCAAGTGTGCATAATGTCCATTCAATTTTTTTTCACCATAATGGCAGATCAATGGCAGATAAGTTTAGATATAACTTCTTACCTCTCACAAATACATGAAATCCAATTGAATGACTCTGAATCTCAGCTACATATTGGTGGCAGTGCCATGTCATCCAAAATCAGCATCTCTACCTGGAACCACTTCAGAATTTAACCGACTCTTCCTTAGCTGAAGATGAACTCATGTGCAAAATTTAATCAAAGTCTGTTGACAACCTTTCGAGATATCTTATGGACAACCAAATAAAAATGGGTGATCACATAACCTCATCCAAACATCTTTAGCAAAGGTAATGAAACAAGGTGATTGGTAAAAGTGATTGTTTTGCCTCTGAGATGAAAGATGACTTGCTGACCCTCCTCAGCTGATATTTCAAACGGGGGTAGATTTACTACAAAGATGATGCATTGCAAATGCATGAAAGAAAAGTTCCTTCATGAAAAATATTAAGCCACACAACATACTGTAGAGAAGGGCTTCTGTACAAGAAAGAATCTTAAGGGTAAGGGCATTATAAATTGATTTTTATTGTTTTTTCTTACTTTTTCTTACTTACTATTTACTTAAATAGGAGAGTGATTAATAAATACCCGGAACTGACAGCCAATCAGAGCAGTGCCGCCTGCTGCAGAATGACATCAGCGGAGGCATAAACCACAATGCATGTGTGTGATTGAGAGTGAGGCAGAGTGTGATAGAGGGTGTGTATGTATGAATGAGTTCACAGTGTGTGTGTGAGAGCATTTATAGTATGTCTGTGTGAATAGTATCTGCCATGCCACACACACACACACACACACAAATGATGAAATATGATCTGAATAGCTCACATTCCCCGAGTGCCAGAGACGCATAAACACAAAGATTTATGGAAAAAACGTGGAGAGGAAAGTTCTGTGGCTCAGAGACAGAACAGAGGAACGTTCCCTCATTCAGAACAGTTTCCATCTGCTGCTGGAACCATGAGAACATAATTGGGAACACTGGGAGACTGTCAGCTGCCCAGTCTGTTCCTGCGTGTTATGAACGTTTCACTTTCACTGCAGAGGTCAGAGGTCACAGCCTGGAAGTCTAAAGAAGTAGACAGGCCTGAAGTAGAACTGTTACTGTCAATAACATTGACTGATGTATGGGCAGAAGTATTATTATTATGAAGACATGTAGTAATAGTAGTACTAACAGTAATACTAGCAGTAGAGGTAGTAGCACCACGAGTAGAAGTACGAACAAGTAACATTTACAATAAGAGTAGATGTACTAGTGGCATTACTAACAGTAAGAATAATATTTTAGAAACACTTGCAGTGGTACTAGTATGGTAGAAGTACCAGTCTTACTACTGCTACTTACAGTAGTATCAGAGGAAGTAGGACAACGCCGATTCCAAAAAAGTTGGGACATTCTGTAAAACATTAATAAAACAGAATGTGATCATTTCCTAATCCTTTTTGACACTCAGTTCAATTGAAAACAGTACAAAGACAATATATCTAAAGTTGTACCTGATCAACTTCACTGATTTTTGTAAATATATACTTATTCCAAATTTTATACCAGCAACACATCTCAAAAAATTCGGGACAGGGCAACGAAAGATTGGGAAAGTTGTGGAATGTTCATCAACAGCTGATTGGACCATCGCCACAGGTAAAGATGTTGATTGGTAACAGGTGATAGGATCATGATTGAGTATGAAAGGGGCATCCATGAAAGGCCGAGTCAATCACAAGCAAAAATGGGGAGAGGTTCACCAACAGTTTAAGAGCAACATGTCTCAATAGCTGCAAGGGTTTTGAGGATTTCAGCATCTACAGACCATAATATCACCAAATGATTCAGAGAATCTGGAGAAATCTCTTCATGTAAGGGGCAAGGACCAAAACCACCACTGAATGTCCGTGACCTTCATTAAAAATCAACTTCATGAAGCATTTTACCACATTGTCTCGGGAACACTTTGGAAAACACAGTCGGTCACTGCATCTACAAATGCAAGTAAAGACTCTACCATATATCGACAAAATCCAGAAACACTGCTAACTTCTCTGAGCCTGAGCTCATCTGAGATGGAAAAGTATCCTTTGGTTTGGCAAGACCACATCTCAAATAGTTGTTGGAAATCATGGATGCCGTGTCCTCTGGGCTAAAGAGGAAAAGGACCATCCAGATTGTTACCAGCAGAAACTTCAGAAGCCAGCATCTGTGATGTTAGTGCCCATGGCCTGGGTAACACATCTGTGAAGGCTCCATGAATGCCGGAAAGTACATACAGGTTTAGGAATAACATACGCTGCTATCCAGACAACGCCCAGACGTCCCTGTTTATTCCAGCAAGATAATTTAGTTCACAAAATGGCTTTGGCTTTGGAGTGAAAAGAGTCCAGGTATTAGACTGCAGTCCAGACCTGTCCCCAAATGAAAATGTTAGGCGTATTATAAAACATCAAATACAACAACTGAGACCTCCGACTGCTGATCAACTGAAGTCATATATCAAACAAGAATGGGACAGAATTCCACTTTCAAATCTTCAACACATAATATCCTCTCTCGAGGATTTGAGTTTTTATTGTCATTTTACGTTTTTTGCAACTGGTGTTGTACCATTAAAAGCTGTACTGATAGTAGCTGATAGCTGATAGTAGTACAGACAGTTGGCAGTATTGTAGCTGTAATAGTAACACCAGTACCAGTAGTAATGGTTGAAGTGGCAGTGGTAGTATCAGTAGTAAAAGATGGAAAAGGATCACTAGCAACAGTAGCAGTAGTAACAGTGTTGGGGGGGTAGTGAACGTCATGTAATTAATCTTAAGTACATTTTGCAGTAGCCTGCTGGTAGTTCAATACATTCATTTATGCTTAGTGTTTCAAATAGTTAAATTATTTTTTTGCTACTTTTATGTACTGTAATTGAATTTCCTTTGACAGAACCTTATTATTTCATCCTGACCTCATCGGGCAGCACCTTCACCTTGACCTTCTTGTAGTGCATGTGTAAAAATGGAAGGTGTTGCTCAGTGCACACACAGCAACAGCGTCATCATTGATAAAACTCCTGAATGTCAGCCTGAGGAAGAATCACCATGGCAGTACTTCAACAAATACATGACACTGACTAGTTCCACTGCAAAAACTGCAGACAAAACCAAAGATGACGTTTCTTACACTTTCCCATGAATGCTCAGGAATTTTTTATTTTTTTTGTTCATGTGTGACGTGTAGAAGAGCCATAAAATCACTGGAGCTGCATTTTTTGCTGGCATGTAACTTTTTTTAAATTATATTTTGTTGTGATTTTGTTTCACTTTCATTGTCAATTCAATCTTTTTAATAAAGTACTTTGAACTGCTTTTCTTAGTAGTTCATCAACCTAGATCTCTCCCTAAAGTAGCCTTGCTGTAGTCCATCATCTTCCAGTGTGAAGTAATTGGTAGGTTGCAAAGCTATGCTTTCAAAGTAGTTTCCCTTACACTGAGTAGTAGTAGTAGTAGTAACAGTAGTGGTAACAGTAAAAGAAGTAGAAGTAGTGGTAGAAACAGTAGCAGTAGTATTTTGGTTGCAGCAGGACAGTGTCACCTGTGGTCTCAATGATGACATATCATCAGAGTACTGATAGCATAGCAGTAACAGTTTTTGAGTAGCAGTATCTGTAAAAGTAGTGTTCTTTTAGCAGCAGTGTCTCACCTGTGTTGTCAGTGATGTAAACTGAGTTTAAACAGTTGACCAGCAGCAGGAACACAATGATCAATAATCCATATCGAAACCTGTCCATCATGACAGATAGAGAGAGACAGACTGATAAATAGAGAGAGAGAGGGAGATAAACAGAGAGACAGACTGACTTAGAGCTGTTGAGTGCCGACTGAACACTAACAGATACTCCTTCACATTATCTCCTCCCTCTGTCTGTCTCTCCTCCCCCTCACTACTCTCTCTCTCTCTCTCTCTCTATCTCTCTCTCAGCAGCAGTACTAACAGTGGTAGTAATACTGTAATACTGCAGTAGTATAACAGTTGTAGCAATAGTAGTATATGATATAAGTTGACAGTTTAAGTTAATTTTAGTTATATAGCACCACATAATGTATCTCATGACACTTTTCATATAGAGCAGGTCTAGACCATACAGTAAGTGTTGCTATTATCAGTCGTACCAGACCAGACACTCTCCAGGGCTGACTGCCTTTGTTAATGTACTTCTGTTTAAAAACGTCAGTGACACTGGAATGCACCATCTGCAGTTGAAGCCTTATTTCTGCAGACATGTGAAATGAAGTCAGACAAAACATCAACAGTAGGAAACATGTGTTTAAGTGTCCAATTATCCAACTGAAATATTGTTTAGAGGTGCTACAAAACACTGGTTTGTCTGCCTGACACTGTCTGGTCACAACGTTATTTCCCCATCAGCATTAGGAGGAACTGTAGCCTTACATTTGATTGATTTGACTTGAATTTTTTATTGATTGAGTCATCGTAGTCCCTCCTCTCTGCTTGGAGCCGGAGATTTCAAGGTTTGCAGTAAAGCTGGATGGGTCAGTAGACTGTGTGGGAGTTTTCATCCAGGACTGCTGTGTTTACATTGAAATGCTGTATTATAGCAGAGCACAGCTGGAAACATGGAACTATTAAAATGTTTATATTGTAATAAAGTCTTATGTTTATGAATCTGTCAATATTTTTACTGTAAATTCTATCTGCCATCCTGTTTCCACTGTTACTTCTCACTAACTGCAGCCAACTTTGGACTCTGTTCATGTCCCTGTAAAATATATTATGTTTCCAGTGGAATAATAAAAAAGGTAAAAACATCCATCCATCCGCCCTCTCTCTAAAACTCTTGTCCTGAACCAGGGGTCAGGGTGAATGAAGTCTATCCCAGCATGCAACACCGCCTACTGGAGAAAACACTGCTCTCCAGTCAGTATGGATCAATACTGAGATCAGCTGATGGCTGAAGGTCAGAAACCCATATGTTTAATTAAAAAGAAGGTAGATAATGTTAGTATCAGCACCAGCTGGGTTCAGGTCATTTAATTTTAATATTTATCAGACAAATATCCATGTGAACAAAGTGATTATTTAATATATTTCTTTTGTCTTTATTATTAAAGTTCTTTTTTTTTACTGAATGGCTTGTTTTATTATTTCCTCTGCAGACTGATGGGATTTTCTATGCTGAGTCTCAGGGGACTAGTTGCTGAGGTCTGGGGATAGTTGGAGAGGTCCAAGGACTAGCTGCAAAAGTCTTGAGACTATAGCTGCAGATTTGTGGTAATGAGTTGCAGAGGTCTGAGGACAATTGCAATTAAAAACTGAGGAGTAGTTGCAGGAAGCCAGTTGGATAGAGCTGGGGAACGGTTGCATATACATGTGGAACACTTTCAGAGTTCTGGTACTAATTGTAGAGGACTAACGACTAGTTGCAGAGGTATTGGAACAAGTTGTACATATACTAAGGGACTAGTTGCAGAGGTCTAGGGACTAGATGCAGATGTCTGGGGATTCGTTGCAGATGTCTGGGGTATAGTTGCAGAGTTAATGGACTCCAAATTAACTAGGAAATGTTAAAGTGTTTATTTGTTCCATAGTATTCCTCATGGCATCATTAATATTATTATATATACATGAAACTCTGTGTTTATGTGACTCTGGTGAAGTTTGACCTGAGTCGATTCAGGTTTTACAAAAGTGTCGTGAGTAAAAATGTTTGGCTCCTCATTTAGCTCCTTGTGAACAGAGTGAAACAAAGTGTGGTCTGAGAGGCTGTAATAAGTTTCTAGTCTCATTTCCTGCTTCACTCTGACAGTCACAGCTCAGACAGGTAGGAACAAACTCTCTGCAGCTTCACATTAGATACACATATTATTATATATCTGTGTTCCAGCTCATAATCAGTCAGTGGTGGACGTGTCTGATATTATTATATTAAAAGTAGAAATACCACAATTACTTGTATTATAGTATTATCATAAAATGGACCTAACGAATAAAAGTACTCACACTACAGCTTGAATAGTCTCAGCCAGTTACAATTTTGTGTCATATTATATCACTTTTATTAATGCATTATTATGGAAGCACCAGAAAAACTTACTTTGCTCATTTTATAATGATTCCGATGGTTTAAGTTACTATAACAATATATTGTTTTAATGTAAATTGTGTGAAGTAACTAAATTTGTGAAACAAATGTAAAAAAGTAAAACATAGAAAGTAGCATTAATTAAGAGAAAAGTTAAAAGTAAATTTAAAGTACCTCAGAATTTTGAACTTTTTTTTAAACAAAATGTTCCAAACTTTTTGTCTTTAATTCAGTAAATTCCACAGTTCCGCTGAAAGACTTGAGACTGGGGAAGTAGCTCTGTCTGCAGGCACTGTCGTGTTCCTGTGTTGAGAACTGGACTGTGGCTGGTTCTAGGTCAGGTACTTTTATAAAGTAGGCGGCGAGGTGTTAGTTCACCTCCTGGACACTGTTGGGGTTCTCTTTGCACGGCACTGAACCCCATAGTGTTCAGGATACCACAATATGATTTATGAACATCTCTCCACTATATGTCTAGATCATCTGTGTGAATGAAACATAACAAAGAATAAGATATAGATAATGTTTTCTTATTTTTCTAATTAAAATAAAAAATTTTAATAATATAATAAATGATTAATATTATTAATACTGGTAATATTCAAAGTTCCTATATTTATGAGGTGTAATCAGGTTGTAAACATGTAATAAAATGTTTATAAAAGACTAATATAGCTAGAAGTGCTTATTGTTTATTATGTTGTGGATCAGGATCAGACAAGTCAGACAGTGACATGACAAACACACAAAGACTCTGGCATACACACCCACGCACACACCACTGAAAGAGTGTGTTTCCTCCTTACAGTGATTGACAGCTGAGGAAGGCAGAGCCAGCCTAGTCCTGCAGCTGCAGAGTTGACTTCAGAGGGCGGCCATGTTGGTTCTGGTCTGCTTATTGATTATGATGATGACGACAGTGAAGAGCGATGGTTAGTCGATTTGGTCAGTCGGTTTGGGAACACCTAGTCTCTTTCTGTCAATCATCTCAGGGAAGCAACATGAGACCAAAGGATGTGGTTTGAAATATTTATTTATTGGAAACAACAACTGTAAGAGGAAAAAACGAGCCAAAGAACAGAGGAGAGAGAGCACCTCAAATCAAATACATTGATAGAAATTACATAGAGCTCCTAAATCAGAGCAAATACCGTCTATTGTAGTACCTGCGTGCATGTATGTTGTCACTAATCAAAGCTGCAACTGGTCCACTGCAGTTTTATCACAGTAACATCTATGAGACACAGTGACATGCTGTTCATCACAGCCTGACAACAAGCTAGCTGAGGATAACTTGTTCCCTCGGGACTGGACATCTGAACTTTTGATGATATTTTGTATGGGGTGGATCCAAAGGAGAGCTCATTAAACTTCTAGGTGGCTCAGATGCAGGTGGTACAGAAGTGGATTCTGGATCCTGCTTTCACTTTCTTCAAAAATGCGAGATAGGCATTATGATAAACATGATTCCAAATGCTAGGAGTAGGTTTCCAGGGTTAAAGGGTTAGATGGTATTACTTAATTTGACATGAGACAGATCTGAGAAAAGTGATGTCATCATGGTGACAATACACCTCTGATAAAAAAAATTGTTACATCATTTTCTTTTTACATAGCCTGGTAGCAATTTTCCAATTATTAAGGTTTTAGTGAAAATGGCGTGGGTGGTGGTATGCGCCTCTGAGTGCTTCAGTTGATAATCCACTCACTGTAAAGTTTACTGTGACGTTTGTGTGATAATTCACTTGACATAGTACTGGGACAAATGAGTTGATCTGTTTTTGTGTGACCTTTGACTCCAGCTTCGCCTGCAGAGATCATTACAGCACACAGTGGTGAGGCTGTCCTGCTGACCTCAGACCTGCAGGAGGCGGGGATGAAGCATATTAAGGACATCAGGTGGACTCACCCCCACCTGGTGATCTCACTGTTGAACAACCTGACAAAGTGCCACCACGGACGGTGCGAGCTGCTGAGAAACGGCTCACTGAGATTCAGCCGAGTTCAGACTGCAGACTCAGGAAACTACAGGCTGCAGGTGTTTGATGAAAGAGGGAATCGATTGAAGGTGAAAGAATTCCTGCTCAGAGTGGACGGTGAGTCCAGGACTGATACCAACAAGGAAGAACTAAACAATATATATACTCGCACCAGACAGTCCTTTTAAAGAGGTCGGAGGAATGTATATGAATACAAAATACGGAGGACTTCTTATTCGGCCCTGGTGTTTTCAAAACATATCAGACAATATATTTAGAATATACTGAGAATACTTGTCAACAGTAGTGTTTGTCTGTCTGTCATCAGATATCAGCAGCAGCAAGAGCAAGATCAGTGTTGTGGTGGTGTTGATATCCTGCTTCCTCCTGTTGCTGGTCTTCTTCTTCATCATCTTATTCATTGTCATGAGGAGGAGGAGTCAAAGGAAGAGGACAGCAACAGGTACAACATACAGTCTGACATAAAGACCTGGTTCCTCTAAACTCTCAGTAGATTTACAAAGTTTAATCAAAAGATTATTAATCTGCTCTCCTGCCTCAGGTCCACTGCAGGAAAGTATCTATGAGGTGATGCACCGTCACCATAGCAACAACAGGAAAGAGGAGGAAAAGCTGGAAAGAGAGGAGGAGTCTCATTATGGTAACACACACACACTCACACACTGTCGCTTCCAGTTGCTTACAAATGCTTGTGAAAACTTACAAAAACTTGTTCTACTCTCCACAGTTCCCTGCAATCCGGTTGTTTCCATGGAAACATCAATAACACAGATGTCTGCAGATATAGAAAATGTCTATGTGTGACGACCAATCACAATTCACCTTGTTTTAATTGCACTGTGCCTTACCTGGACACCCCTCATTTGATTTTGCCTCTTATCTCTTGTGCTTTTTTCAATTGTTATTTTTCAATGAATAAATAAATAAATAAAAGCAAACATGAAGGAAGACATTGTGAATGACCCTGTAAATTTAGTTTTGTTGAGTTGCAATAAAATGTTTGAAAAAGATTACCTCAATCAAATACATATACGCTACAAAAACCTGACATTATTAACAGAGGATAAAAGTCTCATGCCAGCTAAGGGTATCAAATGCCTAGTTAAATTGAAAACGTATCAGCCTGGATTTTCTAGATTTCATCTTAAAAGGTGATTTTTAGTAAGCAGTTCCAGTGATTATGCTGTCCTGACTTTAATCTAGAGGTCTGGGGACAAGCTGGATTTTGGGGACGAAGTGCAGAGGTCTGGGGACCAGTTGCAGAGTTCTGAGGACTAGCTGCAGGGTTCAAGGGACTAGTTGCAGAGGTATTGGGACGACCTGCAGTAATCTGAGGGCTATCTGCAGAGTTCTGGGGGCTAGCTTCAGGGTTCTGGGCACTTGTTACAGAGGTCTGGGAACTAGCTACAGAGATCTGGGAACTAGCTACAGAGATCTGGGAACTAGCTACAGAGATCTGGAAACTAGCTACAGAGATCTGGGAACTAGCTACAGAGATCTGGGAACTAGCTACAGAGATCTGGGAACTAGCTACAGAGATCTGGGAACTAGCTACAGAGATCTGGGAACTAGCTACAGAGATCTGGGGACTTGCCATAATTATTTTTATTGATTGTGTCATCTGGGTATAGGACTGAACTAAATCTGAGCTCAGCCTAGTGAACCACTCTTTTTGTAAGGATGTTTTGTAGCTCATTTTATATTTAGAATAGAAAAACAAAATTATTCATATGAGTAAATGAATGACTGATATTAAAGTGATAATAAATGACAGTAAACCCCAGTATGTGAGGATATATACTCATTTATTTTTACATTTTTAGAAGGAAAAAACAACTCTTTCCTGAAACAATGAATCCTGAATTACAATAAACACATCACACGGATGTGTGTGTGTGTGGGGTGGTGGTGGGGGGGTGTCCTAGGGGTCAGGGGGGGTTGCTGTCACTGCAGGAACATTCATAAAAGAGAGATGCATACTGTATATAGATTTGTTTGCAAAAATGATGTTTTTCAGCAAAGTCAGTAAATATTTAATTATGAGGAACAATACTGATCAAAAGGTTGATCATGAGTAAAAAACTGATCTCACCGCCCCCAAAAAGTTAATGAGTAAACTTAATAAATCTGCAGGAAATACTGAAAAATATTTAAAAGTATTCATCTGAGATCTGAGCTATCAGTCCAACTGTCTTGTTCTTCTTCCTCAGAGGGCAGTGATCTGTTCTTCCTCCTCCTCTCTCTCCTCTGCCCCAGGTGTCTGCAGAGAACCCAAACAGACATTTAATCATTAAGGGTGACAAATGCTTTTACAGTTTGTCTCTGCTGTTTCTGTTGTAACAAATATTGAATTAAGTTTTCTGTTCAGAATTCACTGAGCTGAGCAACAAACAGAAAAAGCCACAAAACAAACACACACTGCACATAAACACTCAAACAGCAGCACAGAAAGTCACACATATTTATAAAGAGATTGGTTTATTAATATGTCAATCCATCATCTTGTACTATTTATTTGTTACATCTGTCTATGCAATACTGTAATATTTGTCTGAGGATGTATGACTTATGTTGTAGCATATTTCCCATATAGGTGTTTTATTTTGTGTGTTTTCTATTGTCTTGCCTGAAAGTTGTACAGAGCAGTTCATTTCCACCACTGCCAATGACAATCCTCACTTCAGGGACAATATATATAGTATATCTGATCTTAATTTTAGATGAGACCTTTATAATTTATTCAATTTAAACACTGCAAAGTATTTTTGATGGGGATCTGAAAGAATCTGAGCAGTGACTATAGGTTCAGAGCAAATGTGTTTGGATGTTTCTGGTCAGCTGGTACCTGTAGCTGATCAGATGATTCATCAATCATACAATCAGTGTCATCCATAAAAACTCCTTATATATAGTATGTAATGTATACAATTTTAGTATACTGCAGTAAAAGAACTTTATTGTTCAAGTTTTCTGATGACTAAAATCACAGTATTCATTTTTTTTGTGTTTTATCATGAATGATTCTTTATTCAGTGATATAATTACTCAAACAAGTCATAATAGTCTCTCAGTTGCAATGAATACATTTAAATCTAAACATTTTGTATCTGAACATGATGAAGCTGTTCAGTTTCAGTCTCCATATGTGAAGAAGAGACGCCTGATTTCTCAATATTTAACACTGCAACCGGATTGCAGATGAGTTTCAGGTGAATTAAAGGTAAATAACATGTGTGTTACACTTAATACTGTGTGGTGCATTTACCAGAAACAATAGTGTATGATGGATGATGAACTCTCTCGTGAGTCTGAGCAGATCCTGATTCATAGTCTGAAACAGAGTTGGCACCAGGACCAGAGCCAGATTTTGAGCCGACATCCTGTTCACCTGAGAGAACACTTGGATCCTGAGGAGGAAAAAGATCTGGAATCAGATCTAACACAGTCAGTTGAGATATCAGCTGTTCTCATCAGCTGGTAACAGCTATCCAATAGCAGAGTGACATGCCTTCATTGTCAGACTATCATCTTGCTGCTGCCTTCTTAAATATGATTCTCTCTGTACCTCTAGTTTTTTCCTGCTACTGTTATATGTGGAACTCCACCTCTCCATTTCCACCCACTCTTCACAGATTGACTAACTTCATCATTTCATCAGCCTCACTAGTCTCAGCAGAGTCATCAGCCACCACCACCACCACCACCAGTGTCTGGACTCCACTGGGGTAATGTGTCTTGCTGCTGTTCAGGGCAGATGCCCTTCAGTCGCAATCCCCCTGAAGAGTCTGAGCACCAAAGACTTTCTGACAATAGAAATATCACACATTTCTAATATATTTAATCTAAAAGACAACAGATACAGCCATATTTGTAATATCTGTCATATCTGTGTAATTGTACAATGTAAAATCTGCTTGATGAAACTTAATTAAACCTCCCAAAATTAGTGTTTAATATCAGCTCAATGACTTCAACTACTGATACTTCAAGTGCAACATAATGTGTATGGGTGTTTGTGAGTGTTGTTACATGTAGAAGTGTCCAAACAGCGCGTTCAGTGTTGCTCGGTTGTCAGCAGGAAGTTGCCTTAGCAACCGTCGATAGGCTGAAAACCTAAATCGTTCGTCTGAAATCACTGAGAAAGAAAAAGTAATTAGAGTGTTAGAATGTTAGAGTGAGTACCACTGCAATATTACTCCTGCTGCTACTGCTTTTGATTTTCCTACAGATATTTGTACTTCAAACGTACAATTATATGTACTTGTACAACTTGTATTTGTACTAACTCGCGGCGTGCAGCCACTGCTGTCGCTCTCTGTCCGGGATCAAACTCTCCTGCTGGCGGACATATTGTTTGAGAGCAGAGGCAGCGTTCAACACACCCTGCTCATCACTCTCCAGAGGGGCAGATTTAGGTGATGTCATCAGAGCCTCCACCAATCGGTTGACTTTGCTAGTGATGCCACAGCGCCGGTACACGCCCTCCACCTTCAGACCTGACAGACAGACAGACATGATTCCTCCCACTGTGATCTTTTAAGTGTTCCTATATGTAAATGTATGAATGCAAACTGACCATAGGTTGTGACGTGGGAGATGCAGCGTTCGATTCCTGGTGGAACTGAACCCCTCAACCCCACATCCATCACTGGGTACAGAGACGGACGAGCTGAGCTGTGATTGGCTGCAGGAGGATGCTGTGGAGCTGTGCTCCGTTTGGTCAGAGCTCTCTGGAGGTGTTTGAACCAAGACTGACAGCTATGCTGCACCTCAAAACGGAACGATACAGTCCTGATGAGAAAAAAAGATGTAACTTGTGATATCACATACCTGGGGTGAGCTCAGTCAATCAAAAGTCAGGAAATATAAAAGAAAACATGTATCTGTTATTTTGTAATAAAATCAATGAAACTACTTCTGACACAAACAGATTCCCATGTAATTTTAAAACATTTAAAGATGCAACTAAATGTGCAGTGATGCTGATGTCATACTAAATATCCCACAATACACATCTATTTTGTATAAATTTGCAAGGCCGAAATAATTTACAACAACATTAACATTAACAACAATTTACAACAACACAGTGTTTTGCATTATTACATCCTGCACCCATGTAAATATGTGTATGTGTGTGTTGCACACTTGTCTGCGGTCCTTATGGTGATGATGTTTTCAAATGGATCCATCTCTAAACAAAGAAAATAAAACCAGATTTGATCAGATTTGAAATCTAATTCATTTAATACATTCACTCACATGTTTAACTTTCAGTTTTCTATATTTGTTACCCGTTTGTTCCATTGCAACAGTTTAAAACCACTTAAACTCTTGATTCATCTGCACACCTCTTTCAAGTTATAACCGTGACAGTAACATTAATATATTCTGGGTTAATGCAACGATTAGAACATTTTCTAGCTATTTCCATATTCTCAAATTCATTCCAGCTCCAGTAAACATGCTCAGATCATCTGTCTCAACAGCTGTAGAGAGACGAATGTCATCTGCATAGAAACAAACCTAGTCTCTGTTGGTAACATGTAAAGTCTGAACTAAAGAGAATCAGAGTGGACCCTTGTGGGACATGATGCAGTGTCTCTGATGAGAAGAATGTGGGGGTCCAGGGCCCATATTTCATCTTATTTTTCATTATTTAAAAAATCAACAATATTAAAAAATTCCAATCACTTTAGTTCAGCCTCTTGTTTTGTAGAGAAACATTCAGCATCTCAGTGGAAGCATTTTGAAGCAGAGATCACCGCAACAGGAATTTGTAGTAGAAAGGACAAGAGTTGTTGGATGTGTGGATGAAAATTAATTCAAATTTATATTTTCATTCAAAAATATTTTTTAGAAGCCTATTTATATTTAGAACACTCAACAAATGGAAGCACATCCTGACTTTCCATTTCTCCTGTTTAAAATGAATTATTAATATACTTTCTTTCAACATCTTTACCCTTGCATTCATACAGATTGTATTTTCAAAGATTAATTAGATTATTAGATTAATGAAAAGACCGTGTTACCGTTGTGAGTGACTGAGCTCAGTTCCATCTTCAGAGTCTGTTGAACGCGTTTGTTCACAGGATGAACACTGATTCCATCCTCCCACAGTAACAACCAGACATCAGAATGACTTGAGGCTCCACCCACTTCTACAACACATACTTTACTGACAGCAGAGGCCCCTCCCACCTCAGCATAAGACACGCCCCCCGGGAGAATAACCTGGAAATATGTCGACATTTCAGGTTACATTGATGACTAGAACTCAGTTTATACTGATGAGTAGAACTCAGGTTATGCTGATAGAACTCGAGTTATACTGTTATGTTGAACTCAGGTTATACACATATGTAGAACTAATGTTATATTCATAACTACACCTGAGGTTACACCAAATACATACCTTCAGTATATGAACCAAGTGACTCAGCAGTGCTTCCTGGTTGTCAGCAGCACAGTTCAGTTGATCGTTCAGTGTCACCATCTCAAACTCATGATCTGGTCTGAAAACGCACAAACACATGGACAGGAAGTGAGAAACTAAGTATTAGGAAAAATAAATACATTTGAAAGAAATGTGTAGCTAGTTTACAGTAAATTTGTAATGGATTACTTAATTATATTTTTTAATTATTAATTTTAAATGACTAGATTTCTTTCATGATAACACATGCCTCATGAACTCATGAAAAGTCCTCCATGTGGCTTTTGTTTAAAAAGAAAGAGTGAACTCATGCAGAACTCATGCTGACTGACTAACTTTTATTCAAAATTACTTCAGTCTGTTTTTAATAATGACACCCATTTGTTTTCACTAGTTATTTAAGCATATCTGTTGTCCCTCTCTTGAAGAGGGAAGAAATCAGTTTGCATTAGTATTGGTATTAGTACAAATACCATCAGTAGTATTAGCAGTATCAGTATTGTAAGTAATAGTATTAGCAGTATCAGTAGTATTTACCCGTCTTTGAGGAAGACAGACAGAACTTCTCGCAAATCAAGGACGTCACATGCTGCTGAGTTGTTTTCGACTGAGAAGAGAAAACGATCCTCTTCTAGTTTACCATGAAGCTCTTCCTCTTCCTCACCTGTACACACACACACCACACACGCACACACACACACACACACACAGAGAGAGAGAGAGAGAGAGAGAGAGAGAGAGAGAGAGAGACTGGTATGATCTATGGTGGCCTTTCAGTTCAAAACACAACATTTTAGAAAATTACTTTAATAGTGGCATGTCAGAGAACACACAAAAAATATGTTTTTTTTTAATTTGCTCTTGCAGTTTCTATGTTTGTCCTCTCATAGCCACCATAAGACATTCTGCAGGTTCAAACATTATTCCTGAAAAAAATGGGTAAAAAATTCTGCAAAGAAACAAAAAAATGTTTATAGAAAGTATCTTGCAGTTTGACTGCAGTTTTTTTTATTCGATAATTCTTCTCATATGCAATATTTTTCAATATGTGTTAGCTCATTATAAATTCATCCACATCACTCATCCTACCTGCAGGGGCGTAGTCAGGTCTCCTATTGGCTGACTGTGGCTGGTAAGGCGAGACCTCTGAATAAAAACAATAAAAAACAGAACAGTATCCAGGTGAGTACTTTATACAGTAAGTTAATGTAAGGGACCACACCCACCAGTGATGACACTGAGTGGCCCTGTACATTACATGTGTGTTACCTGTGTGTGTGTTACCTATGCATTCATTACCTGTGTACTCGTTGTGTCTGAGCAGCTCGGTCTGCAGCGCCTGACCTGCCTTCTCAGCCAGCAGGATGGGGGAGGGGCTCTGAGGGTCTGACAGAGAAACCTGTACACAGGTGAAATCATTCAGATACAGGATATACACACATCATTACTTTTATTATTTTTTCCGACAATTTGGACTTAAGCAAAAGGTCATTCTCACATCAAAACAGACTGACACTGAAATTAAGTATGAGGCTCAGACTGTACAGAATGTGTTTAAGCACAGAATTTATCAGGGACTCAATGAAAAACATGAAGACATTAGGAGAGAATTAAGGTCACTCCTCTCTGACTCATCCGTGAGAGATGAAGCCTTACTGAAACAATTCGTCAAAACGACCAGCGAAGAGAGTGAAAGGAGACGTCGCCTGGGTCGTAACACACGTACCAAAATCATCTATGCCCAAAGTGGACAGGTAAACTCAAAGGGCCAGGAGACACCAAAGAGGACTCTGCCCAGAAAGGTAAAGATGAGGAAGTGCAGAAGCTGAGTGCACAAGTACAAGCATTAACGCAAATGGTGGAGTCATTACAAAATTTAAGGATGCAGTCTGATACACAACATCAGCATCCACCACAACAGTCATGCCACTGGGTCAATTATCAGACAAAACAGCAACCACAGAAACGAGGGAAACTGCGTGGCTGTCCTTCCTGTGTTGAGCAAAACCTGCCAAACTGTCATCATTGTTTTGCATGTGGTGAAGAGGGACACCGTGCTGTGGGTTGTTTAAAGAGACGCAAGCCGGCGGAAAACCAGCGGCTGTCACTGATGAGGGACGACCTGTGATCAGCAACAGCATCAAGTCCCAGAAGAATTGCGGAAACACAGAGCAACCTCCACAGAGTCACCAGCCTGCTGCTGCCTCCCCAGACCACCTAGTGGATGAAACCCTCAAATGAGAAAGTTGCACAGTTAATCGGAAAAAAATGTTTATTGAAATGTAACATGAACGGTTATGCTGTGACTGCTCTGCTTGACACAGGTGCCCAGGTCAGTCTGATAGATCGACTCTGGAGACAAAAGTACTTACCAAATCAAGAAATCCGCCTGCTAAGTGGGAGATCATGGTCTGGATGTGTTTGCTGCCAATGGAGAAACAATCCCCTATGATGGATGGGTGGAAGTGATTGTCAACTTGCCTGGTAATGATGACCCAGACTATTCTATTAAAGTCCCATTCCTTGTTAGCCGAGTTGACCGGATAAGACCGTTGCTAGGCTTTAATGTTATTCAGGAGATAATCCTAGGGCAAAAAGAGGAAAGAGACACCCTACCCGCCATATGCAACCTCCTTAAAGGAGCCATGCAAATTGAGACTGAGAAAGCTGAGGCAGTTGTAAACTTCATCTAGGTTGAGAGAAAATCTAGCAAGAATGAAAATGTGTCAATCAGAATAGGCCATCATGATATTGTTGTCCATCCAGGTCAAATTACCCACCTTAAATTCCCAGTACCTGCAAATTTCAATGAATCTGTTGCCTTATTCGAACTATGTACTGATAATCCAAAGCTAGAGCAATTCGACATGGGGAATGGACTTGTTGAAGTTCACCATACTGAAAGACCGTTTGTTGAGATCCCGGTGGGCAATGCAACCAAACACGATGTGATTCTAGCTAGTCGCACTGTTATAGGCAGCATCCAAGTCATTTACAGGATAGTTGAAACAGACCAAACTGACAGGGTGCGTGTAAATGAGGTTGACACACCCTCCACAATAAAGCAGAATAATGAAACCTCCTCAGCACAACCAACATTGTGGCATTCACCTGTTGATATCAGCCATCTAAATGAGCAAGAACAAACAGTAGTGAAGCAGCTGCTATATGAAGAGTCCAACGCCTTTGCTCATGATGACGGTGACATGGGATGCATTCCAAGTCTTCAAATGACAATCTCTGTGACAGACAACATCCCTGTTCAACGTTCCTATGTGTCTATTCCAAAACCACTGTATAGGGAGGTTAAGGAGTATATCCAAGATCTGCTTGCTCGAAAGTGGATAGTGAAATCCAAATCACCCTATGCAGCTCCAGTGGTATGTGTACGAAAGAGGGACGGGAGTTAAAGGCTCTGCATCGATTACAGGCTGCTTAATCGAAAAAGTATTCCAGACAGGCATCCACTCCCACGCATCCAAGACCTAATGAACACACTTGGAGGATATCGCTGGTTCTCTATCTTGGATCAAGGGAAAGCATATCACCAGGGGTACATTGCGGAGGGATCCAGACACCTTACAGCGTTCATCACCCCCTGGGGCCTGTATGAGTGGGTCCGCATCCCCTTTGGCCTTTCTAATGCCCTAGCTGCATTTCAGAGGTGTATGGAGGAGGTTTTTGATTCCCTACGAGATGAATGCTGCATCATCTACCTGGATGATGTACTCTGTTATGCCAAATCCTTCAATGACCATGTGGAAGGACTGAGGCGGGTCCTGAGAGCTCTCAAACACCATGGGATCAAACTCAGGCCGACCAAGTGTGAGTTTTTCAAACAAGAGGTGCGCTATGTTGGGAGGCTTGTATCAGCTGATGGGGTGCGGATCGATACCAAAGACATAGCAGCCGTCCAAGCTTTGAAGGAAAAAACCCCAAGCACTGTTGGAGATCTGCAAAAGCTACTTGGATTTCTAAGCTATTACAGAGCCTATGTGCAGGATTTCGCGAGAATTGCAAAGCCTTTGTATGACCTCCTGCAGGTGAAAGGAAATCACGCAGCGTTATCGCAGCCCAAGACAATAAAGGGCAAAGGAGGCCAGCTGGCTTCAAAAACTCCCATACACTGGACACAGGAACATCAAATAGTCCTCGATCAACATCTTGTCCAGCCCACCTGTGTTAGCCTACCCCAACTTTGACCTACTTTTTGTGTTACACACGGATGCATCCGCAGAAGGCCTTGGAGCAGTGCTATATCAGCGGCAGGAGGGAAAGATGAGGGTTATTGCCTATGGGTCAAGGACACTGTCAGCAGCAGAAAAGAATTACTACATGCACTCAGGGAAGCTCGAGTTTCTTGCACTCAAGTGGTCGGTGTGTGAGAAATTTCGAGATTATCTTTTCTATGCTCCCCATTTCACAGTGTATACCGAAAACAACCCCCTGACCTATGTAATGAGCACCGCCAAATTAAATGCTGTTGGTCACAGGTGGGTTGGGGAACTGGCAGACTTCCGTTTTGAGGTCAGATATAGGCCAGGTAAAGTCAATATTGATGCTGACACCCTCTCCAGAATGCCACTTGACATCACAGAGTATGTCGCTGCCTGCACAAAGGAACTGTCAAAGGACACAATCCAAGCAGCGTGGGAAGGTAGTCAGGCAGCCAAGGAGAGTGATGTGGCCTATGTCGCTGTGTTGAGCTTGTCACAGGAGAACTCAGACACAGGCACACTGGGACCCTGGTCAGTGATAAGCCATGAAGAGCTTGAACAAGTTCAGAGATAGGACAGAGTGATAAGTGAAGTAATCAAACTAAAGGAAAAACACACTCACCTAACAGAACATGTGAGGAAGGGTGTCAGTGGCTCAGTCAAAAGGCTCCTACGGGAGTGGGGACAACTTCAGCTTGAAAACGGATTGCTGTACAGGAAGACAAGGCAGAAGCGACAACTAGTCTTACCTGAAAAGTACAGATCCGTTGCTCTGAAATACCTTCATGATGAAATGGGCCATGTAGGAACAGAGAGGGTCATTAGTTTAGCCAGAGACAGATTCTATTGGCCCTACATGAAGAAAGAAATTGAGGCATATGTGACAAGAAAATGCCCATGTATCAAAAGAAAGAAACCAGTGACACATGTCAGGGTTCCTATGGGTTCTATTGTCACCACAGCACCCCTTGAACTGGTATCTATTGACTACATGCATCTAGAGCCAAGCACAGGAGGGTTCGAGTACATATTGGTTGTCGTTGACCATTTTACTCGGTTTGCCCAAGCCTATCCCACCCGGAATAAGTCAGGGAAGACAGCTGCAGAAAAGCTTTTTAATGATTTTATTCCGAGGTTTGGCTATCCCAGAAAGCTCCATCACGATCAGGGTCGTGAATTCGAAAACAGCCTGTTCAAGACCTTGCAGCAACTTTCAAGAATTGGACACTCGAGGATCACACCCTACCATCCTCAGGGTAACCCAGCAGAAAGGTTTAACAGAACCCTTCTTCAGCTGCTTCGGACCCTGAATAACAAGGAAAAGACAAAGTGGAAGGAACACTTACCACAAATGGTCCATGCCTACAATTGTACAAGGCATGAGGCAACAGGATACTCACCATTTTACTTACTCTATGGACGCCATCCTCGTCTTCCTATAGACCTACTATTTGGCCTGACAGCTGAGGACGAAGCCACATCCCCAAGGGGATATGTAGAGAAGTGGGCAGTGAGGATGAAGCAACCATATAAAATTGCCTCTGAAAACAGCCATCTTTCCAGCACAAGAGGAAAACAGTATTATGACCGTCATGTGAAAGGGGTGACTCTTCAACCAGGTGACCGTGTACTAGTCCGAAACCTCAGTGAAAGGGGAGGCCCAGGAAAACTGAGATCTTACTGGGAGGACACTGTATATGTTGTCAAAGAGCAGATGAACGATAGCCCTGTGTACAAAGTGTGTACAGAAAAGGATGGTAGCAGAATCCACACTTTGCACAGAAACCTGCTGCACCTAGTTAACGACTTGCCTGTTGACTTGCCTGCACCATCTGGGTCTGTAAGGAAACGAAACCAACCTGTACCCCTACTATCATTATCACCACCACATAAACAAACAAGGAAAAGACGAATAGTCGGTGACCATCAAGAGGGACTGTCAACAAATGGTGACTCTGAGTCGGATGAGAGTGACGGCACAGGTTGCTGGCTGCAAATGCCTGTGGGGAGAGAGTTGCCTCAGCGGCCTGTGGGACTTGCTCGGCAGCCAGAGGTTGACCCAGCCCACTCCCACTTGAACCAGGGTGATCAGGAGGAAGAATTACCTGACATTTATGGCGGCACAGCCTTTATCCCAGAGCTATCAGGTGAGGGAGCAGAACAAGGGGAGGGAGAGTCACGGGAAGAGAATAGGTCAGTGTTGTCCCAATCCCCCAATAACCACCCAGGATATGGACTAAATCCTGTAACCTCACAGACGGACAGTTTTCTGCCTAGTCAACAGACTAGTTCCCTGCAGTCAGCTGATAAGTCAGCCAGTTGACCGTAGTACAGCAATCAGGACATCCACATGTGACAAAAAGCCAGCTCAGATGTTAACATATAGTCTCATATGTTAGGCCATATGTTATGTCTAGGCCAGCCCTCTTACCAACAAAAGGGTACGGTCAATGCTGTAACAACCTATAGGCTAGCACACCCACCAGTGTGGGACATGCAACTTTCTTATAACCAGCCACACCACATTCCATACCAGCCACCTCATACCATACCATATCAAATGCTACCCTGTACTTCCTTTGTGCCTTATATTATTCCGGCAGGGGTTTATTGAAGGTGTGCAGCTAAAAATTTATATAAGTTAATTGAGTGTTGATGTGTTAACGGTACAAAATCTGGTTTGCGTGCAATGTCAGGAGCCATCTTTCTTTGTTAGGGAGTGTGTGACGCACACAAAAGATGTGGTCACATTTATATGTTAATTATTTTAATACAGATATGGCACAAATTCCGATTATGAACATATATTTTCTGATCTGTATGTGGATCTGTCCAGTGTTTGAGATAACTTTAAATCAGTCTTTAAGGACTTAGTTTTGATGTAATACCGAAAAGGGTCAAGAAGGGGCAGCGGGACATTGGACTACTGGCCGGAACTCCGCTGTGTGCTCCTGTTGCTTTCCGTGTCAGATTGGTACGAGGAGCCAACGCAGCAACAGACTAACGTTGTCCTGTCCTGCTTATTCCTTATATCTATCAGGCTAGTGTGCTATATAAGCACTAATATGATGAAGTATAACATGTAAGAGTTTCAGGATGTATTTAAGATCACTGTGAGAAGAGTAAAGATGTTGTTTTTGTTATATCTGAGTAGTTTATTACGGTCCGTGAGTTTTGCTAGCATGGTGGTGAAATGGTTAGCTATTAGCCACCGCCATGTGTCCTCTTTACATTTGAGTTGAACGCTCAGGGGCTCTTTTGTCTATAATTGCACTTCAAACTGAATTAATTAACCAAGTGTACCTGCATATGTCTCGTTATTTCACTCACTTAGAGTTAAAGTTACATTGGTAAAACCACTATTTGTGTTACTGTCATGGAAATGTGATTTCATTGATACAAATGGTATTGTTATAAAAATATGGTTTAAAAATATGTTAAATGAAATTAAAGATTGTTACAGGGAGCCAACGCAGCAACAGCCTAACGTTGTCCTGTCCTGCTTATTCCTTACATTTATCAGCACTGTTTGCATGGTCTTATGTTTGAGACCTGTAACATCTCCACAAGAATTTTTATGTTGATTAATTACTTAATACACATGTGTGTATGTGTGTGTGTGCGCAGGTGTTAGTGTGTATGACTGATTATTGATCTAAACAAGAGTCATAAAAGAACAAAGTGTAACTCCATCAGACCTTTGCTCCAGAGCAGATCAGAGACATTGTTTCTTCGATGTCTTCTCCACAAACCACCTGAGTCAGCCTCTGAAAGACACACACACATCATCACACATCATCATGCACCTGTACAGGTGATGTCTGACAAAGAAATATGGTCTCATGTTTGGTTGGTTGTGTTTACATATAACAGCTGTTCTTTTCATCTGCACTCCATAACAGCACAGGCCTGACAAGTCCACCAGATGCTGCTGTTATGATAGATTTTGAAGTGAATGTGGAGAAAGAATCCTAACAGTAATATACAGTCAGTACACTTTTACAAAATAAGAGTCCAATTAAGAACACTGAAGACCTTCACTGAGTGTTAATTTAAACCAAATTTGGGCAAACTGTCAGAAACAGAAATCTTCACACAAAAATATTTTACATAGATACATACTTTCATTTCTATTGTATGTTTGTATATAAGTATTTGAATTGTGTAATAAAATCCAAATATTTTCATACATATTCTAAAAATATGATTGAACATTATTGAATCTGAACACAGTATGAATTCTAAAGACAACCTATATATAGTCCTGTGTTAATTCATTAAATGTGTATAGTTTTTTGCAATATACTGTATACCTCTCTCTCTCTCTCTCTCTCTCTCTCTCTCTCTCTCTCTCTCTATATATATATATATATATATATATATATATATATATATATATATATATATATATATATACTATTACTATAAATGTGTTCATACTTCTTACATCACCAAAATTGATATATTGGTCACACATGACAAAACATATTTTCTCTATATTATGAAATACATTTGCTAAAAATGCACACATGTGATTTATATGTCCCGGTTACTGGTGAAAGCCTTATATGTAATTCACAAACATAATTCTATGGAAATTATTCTATGTAACTTAGTGTTCTATGTGTCAGACCTGATTCATCAGAGAGGTCGAGGAGGCCAGAGCGTGGACTCGTCTGTAGCGCCCCTTGATGTATTTATCCTGAATGAAATTTGACCTCTCTTCATCAGATGATGCCGGATGCAGCTGCTCCACCGCTGGCACAGCTGGAGACCACACTTGATTGGCTAGCCAGTTACCATATTTAACAAACAGCTGGGTGAGGAAGGGATTAAAAGTCATGTATGAGTGGTCCAGTTCCCTCCTGGCTTATGTGAATGGTTCAGTCTTCTCCTCTTACCTGCAGGAGTGGTTCAGTCCAGACTTTGTTGTCCATTTTCAGACTGCGTACCTTTGACAGGTTGCTGCCCAGACCTCGATGCTGACCTGAAAACTGACACTGTTAGCGTTCTGCATCAACCAACACATCTATGAGCAACATTATCATTCCACATTTCCACACAACTAAGTTCTCTTGTTGATATCAGTGAGACATGTCAGAGCATTTATAGAACTGGATAAATATATACATAAATACAGTTGTGTGTCATCTACATATTGGTGTATTTGATACTAAGATAACTGAAAACATTGCCCAGACAGAAAAGATATAAAGGAAATGGTACAAGGCCTAGAATTGTTCCTTTGGGAACAAAACAAGAATGGAACCATGTCTCCTAAAAAGTATATTTACAGTGTATACAAATAAACTATACTACTTAGCTTGAAACTGTTAATAGGTTTAGAGGGAAATGTAATGCCATCCAAAGATTACATTTGCCATTAATATAATAAGGAAATGTTGAAATATTTGCCCTTGTTATACAGTATCTGCTCAAAGTGACTAAAATCAAAACTGCAAACTGGTCTACTTTAATATCCTCCTCAACCTCTGATTGCTTTGTGAAGATAAATTTAGAGTTTCATTAACTCAAAGAAACATATCGTTTGACACAGCAAAATTATTGGAAAATAAATTAGCTAAAATATATAAATGTGATTTGGGGGTGACAGGGTTGCACACATTATAAGAATACATGATTAGCCTCTAAGTCCTCCGTTAGCTCGTACCAGCACAGGCGTGACAGATGACCAGCAGCAGGTTGACTGATGCCCATTCAGGATTGGCCGAGCCACAGTCACCACACACTTTGTTGTTAGGGTTTTCCCAGAGACGCTGCGCCACCTGACTGCAAGACAATGCATTGCGAATAGATGCGGATAGACTGTCCAACCAGATGGACTGGTCTTTTGCCGAATCAACAGATATACTGCGCAGGGGGAGGGGTTATGGAGAGATTGAAGACACCGGGGGGAAAGAATGAAGGACAGGGAGAAGACACACAAACAAAAGAAAGAAATACCTTTAGGACTTAACATCACTTTTGTAAATGACAAAAACTGACAGTCATTCAGAAAGAAAGACAGATGTATACTTGAAGGTCTTGTAAGGAGTGATGAGGGTAAATGAGTGTTTTCCTGTCAGTTTGACCATGGCCACAGTCAGGGGGACAGAGAATGAGGCAATGCCCAGCTGAAAGCCTTCCTTGTTAGGATAAATCCAGAGGTTGTGACCCCAGACAGCAGCGTAGGCACGGCTTCGTGTGTCCTTGATGGTGATTTGTCCATGGAGGTCTGGGGGGGCGGGACTTGGCTGGCCTCGAGATGCCAGAAGAGATGTGACCCAACCTTCATGGACCTCTGAGAGATGAGAAAATATAAAAAATAATCATCGGATACAACCTCATCGCCTTACAACTCATTGTTGCCCTTAATATAATTTTAATTGTAAGCCTCCTGACCCCAAAAATGTATTGTATGGGCATGTGTGATAGTCTTTGTGATGTAACAGTTGGTCAAAATAAAAGCAAGTCAGTGTTGAGTCACTGAAGCGATTGATGGTCAGATTCCTGAGATGATGTGAACTCTCTTAACATTCCAAGGAACTGTTAATATATTAGCTTTAACTGTTCCTCCAATTCTAATCATCCATCCATCCTGATCTGATGTAAAACCACTTCAGTTGGCTCTCTTCAACACGAAGGAGTAAGTACTCTACTCTTAGGTCTACACCCTATGGAGGAAAATAATTTCGGCCACTTGTATCCATGATCTCATTCTTTCAGTCACTACCTAAAACCCATCCCTATAGGTGAGGCTTGGAACATGGATTGACAGCTGAATTGAACATGTTGCCCTCTGGCTCAGTTCCATCTTTACCACAGAAGTCTTGCAAAATGCTTGCATCACTGTTGATGCAGCACCAAAACAACCATGGCCTCAGACTTGGAGGTTCTGACTCTCATACTTCACAGTGGGTGTATAAAGAAGGTCATGGACAAATGAAACCATGAGAACCACAATGATTAAAAAAAAAAAAAGCACAGACACAAATCTGGGGTCACATACAAGGACTGGAAACCCTATACTCCTGCTGTACCCCCCACAGGGTTCCCACAGGTGGACACAGTCTAAACCTTCAACAAGCATTACAAAAATCACATGTGGACAGGATGGTCAAACTCCCATGACCCCCTCAGCAAACCTGCATGGGTAAAAATCTGGTCCACTGTTCCACAACCAGTATGGAATCTGCATTGCTTCTCCTGAATCTGAAGTTTGACAGTCGGAGCCTCCTTTCAAGCACCCTGGAATAAACTTTTCCCCGGTGGTCTGAGCTGGGTGATACCCCGATAATTGGGGCTCAGCCTCAACCAGTACCAACTAGTCAAAAAATGTTAAATATCAGTCGTTGAGTATTTTGTTCTCATATTAATACTTACTTCCAACAACTATTATATTTTATCATCATGATCACAACATGAATACAGAGAAACAGAGAGTGTCTGTTACTAACTAGCTTACAGATTATATTTGTACAGTTGGTATATTGGCTGTTTGATGAAAATAAGCACAAATGGCCCATTTGTCAATACACTTTCTATCTGAAAACACCTTTACAGTCTAGCAAGCCCGTTAGAGAATAATAGGGTGCTGTAGGGTGCTGACACTGGCCTAGTGCTGGCCTGGGAGACAGTAAAGTACAGTAGTCCAGGAGACTGCAGTGAAGTAGGGCAGCAGTATTTTTACCATCATTATGAGCCATGAAGTCATAATGTTTCTTCTTGAAGTGAACAGAGAATCTGCCTTTGTCTTGTTTCTTCACATTGGTGATACTGGAGACATGAAATAGCACCTCACTGAACCGGTCCTAATCAACAAAACAAACAAACCCTTCAGTGTGCAGACTGACAAACAGACAGACATGCATATGGACAGACAGACAGACAGACAGACAGAGTTTATGACTTACGGTGCGTTTTTTATACAGAGCCATCAGCTGTCCATCCAAGGTTGCCCACAAAACATTGTATCTGTTGGAGAAATATGTCAGTTTATCTGTGTCTCCATCCATCCATCCATCATCCTTCTATCCATCCATCCATCCATCATCCTTCTATCCATCCATCCATCCATCCATTATTCTATCCATCCATCCATCCATCCATTATTCTATCCATCCATCCATCCATCCATTATTCTATCATCCATCCATCCATCCATCCATCCGTACTTCTTTCCATCCATCCATCCATCCATCCATCCATCAGCAGATTGGCAGCTGCTGTCCTGATCTAGTGTTCCTCAGGGATCAATCCTGGGTCGCCTGTTGTTTTACATTTAAATTACCACATGATTCATGTTGGTCACATTATTCTAATGGATGGGTGGATTCAAAGTTATGTTTCTATAAACCTACCACCAACTAGAGTATGGTCTGTAAAGAGTTTCTGTTCTACCAGGATCTCACTGAGGTTTATTATTAACTCATTTAACAGCAGCAATTCTGAACAATCATTACGTGATCCTGATGGTGTTACCTGAAGCCTTTCCAGACATCCAGCCAGCTGGATCGGACCACAGCGCTCTGTGGGGTTTTACTTCCATTGCTCCCTTTCTTCCTGGACACTCGAATCGTGGCCCCTCTGCAAGGCAAAAAGATTTTAACTGACTGAAGGTCTTTGTATATGTTGAGTATCCTAAATTCAGACTGGCATTCTGAGGAAAAAGAACTTATATCGTTTGACACACGAAGACACAGTGTGACCAGCTGAAACAGAAAGGTTGAAACATGAATAAAACCTGTGAGGTGACATCATCAAAAACACCTGTACACCTCTTATCTGTACTGTTCAAAACCAAATCAAAGATCATTATAACCTATATCATATGTCTACAACAAATTCAAAATGTAAACAGTTAATTTCTTATTTATAAAACTCCACAAATTAAATTAGGGGGTACAAAAACAACTGCAGACTGAAATTCAGAATAGCCGTGAATTTTTTTTCCATCGTCCTCCACCTGGTTGATGTGAAAGAAATACCCCATTCCACCATGGATGTTCTATAGATGAAGCCTTAAACGAAGGTGGCGTATTGATTCCAATGAAAGTCACTCACTAGTGGTGCTTGAAAGGCTAAAAAATGTAGTTGTATCATCAGGCTTGAGGAGTAATGGAATACATGGAACAGCGTTAGAATCCATTAATAGTGACAAACAGACAGATACTGTAGACCCATGCACTATATCCTCTTTTCACTCATTAATCTTACTAAGCAATGAGGACTTCTCAACAGCAGGCCCTGAACAGCCATGTGGACCTTCTTGTCCTGGGTTTGGGAGTCTGAGAGCATGCTCAGTAAAGACTGTCTGTTGTCTCCTTGTACATGATTGGGATACAATTTAATTCTATGGCTCTTCTGGACTTGATCATAAAAGTAATTTCAAAGTTTTTGCGACGCTCACAAACATGTTTAATCGTTTTATTACAGCTACATTTTTAATTACTGTGTCAGTGAAAATTTTTGTGGGGGCCAGTGTGCATCACATGATGCAGCAGGAAGTTGTATAAAGTATGGTTACTGAGTGAAAACTGACAAAGGAAGACTTTGAATGTGATTATTGACATTTTACAAGAACAGATAAGAATATAGAATGAGAAGGATGTGTGTGTGATTGTGTGTGTGTATGTGTACCTCGGAGTCTTCTGTTTCAGAGGCTTTCCTGGATTGTTAGGAGGATGAGGAGGGGGTGGGGCTGGCCGAGTGGGAACCAGACGACCTGAAGAATTCAACGAGAGACTGCGAAACACACCAGCGTTGTGTTAGCAGCAGTATGTTGAATAAGACCAGTAGTTATTGTTGTTTTGTATACATACTTGTTGGTATTTGAAGATGGGTTAGAAGCTGGTCCACTTTCCACTGGTCCATTACCACCAGAAGAGGCAGCATTACCTCCTGTATCTTCATCCTCATTGGACGAGTCACTGTCAACTTCCTCTTGGCTCGCCCAAGTAGCCAACATGGTGATATATGGGTTTTCTTCTTTGATGGTGTGAGGAGAAGGACATGAAACTGGAACAGAGCAAACACAGAGGAATCAGGCAGACAGGATGAAACAGACTTAAATAAGGCTCAGTTTTAACTCCTTCAGTACCTTCATGTTTCTGCTCAGCAGCTCCCTCTGGAGGCACTTTGACTCCTGAGTTCTGATCTACGGTTGACATCACCAACTGTGACAACGCCCCAACATCTGGACACATAAACAGAAACAGTTTGCTAAGCCAATCAGGATGCAGAGTATCTGCTTGTTTGAACTATTGGTCCAATGAGAACTTTAATCTTCTGCAACAATTAAAAACAGGCCAGAGAATGATTACCATTTAAAAACCTTTAGACTGCTGCTCTGTCTAGTCCTGTTATAATTTTGTATTACGTAAGTATACATATTACATACTATACATACTTTTTTTTAACCTCTGTTTCAACGTATGGTTGCCACCTTCAGTGTGGAAAATAAGGGACACCTTGCCAGTTGCCTCATGCCAGTGAGATAAAAATCAAGCATCCTCCCCCTGAGATTTTGATGAATTTTAATGCACAATGTTTTGCTTTTTATGCCTCAATTTCTTTTTTTAAAAATATTTCAATAGCGGAATATGGGGAAGGCTTCATAGTATGGCACATACGGTTTAATGGTTTTGTATTTCTAATCTGTCACATTTGACGAATCACAATGGGATAAAAACAAAAAACAACAACAAAAAACCATAAATCCCATGATAAAACAAACAACCTCATCCACCTGTCAACCACAACAGATAGCCCTAATTGTCTATTAAATACAGTTCCATAGTAAACATGAACTATTAATGAAATTCAAACAGTGATTTACAGTAATACTGTAAACGTATGGTATCAATTAGACAGTCAAGGGAAGGACAGGTGACCAGGTAAATGAATATATTTGACCAAACAGGTCAATATTTTCCCTTCTTACACAAAAAAAACTACTTGACCAATTTCCATTAAACTTTTTTGGAGGGGTGGGGCGAGGGCCCAGAAGGCTAAAAAGAGGTGCAGGATTGTTCGGCCTTGATGGAGGTATGTGCTCTACTGAGTGACATTAAAGTTCGATATGGGACAATCCCGTATTTTACCAGATGGGTGGCAACCCTATTGTAAACCTGAAACCTAACTAACATGAGATAAACAAAGCTAAACTAGAATCAGATGCTGGTCTCAGTTTAAACTGACTGATGCTTTGATCAGCTGATTGCTTTAGGGATTGATTGCTTTACCTGTTGTGTCTCCAATCAGCTGCAGTGGGTGAGGGGCTGACGGGGTGGCTGACATGGTTGTCGTGGGGCTATCAGTAGGGTTAGCCACACTGGTAACAATGCCTGCTAAACTTGGTATGTTAGAGAATGAGCTAACAATACTGTCTAAGCCAACCGCACCCATGTTAGCAGTAGTTGCAGGTGTGGTGGTGGAGGCGGAGTTTAGCGTAGGAGCTGCTGGGTTAGCTACAGTGCTAGCAGCTCCTGCTAAGCTAGGTATGTTAGCAGCAATGCTGTTAGCCATACTGTCTACTGATGGGGGGGTATGGGGGGTGGGCACAGATGAGGCTGAGCCTCCGATGGAGCTGGCAAATCCAGCCAATGATGGGATTTTGGTGGCAATCATGTCAGTGATGCCGGCCAGAGTTGGGAGGACGAAGCCATGGTCCGACCCACTGGGAGGAGGAACAGAAGGAGCATCTTCACCTGAGGAGGACGACACAATGACATCATCATCAATTAGTTGATACACGGAGACACCTGTCAATCAAACAACCATGTCTCTTTCTCTAGCTACAGTCAGGACAGTTTTTACACAGTAGGAGTCCTACTATGATATGACATAATATGAGGTGTTTTATTCTTTTTTTGTATCACTAGTATACTGTATCTCGTGATCACATTCAAAAACATCTTTCAGTCTACTTCCTCACTTCCTGTCTTTGGGTCCAATCCTGTCTGTTTATGGAACTACAGGGACTGAAGTTACAGACTAAACAAAGTGATTAGATGTTTTTTTGCAGTCCAAACATCTGTGGAAATCTGTTCAAGACCTCAGAGGCATGAACTTTAACACAGACAGGCTGACTTTCTGTCCACAGAAAAAGTTCCCATTGAGCAGCAACAAACAGAAGACAGACAAGTTTGACATAATCACCTACAGTAGTCTGCTCAACAAACCGGTTTGACTGTTCAGACATGCTGCAACACGTCAGCGGACTCCTACTAAAGATAAACCATCACAGTCGACCAGGTTTCAAGCTGTGATTGTAAATCTGACATCTAACCTTGTGAGGAAGCTTGGATTCACTTCAAATAAGAGACCGCTGTGATTGACTTAAACTGTGATGAGTGTGAATGGTGCAAATGAATAAATGAGAGTAAACTACAGAAAACCAGACTTCATTCAGTCTCAGGTGTGAAGCACAGAAATTTCACCAAATTTAATGAAAACCTGTCAAGTACTTTTTTAGTAGTTTTGTGTTGAGACAAACCAATCAACAGGTTTTCCATGAAACTTTGTGGAGGGGTGGGCCGTGGGTCAAGCTAAACATACATATAGAACACTATGGGATTGTTCTCGGCCATGGCGGAGGTATGAGCTACTACCACTACATGTACCAGGAGATGGAGTGTATCTGACTTTCTGCAGTGAGCTGTTGATGTCACTGCAACACCTTCACATGTCTCTCCACAGTCAAAGCAACTTACCATAATCATCTGTCATGTCAGAAAAATACCATGAGACACATTAAAAACTGTGTGTGTGTGTGTCTACCTGTGCTCTGGTGAGCTCCATTCAAGAATGGTTGCAGATTTTCATCAATCATATCTCTGAAAGACAAACATCAAGAGTTTCAGGTTAAACTCAGGTTAAAGTTAAAGGTTTGTTCTGTAGATTTAAGGGTTTGTTCTGTAGATTTAAGGGTATATTCTGTAGATTTAAGGGTTTGTTCTGTAGATTTAAGGGTTTGTTTTGTAGATTTAAAGGTATATTCTGTAGATTTAAAGGTTTGTTCTGTAGATTTAAAGGTAAATTCTGTAGATTTAAGGGTTTGTTCTGTAGATTTAAAGGCATATTCTGTAGATTTAAAAGTGAACTCACGGCTCCAAAGAGGAGCTGGAGGCCAGACTGTCCCTCATGTAACGAGATCGAGGCTTCGGGACAGGAGGAGGAGGAGAATTCATCTGGAGGAGAGAAGAGGCAAAACATCAATTATCTATCAGAAAGCATCATCGTCTCCTAGCAACAGATTAGCTGAGTGAACATGTGGAAACTGAGTGCACATTATAAGTAATGTGTTAATCTATTGATCCATAATCTCTATGACAGTTGCTGATGTTGGCTGCAGCGACCAAACTCTAAATTCTGACTCACTGATTAACTTTCTTAGGAATCTCCAAAATTCACCTATTATTATTCTTAAAAACATCTTGTGTTACTTTGTTCAAAGGTTTCCACTTTTGCTCATCCAGTTTAGTTGATTACTTAGCTTTTTTCCCTTTATTTAATGTATTTATTTATTCACAAGCAGTAATGATTGAGATACAGACTTTGCTTAATTTTGTATAAATGTTTTCATTCTTTTGATTTGGTGCACAGATGATGGCATCAGATGTATGAGTCATCAGTTGACACGCGAAAGACGTCACTTTAAGAGTCTCAAAGTTTCTGTTCATAACTAAATATTTATCTAAACATTGTTTAGCCAGAAATGTCTCACTTGTGAGAATTAAAGAAATAACAGATAAAATTTCAGATCATACATGTTGTGCTTATGTTTCAGTATAGCAGACGAGATTTGGAGCTAGTTTCGAGATTGCCAAATTTTGTTGATTTGTTTACAAGATATCTCAAAACATTGGCAACATATTTTGATTAGATTTTGGACTTGAGGCCAAGGAAGAGTTGATTAAATTCAGAGGTGGATCCAGATCTAGATGCAGATTCTGAATCACTTGTTCACTTTCCTCAACATTGTGAGATATGTTTTAATGTTTGGCCAATAACATGAAAAATAATTATAGGCAAATCAAAATTCTAAAATATAAAAATATTTGGACATGGACATCTCTGCAAGATTAAAATATATATTTGGAGGGGGTCATATGTATTGGGTCAGAGTATGATAACAGAGAGACATGGCACTGCTGCCAATATGTAGCTGAGATGATGCAGATTCAGAGCCATTCAAATGGATTTAATCTATCTGTGAAAGGTCAGAAGTTGTATAGATGAAAAATGGATCTGGATCTTACCGTTATGGAAAATCATAGTTTTGTTGCCAACTCATAATAAACACATGATTTCAAATGCATCATTTGGCATGAGGCAGATCTGACCATGTCATCATGATGACATCATGATACAACAATTGATGATCTCATCAGGGGAAACTAAAAGTATTAAGTGAGAATTGTTACAGGGTTTTGTTTTGACATAGCCTGGAAACTATTTTTCCATTGTTTAGATTTTAGTGACGATGGCGTTGGCGGAGGTAATCGATCTCTGGGTGCTTTCAAGTTTCCATCACAAATCATCATGGCTGGAAGAAGTATTTATTACTAAAATAATAAAGAAAAATTAAATAATTAATAAAGAAAGAACATTAAGCAACCAACTATACTTAAAGTACTAGGAGTGCATTATTGTGTTCATCAATCTAATGTTGGTAAAGCTTTTAATGACTTCATCTACTGCTATAAACTGTGTTTATAATTCACATTAATGTTCTGAATCTGCAGAGTTATTAATGCTGTCAGACAGTGTCATAGAAAGTACAGTATTTGTCTCTTAAATGTATGGAGTAGAAGTACAAAATGGAAGTACTCTGGTAAGTATTAATTCCTCAAAGTTGTTCTTAAATGCAGTACTTGAGTTGTTGTCTTACTTTCTGATTTCTGTTACAGTTAGAAATGTAAAATTACACAGAGTTAAAGAAGTGATTTGATCTTATAACTTGTTCAACACTTTAAAACAAAGCAATGACTTCATGATTCTTAATCTTCAAAACATTAAACAGAAGAAGAGACAGATTCAGATTTCAGTCACAGAAGAAGAAACTAATTCCGTCTTACCTTGTTGTCAATTCCTCAGCGCTGAAGTAAACACCTGAGACTGTCGCTTACCTGTCGGTCTTGTCTGTCTGTTTTCCTGACTGTTTTCCTTTTAACCTGTTTCACTAAATATCTTGTTCCTTTTTGTTTTTTCTGGTTCACATGTTCACACGTCCTGCTTCAGATCCAACTGCACTCATAAAAACTGAACTGTCTCACTCCTCAGATGTATGTGCTGCAGTCTAAAGGTGGAATTTAAGCCCTGTATTAAAATGTTAAACCTGCATTCACCTGGTTTTCATCTGGACCAATCAGCTGTCAGGATACTGATCAGGTGTTTTAGCTCTGAATGTTTTTACAGTTCACACAGTGAAATGTCACCATTCAACCTGCTGTAGGAATGTGGGTGTGGGTGTGTGTTAGTGTGTGTCTGTGTGTGAACCTTGACTCTTTTAAAGCAGAAGAGAAACAGGTCATCAGTAGCAAACTTTTACTCAACAATGGAGGGAAGGTGAAAATAGGGGAAAACTGACTTTAAATTAAAATCAACTTCTTTCAAGTTTTTGTTTAAACCAACTTCTTTTCTGGTGCAGCAAACTTATACATCTTTATTTATTCTCTCAGGGCTTTGTGTGCCGTTCAGACAATGAAACTTCAGTAAAATTACTGTGAAATTTTACTGGTTGAATAAAGTTGGCTTGAGACAAGTTGAAATCACCTCACTGAACCCATAGATTCTCTCAGTTAAGGAGAAATCTACATGACACAAAGCTCTCTGAAGCCACTGGAGCGTCTGATTCAGCTGAACATGGTGACATCTGTTGGTCAACTGTTGGTGTTACATCTATATCAGTGGCTCAAAATGTTTTCCATTGATCTGGGCTAAACTGTCATTTGCAATTTTTTTTGTATGATATCACCCACATGTTTCATTCTGAGCTGTCCTAAAGCTGCTGATGACCAAGGGTCCTACCACCAGGACAGCTTCCCCATGCTTCTCTTCTGGTGGTCATGTGGTGCTTGGACACTCATAAATGTTCCAGTTCCTGACATTGCTATTTACAATACATTAACCGGTTCCGTCCTGCAACATTAATACTGCCCGGTCCAGTTGCAACAGAAGCAGATTCATTTTGACATCCCCAGCTGTCTCCAGTTCAGACAGTCCAGTCATCCCAGTTGTCTGTATCAACAGGCCGTACTGCCCCAGTAAGCCTCACAGGGGAGCTAATAGCTTCTTATAACCTGCATCACTGCATCTTCTCATTTGCCCTCAGAATGCTACAGACATTGTGATCTCAAGGTCACTGCAAGAAATTATTCTTCAGTAATGAGCGGATTTCTGCTAATAATGTGGACCTTTTATGGTAATTGAGACATACTGTAGTTAACTTGGCCACACACCAATGGAATCACATTTGTGTTTTATTTTCTGTATAAAATGCATTTATTGTGTTATTTAATGCATTTAAAATGTAAATGTGATCTCAGCTAACATTAGCTTAAAGAAGTCCAAAGCATATAATAAAAAAAAGCAAAGTTAAGTCCACAAGGACAGACAGAATCAAAACAAACAAATCAACAGAAAATCTCTGGAGATAAAGTCAAGAAAACACGAGGGAAACATGAGGGAAATGGTGAGAATGGGTGTCTTAAATAAACATGAAAAACTGGCAACTAAAAGGGGAAAACACACAAACTATATACATGGAGAATAATGAAGGTGGGGAAGCACAGGTGAAAACAATCAATGATCTGAGAGGAGGGAAAACAGAACAAATGCAGGAAGAGTAAAACACGAACATTCAAAATAAAACGTCAGTAACCTAACATCTCATTTTGAGTTAAAATAAAGCAGTTTTTCAACTAAGCAAACATAAGTGAACAATTCCATACAGAGAAACTTCTTTTATTATTATTTTAAAGGTAATACAAATATTATTGTTTATATATTTAATATATTTGCTGATAGACCCTTGAGACCAAGTTAGCTTAGGAAGTTTAAGTCTGGGGGGCGTTCAGCTTCTTTTCCACAGGCCCAGTACCACACTTGTTGAACTTCATCTGTTTTTGTTCACACATCTGGGCCACTTAATCCTCGCTTCCCTGCCTGTTTTTGGCTGGTTGTCCTGACTGTGCCGCCCCTCCCCCTTCTGCTGGATGTTGGTTCGGTTGGTCCTCCATTTCAGCAGCAGTCTATTTTGGCTGTATTTGGGTGTCTGGGCAGGTTGGATGGATTTTAAGCAGTATTTTATTCTTAAGCACATTTCCTCATACAGTCTGTGTTCTCTCTGTTTGTCTCTGGGGCCATCACTTATTTTATTCTAAGTACCAATAAATGTCTGTGGGGTCTGAGTTAGCCCCAGTAGCCAGATCTCGTCTCTCTGATGGTCTCCTCCAGCTGCAGTTTGTCTCAGCTGACACTGCTATAAATCCAACTATCATAGAAATCACTCACCGAACCAGAAGAATACTGATGAAATATCTGATAATGATTAGCAAAGAGAGTAAAACATATCCAGTCCTTTAGAGAGTTTAAACTGGATTGTGCTGCAGACTGGAGCTGCATTATTGATCTGTTAGGGATTTATAACTAATCAGTGAATCAATCTGTCTGCTGATGTCTCTTTACCTTCCATCTCTGTCTTACACGTGCATACGCATGCACACACATCACTTTATTTAATCAGTTTTACTGTGAAACACATGCACACACACACACACACACACACACACACACACACACACACACACACACACACACACACACACACCACACACACACACACACACACACACACACACTTGATAGTAGTGAGCGTGAAAAAACTCAAAAAGAGCTTGTGTGTGTGTGTGTGTGTGTGTGTGTGTGTGTGTGTGTGTGTGTGTGTGTGTGTGTGTGTGTGTGTGTGTGTGTGTGTGTGTGTGTGTGTGTGTGTGTGTGTGTGTGTGTTGGACTCAGCTCACTTCCTGACAGAGGAGGAGGGAGGGCGTACGACAGAGAGACAGATTGAAAACAGACGTTCTCTCTCTCTCTCCTCTCTCTCTTTCTCTCTTCCCCACTGTGAGTCTACGTCTCTCTGTCTCTGTCTCTCCCACTTGAAGTCTAGGTCTCTCTCTCTTTCTCTCCCACTGTGAGTCAGTCTGTTGGTTTCCATTCGTCGTCCGTCTGGAATGAACTCGGACTGAGAAGAAGAGGAGGAGGATTGACAGAAAGAAGACAGAAACCACAGAAGAAGGAGAAGAAGGAGAATAAAAGGAGGAGGAGGAGGACAGAGAAGAGGAGCAGCCATATCAGAAGGTTGGAAGAAACTAAACATCTCTTTCTTGTTGATCAGTATTTAACTTGGCCTCCACTGATTCTGCTGATTTAACTTGTTTCTCAGACTTCATGTACTCCCATACAAATGTGTACAAATTACTGCATTCAGAATATACTGTCAGTAGAAGTACACATGTTTTACCAGTTAAATATATGTGATTGAAGAATTATTATTGAATTGTTTATTATTGCAGTCAATAATGTACACAAGTTTCTATAATATCACATGGAGCTGAGTGAATTTCTTTCTGTTTTATAGTTCAATGTCAGAATAGTTCATACATCACAAAGATTGTATCAGATAAACATTTGTTGAGATTTGAAATCCAAGCATTAATGAATGTATTTTCAGAGAACATACTAGTGCAGTCTGATGAGTTTATGATCACTTAATAAAATCACGCTACATCACTCAGGAGAGACGTCATTAATGTTAAAGGACATATGCATATTTGATTTGACCAAAGATTGTTTTTGTTCTCAGTAAATCTTTATTTCTCCTATTTTTTGTTTGAATTGTCACATATCACATTAAATAATATACTCTGATTTTAACAATTTTTGTTGAAGCATTAACATAAATTACAGGATTGATCGCTATTGATTAATATTAAATGTTTCTCTCCTATGTGTTTCTTTCATCAGCTTCAGAGAATAAAGACTGGAGGTTAGGTTTCTCTGTGAATAAAAAAAATTCATAAAACCATTGGTGATTGATATATGACAGCTGGTTCACATAAACCCACAGAACCAGTGGCTTTGCCGTAAAACACTGAACAGTTAGTCAAATTGAAAAAAATGGTTTAACATCAGAGTTTTATTTTTCATTTAAAAGATTTTTACAGTCAACTCTTCAGTAAAAAATGCAGGGATTGTGCCCTTTGGTAAAGTTGTTCATCCTTCAGTTGAAAAACTTGACTGTATGTATCCTCTCTCTCCTTCCTAAGGTCAGAGGTCATCATCAAGACATCAGAGTGTGACTGTTGATCATCAGCATTTAGCCAATCAGGAGACAGAAAGCAACCTTCATGAACATGCTGGAGTGACGGACAGGTGAGACACCTATAGTTCAGCTGAGTGTGATGTCAGAGCGGCTGCAGATTTGTGGCTTGAGTCTATTTTAAAGGAAAACTCGTGACCCTTTCAGATTGGACAGTTTCAAATAAAAAGATTAATCAGCTGTGTGTAAGATTATGTTGTGTTGTGCCAGGAGCAGCTAATGTAGACAAGAGGAGCAGCTACAGAGGTGTGTTAAGCTCACTTCTCTAAGCAACATTTCCACTGCGTAGTACCATCTCTACTCGACTCAACAGGTTTGTTTCATTTAAAAAATGTAGTCGCCAATGGTGCTGACTCAAGTGACATCACTTGAGGACATTTATCAGATGTCACACAACTCTGTGTGGAGACACTACCAGCTTAAACTGCTTAAAAAAACATGCAGTAAAACAGCTGGAAACACGATGAGGTGGGAAATCACTGTAGGAAACTTTTAAGGAATGAAGTTGCAGGTTGGAAAGCAGCTAAGCTAATCTTTTCTGGATGTGTAGTTGTACATTTGTGTTACCTGTACTTGAACTGTCTGCATGTGCACTGGTTTGCTGCATTTTATGTTTTTTTTTAATATTTGTTTGATAAGATGTGGCTCTACAACAAAATACTATAAGCTGTAGTCTCTTTATGGTACACCAAAAACAAAAATGAGGTCTCCCGACGGGAGCAATTTGGAGTGTTAGTGCGATGCAGCCTCTGCCACCGGTGTATAAAGTTGTGTTTTTCAGTGGCTGAATGGTTGTGTTGTAAAACACTTTGAGTTCTCAATCAGACTCCAAAGGTGCAAAATAAGTACAAACATCACTGATGTTTGTACCAAAGTTGTTCTGTGGGTTTTAATCACCTGCTGCAGAGCCTTCCAGTCCAGGGAAGTGTGCAGAACTTCAGAATGGTGTGATGTTTCTAGTCAGCATGCTTTTTATCATTCCTCCGCAAATAAAAAAGAAAAAGAAAAAGAAAATTGGCACAGGAATTCGCCCTTCTGATGTTTCCTTAAGAGGTACGGATGTTTCTGAGCTTTCTTTACCAGTGTGGAGATGTGTGATTTCCTTGACAGATTGATTGCCAGGAACCCAAAACTGTTCACCCGCACCACCACAGCTCCACTGATGCAAACATTGGGTGTGCATCTTTGCCTCCTTTTTGCTAAAACCAACAATCATCTCTGAGGTTTTGTTGACATTGAGCTGTAGGTTGTTCTCTGTCCACCACACTGAGGGATTGGTGATTTCCTCCCACTATGAATTCTCATCTAATCCAGCCAAAGATGGTGGTGTTGTCCGCAAACACAACAGAGTTTTCTCTATGTAGACTCCCACTGGAGGTAAAACAGATTGGTGACCTAGGCCAGGAACACAGCCAGTAGAAAACTGGTCAGGGTCCAGGCTGGCTAATACACACTCACAGTACAGTTCATCTCTTATATCCAGAAATAAGAGATTTCAACTGTTTGCTGAGCTCTGATTGGCTTCTCTGAGCCAATCAGCAGGTCAACACACACTGGCAGCACCTCAACATGTGACATCACTGCGTCAAAATGTTTGACCTCATTCACCAGACTTGGAAGAAGAAATCATTACTTTTACTTCAGTAAACCCTAAACCTTGAAATCTATCTCCTGATTCCTGGAATCTGGAACCTGACTCTGAATCTGAATCTGTCCTGTGCCTTTACCCATGGACACTTCATTCCTTCTCTCACAAGCTAATAACCTGTAGCTTCTGCAGATACATCTTCATCACTGAGGTCATGCAGAACTGAACTCAGAGCAGATTTAATAGAAGCTACGATAGATGTTGAGCTGTGATTGGTTAAAAACTGTGATGAACTGAATTTAAAGTCAGGCTGGAAAATCTCCCCTTGGCTGCCCACAGGAAATACTTTGCAGTTTATTTTCTTCTTCGGTGGTCGACTCACATTCCTCCCTCACACACGATCAATGAGACCTCTGATTGGTCGACATCCCTTAGGACACATTCTGATTGGACGAGTGAACTGGACTGGAAGAAAAAAAGCAACACAAAATCCCCCTGTGAAAACACACACACACACTCATAGAGTAGCACTCAGAGGAATGTGTGTTCAGGTCTGTTTGAACCATCGCAGCTCAAATGATTTAACAGACGTCTGTTTCTGACTCCAGACTGATTCCACAGTTTCTCATCTCTTTTCTGTCTTCAGTGTGTCATGAACATACAGCAGTTGTTAATGTGAGATAATAAACAGGATGACAAAAATATCTCGACCTTTAATCCATAATGTCTGGATCCTTTCCAAAATGCATCTGGAGTTTTAAAAAACTAGACCGGCATATGTAGGTACTTTGAAAAGTGTTTGCACCACAGTTTTGACAAGTTTACATGAATTTCTTTCATATTAAACAAAACTCTATGTGACAGACATGTCTAATAACTATATGTGACCTTGTCTGAACCTGAGCGTTCTCGATACCTTGCTAATCTAGAAAACATTCAGAGATCACAAACCTCAGTCAAACCCACTGTCACTAAAATGGGAACAATCGGAAAATCATTTTCTCACTTAAGAGTTAGTTTCGACAATAATTGTCATCATTCAGGCCTCTGAGAGAAGAAATGGGACGTCTCATCAGTCTACCCAATATGTGCATTTAATTTTGTATGAGGAGATCATCAATTTTTGTATCATTGCATCCAGGGCATAGCACATACTAAAGTGATGTCATCATGATGACATCACTTTCTTGTGTGCCTCATGCCAGTCATCCTCTGCGAGTTAGACTTTTAATAGAAAATCTATCCTCTTTTTGTGTTGTTGTTGGTCAGGATTGTTGGCCAATGATGGCGTCCATCAGAGGACAAACAGAAAGTCTGAATGTGCTGCACCTCCTATTGGGTGAGTAATAACATTAAAACATTCATCAGACAGGTTCGGGTGAGATCTTTGTCTGTCTGACGGTCTATCTGTCTGCAGCTGTGTTCCTGGTTTGTCCTGAAGGTGTCGTCTGTCTTGAGCTGCTGCCTTCATCCTCTGAAGTTCTGCTCAACTCAAACGCCAACTTCACTGTGGTCAGTAAACACCTGTCTCCACAAGTACCTGACCTGTCTCCTCATGTGTGTTCAGCATTGGTTAAGGTACTCTTCTTTCCATCTAGGTGTGCTCAGGCTGGAGTCAGGTGGCATGGCGGTTGCCTCAGGACTCTTTGGTGGAAGGGGTTGTTGTGGAGAATCAGGGATCCAGCAGCATCCTGCAGCTCTCTAACGCCACCTGGAGGAATTCTGGGAGATACACGTGTGAGGAGGCATCGTCCTTTCAGACCAGAGAGATCGACATCTTCATACCTGGTCAAGGTGACCACGATATTTATAATATATCATATCCTGTAAGACCTGTATCTCCGGACGTATCCATCATACCCCCCCCCCCCCCCCCCCCCCCCCCTCCCCTCAGGTCCAGAGGAATGGTTTGTCCCACTGGGTCCAGGCGTGGTGATGAAGGCGGCCGAAATAGATACCATCCCCTGTGTGGTGTCCGACCCACGGCTCAATGTCTCATTGTATGAACGTCCCGGTAGGATACCAGTTACCGGGACAACATACAATCCGGGCCGTGGCTTCACGGGTCGTCTGAATGATACATCATATATGTGCTTGGCTGCCAATGGAGAAGAGGAGAGAGAGTCACAGGTGTACTATGTCTTCAGCATCGTAGGTGAGAAGATTAGATTCCATTATGTTTAAGGGTGAAAAGAGTTAAAGGCTTGGTTACATTTCCAAAGGATGCTCCTGAAACAGGATAGCTCACCAAATGGTCTACAAAATCTTAGCTTCCATTTAGCATAAATTTCCTTTCATTTATGCTCACAAAATGTCTTCTTTAGATGTCCTGTTTATTGGGTGATTATCTTGAATCCATATTACAACAGTGATGACATTTGTTTTGTCTTTTTAGACTGTCAAAGCAATCCTTTTAAATGTGAGGTTCAGTATATTTATGATCAGGCATCTGACAAGTGTCAGTCAGGACTACAAAAAGTGTCACCATGGGCATGGTGATGTTGCACTGTGAGAAAATTGTAATTATCCAATGCAGGTTCCTGACTTTTACCATCCATCCATGTTGGGCTACGAAGGGTTTGACAAGAAGCTGCCCTTCTTTGTCTAAACCATGAATGAACCTATACTGCAAATGTCATTGCTACCCTAAGGCACCCTAATCCAAATATATAGTCTGTGTAATATCAGTTGATATTTGGATTAGTGAAAATTTTGAATTATATGTGCATTAGATTAGATCAAATTAATTAATTGATTTGGTTGAGATTACGTTAAATTAGATTACTTAAAACTATATTATATTGAACATTGTGGTCAAGTGTTAGATTCATTGATACAGAAATAGATTAGATGAGTCCAGTGTATCCATCCATCCATCCATCCAAGCTAAGCCATCTCCATATCAGTGTATAATCACCTGAAACTAAGACTTGTTGTGTTTTTGTTTCCTTAGAACAGCCTTTTATGTCTACAGTGGGTGAGACAAGGGGTGTTCAGTTGGTTTCAGTCTGTAACCTCATTGCTGGATGCTACTTACGATAAGAATGAATTACATTAGATTTGATTAGATTAGAGTAAACTTGATTCCATGAAATCCTTTGAAATTGAGCTCATATTAGATTATGCTACATGCTGTCTCTCAGTTCCTAAGGTGATGGAGGTGTATCTGACGGTGTCCAGCAGTGTGTTGAAGCAGGGAGAGGTTTTGACTGTAAACTGCACCGTCAAAGACACTGAGATGGTCTATTTCTCCTGGGACTTCCCCCGCAGACAGGTACCTGTCTTTCTCTCCACATACCTCTGTGTTTGAACTATGATGTCATCAAACTGTATCGGTTCATAGGTTCTCATTTTTATTTTGTGTTGCTTCAGGAAATTGAGCCTCTGACAGACTTTCTACCCAATCAGATACGCTCCTTTGTTAACATCTCCATGGCAACGGTGGCAGATTCTGGTAGGTGATTTAGTAAAAAGTGAATGACTGAATGAATGACCAAAGTCTTACTGAAAAATAATTTGTGACATCAGCTGCTATGGTATTTTTGTTTTTTGGGTAACCATGGTGATGGTCTGTGTGTGTGTCTGTGTGTGTGTTTCGTTTAGGTGTGTATGTGTGTGTTGTGCAGGAGACAATGCAGGAACAAACTGTCACAAAAAACATCACAGTGACAGTACTTGGTGAGTAGTAGCGCTAATTTTGTTAACTGTTTTTTAATTCAGTCTTAGTCTTGTCGCAAATGTCTTTATTAGTTTTTATTATATTTAGTTGACATTATGGTTTCAGTCATTCTCATTTAGCAAATAACATTTTCATTCTTGTTTTTTTTGGATTTATCTGATCATTATCTGATGAAAAACAGGTTGAATGATTAAAAATGCAGTTTTGTCTGATGATGTTAATTTCTGGAATTCATCCAGACATGGATCATGTTCTAATTTGCATATTTGCCCGACTTCAAGCCAGCGAGCCGGGCTTCTTACCCATTTAAAGTTTGACAATAGGTTGAGATGGTTTCAGCCCCAAAATCATTGGCTGTACCAGATAAAATTATGAGACTCCGAGTGCCAGCTATCCTAAGGGAAACTTTGGAGAGAACCAGATACTAGATGGTTCCATTAGTCTTTGCCCCGATACACAGGTTGGACCACTGATTTGCCTGTTAGGACCTCTGGAGGCCTCCACCAGAGTTTCCTCTGTCTTTGCCCTGCCAGGGCATAGTTCACCATCTTTTGGTTGATATCACATGAGCTTCACCTCCTCAACAGAGCGGGTGAGACGGGCCAGTAGTGCACCCGAGCTCAAGGGGCCGGGATCCCACCTCAGCAGGCATAGCCATGGAAACCAAACTGCTGCACAACCATGCAATAATGCTTGTTGATTTAGTTACAGTGTTTAATGATGCCAGTGTGGTCTTCTCATTGTCTTGTCTTCTTCATGGAAAGAAAGGTTGCCATCAAACCTTTCATCAAATAAATTAACACTGATGAGCACACACACGCGCACACGCGCACACACGCACACACACACACACACACACACACACACACACACACACACACACACACACACACACACACACACACACACGCGCGCGTGCACACACACACACACACACACACGCACACACACATGCACATGCACACTCACAAACTGTCTCTCTCCCTGCAGATCGAGGTTACGTCTACCTGTGGCCTTCAGGTGAGACAAACTTGTCTTCCCTTCTCCATCAAACGGTGGAGTTCAGTGTGGAGGTTGACGCCCACCCTGCCCCCACCGTCATCTGGACAAAAAACAACGAGACCGTCGCCAAGGAAACCACCTCCATCTCCACCACACACCTGACAGGAAGCAGGTAGATCAGAGGTCATGATAGATATAGTGAAAATTGATTGATTGTGATTGATTGATTGATTGATTGATTGATTGATTGATTGATTGATTGATTGATTGATTGAGATCGATTAAGATTGATTGTGATTGATTGGTTGATATTGATTGATTGATTGTGATTGATTGATTGAGATCGATTAAGATTGATTGATTGATTGATTGATTGATTGATTGATTGATTGGTTGTGATTGATTGATTGATTGATTGATTGATTGATTGATTGATTGATTGATTGAGATCGATTAAGATTGATTGATTGTGATCGATTAAGATTGATTGATTGTGATTGATTGGTTGATTGCTATTGATTGGTTGATTGATTGATTGATTGATTGATTGATTGATTGATTGATTGATTGATTGATTGATTGATTGATTGATTGATTGATTGATCGATTGATTGATTGATTGATGTCTAGGTATTTGAGCACACTGACGCTGATTCGAGTCCAGATGGATCAAACAGGTACTTACACGGTGACTGCTTCCAACGAAGACGCCGGGGAGGATGTTGTTTTCAACCTGGAGGTCAAAGGTCAGAGAGACAGAATGATTGATAAATACGCTGATCACAGAGTGTGTGTATTTACCTGTGTGTGTGTGTTTGTGTGTGTGTGAACAGCACCCCCCAGGATCACGTCTCTGTCAGAGATTGGCAGTAAGGCGGTGCTGTGTGTCAGCGAGGGAGTTCCCCCCCCCGCTGTCACCTGGTACACCTGTCACAGCTCTCACAGGTAAAACACACACACACAGGTTCACACAAAGACCAACATGGGAAAACACACACTCACACAGTTTGTCTGTACATTTGTCTCCGGCAGGTGCAGTAATTTGACGGGCGGCTGGAGGAACCTATCAGCAACATTGGAGGGCGGGGCTCTGCAGGAGAACATCACTAAGGTGGAAGAGAGAGGGGTTACCCAGGTAACCAGTGACATCATCTATGTGATATCATCAGAGGGGAGTGTCATGAAGGTGATTGACAGCTGTGTGTGGGTGTGTCACCTGTGCAGGTACGCAGTGTGTTGACTCTGCGGAGTCTCACCTCTCTGTCAGCTGTTCGCTGTGAAGCAAAAAACTCTGCAGGACGACGAGCCAGGGACCTGCGAATAGTGTCCAACTGTACGTACTTATACTGTAATACTACTGCAGTACTGTTGTACTACACTATAATACCGATCTCTGAATGCTGCCCTTGTATATACCAACACAGCAATATTACTGTAGTACTACTGTACAACACTACACTGTAGCATTGTGAGTCTGTCGTCATGTATATTATTAATGTGTGAACTACATAACACTCTGTTTTTCTGCCTGTCTCCAGCTCTCTTGTCTCAGGTCGCAGTTTTGGCAGCGGTTCTGGTTCTGGTCATCATTGCTGTTGTCTTTCTCATTATCCTCATCCTCCTCTGGAGAAAAGTCAGTATTCAGTGTCATACGATTATTATTTATTGACTGCATCTTTAGTGGTTTAGTAGTTGCTCAGCTATGTGTAGAAGTGCATGGCTGTATTTCTCAGCATCACTCTGACATGAAGCACAATTTTCCTGATGTCATCGTCTTCTTCTGTTTGTTAGAAACCTCGTTATGAAGTTCGTTGGAAGGTGATCGAGTCAGTGAGCCCTGATGGACAGCAGTACACCTACCTCGACCCCACCCTCCTGCCTTACAACTCCACCTGGGAAGTACCACGAGAGAACATAGTACTCGGTAATACTCTGTGAACATATAGTACTAATACACAACATAATACTACGTAATATTCTGTGACAATGTAGTACTATCTTTATTCTGAGACATATACAGTACGGGTAATAATCTGAGATAATGGGGTACCAGGTCATTTCAAACCAATCCTACCTTAATCCTAATTTAATCCCAACATTAATCTAATTTAATCCTAGATTAATGTACTTTAAACCCTAAAAAATTGAAGTAATCTTTGATGTTTGGTCTCATGAGGTTGACGATGATGAAATCATCAAACTTTAACATGACATAAAAACACATTCCAGAAAAAAATTCATTTTTTTCCATCTATCATCAACCGTCCATCTCTGTGTGTCTGTCTGTCTGTCTGTCTGTCTGTTTGTCTGTCTCCAGGTCAGGTGTTGGGTTCAGGTGCGTTCGGTCGTGTCGTTGAGGCAACCGTCTCTGGTCTGCTTCAGTCTCATTCAACAACTAAAGTTGCCATCAAGATGGTTAAACGTATGTCTTTTACTGTCTGTGATCTCTCCGTTTTAATCTCCATCATTACTTCAGCAATGTTACATCCAGTGATCAATCTGATTAGTTATTGATATTTTCATTTTATGTCTGAAACCATAAACTTGAAATACTGTGTGTCTATCTGTGTATGTGTGTGTGTGTGTGTGTGTGTGTTTGTGTGTTTAGCCAGGAGCAGTGCAGTTCAGTCTCTGATGTCGGAGTTGAAGGTTCTGGTTCATCTCGGTCCTCACCTGAATGTTGTCAACCTGCTGGGAGCATGCACAAGAGGAGGTGTGCATTTAAATCCTGATTTAATCCTGATTTACACCTATTTTATAACACCTCTGCTGATTCTAAATAATCCTAAACTAATTCTCATTTAATTGTAGTCTGATTCTAAACTAATTTTGAAGTAATCTTAATTCTAAATCTCTTCTAATTCTAATCTCCTCCTGATTTAATCCCAAAATTTAAACCTAATCTGTTTGCAAACTAATCCAACACCAATCCTAACTCAATCCAATCATTTAATCATTTAATCCTAGTGTAATTTTAAACCAATTGAATTAATTCCAACCTAATCCTTGTCTCATTGTAATGAGTCATGTCTGGACATGATCAGTTTAAGTTTATTGTAGATTTAATTTACATTTGTGTGATGTCAGACCACCAATACTACTACTACTATACTACTACTTCTACCTCTAATAATAATAATAATAGTAATAATAATAATAATGTTATATCACTAAATTGTAATGAATTTGTCTGTCTGTCTGTCCAGGTCCTGTCTATCTGATCACAGAGTTCTGTCGTCATGGAGACCTTGTGAACTATTTGCAGCGGAACAAACACACATTCTTACAGAGTGACATAAAAAAAAAGAGGTCAACATATTCACACACACATACAACACACATACTCTCTCTCTCTCTCTCTCTAAAATAAAAGGAAAGTTCAAATGAACTTCTTTGGCACGAGAACATTAAATACATAACCATAAGATAAAAACTCCAGTTTAAACAAACATTTAGTGCAGAATTCATTTGTCTTGGTTCATGAAAACAGTCACCATAGGTTTTCTGGGGCTCTTTCTGAGCTTTGGTTTTAGTCTGATAGAGGAGTTGACTGTCACCTCTTTCCTGACTGTTGACAATGTACAGACTGAGGCTTCTCCCTGTTCATCACAGTGTTAAAACTGTTTCTGGGAGGCAGATGTAGGTGATTGGTCAGAGGTTGCTGTGTGATAAAATTGCCTCCTCGAGTACTAGTGACTTCAGAATGTTTAACAGTGATGCCTGACTCCACACACAATGCAGAGATATATGTAATGTCATCAGAGAAATATTCTGCTCTATAGCAGTCTGTCTCTCTCTCTATCTCTGGCTCTGTGTATTGATTGTCTCTCGCCCTGCAGTGAGAGTGATGGAGGTTACATGGACATGAATAAGGAGGAGAGCGTTCAGTATGTTGCCATGAAGGAGCTCAGCTACGCAGACATCGAACCTGCCGTATACGAAACGCCATACACACCGACAGGTGATACATGTAGTATATGCTGTGAAGAATAAATAAAAATTCAATAAAAAACGAATCGTTAAAATGAAGAAGAAACGCTATTTTTCTTGTAGTCATATAATGTTAATGTTAAGATTTGTGAATAATAAATATCAGTCATGACAAAATTATGACTTGTAACAAAAGACAGAATCATCATTAAATTCAGAGGGTTAATATTTATTCATTATAAATGACTCTATAGTCCAAATCATGATTTCATATGATAATTTTGATTTTGTTTTATGGTCAACGTTTACTAACTATCTCATTAATATAATGACTGCATTCATCATTAAATTTGGTCTTATACCTGTCAAAGGTTTGGACACAAAGTCTGTACGGTCCAAAGTCATAATAAGTCATTTTAAGATAATAAGTTATAGTTTTACTCCCTTCTTATTATTAAGGTATTTAATGATGATCTGTGTAACTGCAAACTGTCTGTCTCAGTGACATCTCCTGTCATTCCCTTTCAGATCAACAGGAGGCGTCTCTCCTCCTCAGTGACTCTCCTGTCCTGACTCCCAACGACCTCCTCAGCTTTTCCTACCAGGTCTCTCAGGCCATGGACTTCCTCTCCACCAGAAACGTAAGGATCACTGATCAACAAATCAATAAATCACTCATATATACGTGTAAATACCACACAGTTTCCCTCCTAATATTTTTTGGTTCCCAGAACTTTGATTAAAGATCCAGTTGTGTGTCCCACAGTGTGTCCACAGAGACCTGGCAGCGAGAAACGTCCTGATCTGTGAGGGGAAGCTGGTGAAGGTCTGTGACTTTGGTTTGGCCAGAGATCTGATGAAGGATCAGGACTACATCGCCAGAGGAAACGTTAGTTAACTTCATTAAACATTATATAATTAAAATGAGTTTACAGTGTTGATCAGGTGAGAGAGTCAGACCAGGGAATTTATGCTGATCATTTCAGAGCTTCCTGCCAGTGAAGTGGATGTCTCCTGAGAGTATCTTCCACAACATTTACAGCTCTCAGAGTGATGTCTGGTCCTACGGAGTCCTACTGTGGGAGATTTTCTCTCTGGGTAAATGAGTCTAAACCAGTATTCATCTAAACACACCAGTCTAAACCAGAGTACATGTACACACACCAATCTAAATCAGTATCTATCGTCACAGTAACACAAAAAAGTCTAAACCAGAGAGTAACAATACACACACTGGTCTAAACCAGTATACATACTACTGTAAACCAGCATACACCAAACTAGTAAACCAATATACATGTATGGACACCAGTCTGTCCAGTATAAATCTGCGCATGCCAGTCTAAACCAGTATAAATCTACACACACCAGTCAGTCTACATCTGCATCAGTGCAGTATTTTGTGTCTTTTGTCCCAGGTGGGAGCCCGTACCCTGACCTCCCCATGACTCAGGAGTTCTACTCTGCTCTGAAGAGAGGATACAGAATGAGTCGACCCGACCACGCCCCTCACGACATGTATGCCACAAAACTCACCGTCACATGTTTTACACATGTATGTCACTCACAAAACTCACCGTCACATGTTTTACACATGTATGTCACTCACAAAACTCACCATCATATGTTTTACACATGTATGTCACAAAACTCACCGTCACATGTTTTACACATGTACTGTATGTCACAAAACTCACCATCACATGTTTTACACACGTACTGTATGTCAATGTGTAAGTCTGTACCTGTGATTTTAGAAATGCTCCTCTTGAGCATCAGTGATTGACAGTTACCCATAATGCCTTTCTCTACGAACGTCTGTGGAGATGTTTGTCTCTGGAGAAGCCCGAGACACAACACTCTGATGTTCTTTGAACGCGTCTGACTCCTCTTACAGTTTGTGTTCTGTCTTCAGTTTTGATCTGATGAAAAAGTGTTGGGAGGAAGAACCTCAGTCCAGACCTTCTTTCTCATCATTGGTCATCTCCGTTGGCAACATGTTGACTGACGACTACAAGAAGGTACTGAATTAAATCCAGCTTTAGTGTCTTTGAAATGAGAGAAAGATTTAATCTTCTCGTCTGTCACTGATCGACATCTTGACCTGTTTCTCCTCCTTGGAGACTCTTCATTACTTCCACAAATGAGAGTAGGATATGTGATCAGTCATGTTTGTTTGATTGTTAGTCTTTCTGCTTTTCCTCAAGATATGTTGAAATGTTGTCAACACATTTTGATGAAATTTTGTGTAGGGGTGGATCTTGAGCTAAAGAAAATGTGATTAAATTTTGATCCAGATCCACGTATGGATGCAGATTCTGGATCACTTTTTCACTCTCTTCAACATTGCTGATGGGGCCTTTTTTTTTTTTTTTTTTTTTTACATTTTGCCAATATCATGAAAAACTAAAAATAGGCAAACCAAACTAAAAAATACCCAGGCATGGACAACGCATGGACAACGCATGATGTTCCACCACTATGCACTTTTGGATCACAATCTGGATCACAATCCAGATGTGGGAGAATACAATTGTGAATTAATTTTGCATGAGGCAAATCCAAGTAAAGATAGATACCATTATGGTACATTACCAGTGTGTGATATGTCCAAAGTGCAATGATACTACAGCTGATTAGTGACTGTGGCGTTGGCAGAGGTACGTGTTCTGTAAGTGCTATTTGGACTTATTCCCCCTTTAAGGCTGTTTAATTGAATAGTCACTTTCATATTCACTGACACTTCACCATTATAACTTCACTCTCTTAAATTGGAACTGAAACTTTTCTTTTTGTTCTCCAGTTTCAACTGTCTCTTTATCTTCTTAAAGTATTTCAACAATTTCAAAATTTGCCAGCCATAAATGTTTGAGCAGTGGGAATGTTTGAATGTTTCCACTGCTTTAATGATGCTGATGGAGGAGAATGAATCCTGCTCGAGTCTAATGTTTTTAGAATCACACACTTTTTATTCCTGCTACAGTTCACACAGTCAGTAACTGTTGTTGTTGTTGTTTGTCAGTGTTACCTCCAGCTGACTGAGAATTTCCTGAAAGGTGACAATCCGGCTGTTGTTCGATCCAGACTGAGTCAATCGAGAGCTGCTGGTGATCAGATCGACAGACAGACGGACACAAACGGTCAGACTCACAGAAAAATAACACACATAATAACGCACTCATCACATTTCTCCAGAAGATCAATACATATCAATCTATTGATCACTTATTTATCAAAAGATTAACTCACCAGTGATATCCAACAAACCACTCTGTTGTCTACAGGAAGTCCTGCCCCTCAGGTGGATATCAACCTGTTGGAGGCGGAGCCAGAGGAGGCAGGTCCCTCCCATGGTACTTACATCATCCCCATCACTGACATCACCATTGAAACCAGCAGCGGTGCTGCGCTGGACGCAGTCAGGTACGAACATGGGAATATCTCTGGATAGAACATTTAAACCTCACCTGTGACAAACTTAAAAGATGCACAATCTCATTACAATTACAAAAATGCTGTTTAAATTCAAGTCTGGTTCAATTACATGACATGATTTCTATACATTTTAGAATGTGAATAAACATCAGCACCACAATTGTAAAAGTGAACAACAAATAATGATTGTAAGTAATAGTTAGAAATTATATCGATTTGTACTTGAATGACAAACTGATAAATCATGTACAAATCTAAATGAGACAAATTGATGCCAACTTTGAGGGATGTTTAATCTGCAAAACAGTAAAAGACTGACATGGCAACCCATATGTGACCACCTGCTGATGGTTGCACTTAAGCACAAATGTGCTTTAGAATAATTTAACCACTAGTGGTTATAATAAAACCAGGACTCAACATTTATAATAAAGTCATTCACACTGGACTAAACTAATTAGAAATGAGTCAAACATTCTTAACTCATAGCTCATAATTGGTTCTATATTTATTCACTCTTAGAATTCCTAGGAAATGATAGGAAACTATTTGACCTGTAAAATAATTTAAACTCTAAACTTTGTAAACAAACTCCTGGAGCTTGATACTTCTCTTCAGATTTGTTTTGTCCTTAATTAAAAGTCAGTAATGATGATGATGATGATGATGAACATGATGGTAATCTCTCATCTGCAGCCCTCAGCTGTTAGATTCTCAGGACACAGCAGGAGCCCAGGAGGTGACATCAACAGAGGACCCACAGGAAGCTGTGGAGAATGCCGCTTCATCCTCCAGGTGTGAGGAAGAGGAGGACAGCTGTCTGTGAGGGCTTCGGCTGCCTTCCAGACAGGGTTGAGGGTTTACAATCCCACATATCTGGTAGAGTCCTCCTGCCAGGCGGAGCAGAGGACAGGAAACCTGTGACTGTGACAACTGCCATGTCCTCCAACAGCTGGATCATTATTACACTAAAACATGACATCATCACCAGACAGTGCTGAGGTTCTGCTGAGCAGGGCAGGCAACACCATCGTTATTGTACCCACAGTGTTGACTGTAAGGTTGCCAAAGGAAATATACATTATTTTTTAGTTTAGAAATAATGATTGTCTTTTTATGTGACCCTGTGATGAACTGGTGATTTATACAGGGTGTAACCCGCCTCTCTCCCCCCAAATCCACCCCCCCACGACCCTGCACAGGATAAGCGGCTACAGAGAATGGATGGATGGTTACAAAATCATGTTTGTTTGATTATTCTTGTTGAAATGAAACAGGTGAATTTGCAACTTTATAATAGTCAGCTATATTTTCTTAATGCACTCATATTATTCTGAATTGTCTGTATTATATCTGAATTATTATCTGCTTTGAGTTTATAGAAAATGCTCTGAATAATTTTGGAAGTGAAACTATGCAAATATATCAGGATAAAATCCAAATGTTTTATTTTTTAATCAAATTTAATTTTTTCTTTTAAATATTTTCATCAGTGAATGTTTTCTTGTCTTGTTTTCTAACAAGTGATCTTTAAAAAGTCTTATTAATTGTTGATTATTGTCCTGATGAATTAATGAGTGTATAACTACTAATACTGGTAAATTAAATCTACAGATGTTTAGTTTTCTGAACTTAAACTCAGATACAAAAACATGGACATTGACAGACAATGAAAACATGTTGAATGAATACACTTTAAATGATCAATGTGTTATGATGAGGTTCGAAAAAGGATCCAAAACAGGGATAAGCAGCACAAGGCAGAGCACGGCAGGGTAAACAGGATATCACAGAGGTACACAGACAAAGGAGGTAAGAAACACAGACTAAATACACAGGTAACAGAGGAGATGGAGAACAGGTGGCACAGAGAGGAGGAGACAATCAGAGACAGCTGGACATGATCAGACAATTACAGAGGAGGGAAAATGAAGAGAAGGGAAAACCTTAAAGTGGAAAACATGAGGAGGATAAACAAACATAAGACAGAGCAAACAGACACAGGGAAAGGGAGCAAACTGGAACTAAAAACACAGAGACTAAAACACAGACAGAGGAACCAAAAGGGTGAAACAGATCATAAGAAAACACAGGAAATGCAAAGCAAGAGCACATAACATGGAACACAGACTTTCAAAATAAAACAGGAAACAGTAACCTAAAATACTGAACCACAACACAATGAGTATTACAGTAAGAGAAAAAAAGACACAAACACACAGCAAGTGTGTGTTGGGTTGATCACTGACACAATGATAAAATCCATATCCCTCCTGCAGACTGACAAACATCTGTCCAGATGTGATAACAGCTGCACTAACACACTGCTTACAGCCAATGTGTTCACTGTCGCTAGTTGACATCCTCAAAATGACACAGGATGAGGTCAGTGAACACAACATATCCAGTACAATTAGTCATCATAAATGGACTACTGGAAGGGTCACATTTATATTTTTAATTAAGATGGACACTCGAATCTCGACCCAACAACAAGTATCTAAGGTGGCACGGTTGCCTCCGTGGTCTGACTCCGCCCCCTCTGCCTATGTTTTTGTACTTCCTGCCGTAATGAACAAAGAGAAGTTCAGAAAAGTGCTGAATCTTAAAAATGTTTCCTCAGACAGAAACTTCAAGTGAGTCACGAAAATGTCTTCTTCCTCTTTTTCTCTGAAAAGTTGAAAACATTAAGTTTGTGGTTAAACTGACCATCAGCTGAAAAATGTTTAATTTAATTATTCATAGAATAGCAATCAATCAATCATCAATATCACTGGAATGTAAACTCAGTACATTTACTCATCCATGGAACAAGTGCTGAGTTCACATGCTTTTGCACCAATTTGCATAACACATGGTCATTTACCAACTCTACTACAGTCAAACAAACGTTTCAGTACACCTGCCTAAAGCTACTTTATTTTTCATGAGCTAATCATCATAGCCTATTCAACTGAAGTAATATCTAGGAATGTAGGCCTTTGTAACTAGAGGTTTAACTACATTAACCCACTGGGGCATCACAAGCCAGTGTGTTCTTGGTGCCGGTCCCAAGAGCGGATAAATGGGGAGGGTTGCATCAGGAATGGCATCCGAATTGAGAGAAGCCAAAAGTAGAAGAAGAAGATTACCTGAAGCTTGTTCTTGGCTATCGTCAAAATGAAATGAAATGCTAAATGGATGACGAGTACCAATGGTCTCTACTGCTGATTCTGGCTCTACATGTGTTCCCAGTGTGTCGTTATTCCTCTGGCTACGTAATAGGGCTAGACATTGGGGAATGGTGAGGATTCACCTCCCTGGTTACTTGTCTGGAGGGACTGCCTCGCCAACAACACAGCAATGGCATGACCCCCAGTCTTGTTGAATTATCATAGAACCTCCCCCACATATAGCTGTGCAACCAATTTAAAAATAGAGAAAATGTTTTCTCACATTTGGCCAAAGCATGAGTGGTCCATTTTTAATTCCCTTGAGTGTACAAATTAAGTCAGCATTTCACTTTCTGACTGGTTTCGAAAAAAATCACTGTGTCGTGTTTGAATACAACAAAAGAAAAAGTTGATGACATCATGATCAGCTGTGTGTGATGCTGTATGATTTATGTTCCTCTTATATAGTATTTAATCTCAGACAGGAAATAAGAGAAACTCTAAGGACTTGAACCTGTGGCATATTTCCATGAGTGTTTGGGGTGTGGGTGGAGTCTTGTTGCTGGGTGGTGTAGGTGGGGTCTAGTTGTTGGTTGTCACAGAGGAAGTTTGTCTCCTTCAGTTTGACTTCAACTGTTACTAGAGAGAGAAAGAGAGAGAATGAGAGAGATGAAGATGTATTCCCTGCTGCTGTCGTTCGCCCTCAGCTGCTGCTACTGCTCTGCTGAAGGTCAGAAACTTTATTCACCATTTATTAATAATTATTAACCAGTAATTACATGCTTGTTAACCAGGAATTAATGCAGCATTAATCCTTAATTATCTTCATATAGAAAATAAAAGCATGTAACATTTAACAATAGAATGATTCATGGAGAGTTATATTTTATCAGCTACAATTGATGAGTGATGATCAATGATATCAATCAATCAAGTTTGGAAGCATACACATTAATGCTGGTGGATGCAGAATTTGCATGTGTGTCATATCTATAAAAAATTTGAATTAATGTGTAAATAATTACTTATTGTAAATAAACTGATGATAATTCAGTGGTTGACAAAACCGTAAGTTTTATAAACAATTTAATTCCTGTTAATGATTAGTAATTAACTATTTGTCAATAATATCTGTTTATAAACAGTTAATTACTGTTTGTATGTTGACTTTTGGAATGAGGATATAATATAATGTATGGAGATTAATATTAATATTCATCAAGGAGACTTGAGCTCCTCCTGTCGAGATTATGTCTCTGTTTGTCTGTTAGCTGGATTACTCAAAAATGTCTGAGCTGATTTTGATCAAAGGTTTTGGAGGGTTAGGGTGTGATCTAATGAACAATCCATCAGATTTTGGTGGTGAACTGGATCATCATCTGAATCTGGAATTAAAAAAAAAGATTGGTTACCATTGTGGGATAGGGGCAACTTCATGGATGATACCTACAATGCTTGGACAAATAAATGCACAATGACAGCCCTATAAGATCTACAGTAACACACAAGTCTGATCTGGATCCAAGTAATATTCTGGATCTTGCTTTTCAGGTGAAATGACAACACGGGAAACTGAGCTGCCTTTAGTTTGTGCTCTACTGCTGTCTACTTAAATATGAAAAATAGATAATTGTTTTGAGCAAAGAATGGATTTTTATTTGCTTTAATTAAATGTTCTTATATGATTATAAACAAAATAAAAAGAACAGCTGAATGAATGTTTTTCATCAAACAGCGACTTTACATTTCGGAGAAAAGGATGTAATCTCATATTATTACTTTTTCATCCTCTTCTACATTTGAATCTTCTTCATCCTCTCTTTCTGTCATCTTCATCTTTTTCCTCCTCTTCTTCTACTACGACTATAAGACGGTTGTGGAGTGGATGTAAACGTGTTGCCACGGTAAGCAGTTCCTCACCACTCCCACAAAGTTTCAACAAAGAAGAAGTGAGACGGGGAAGTAAAGAGACCCTCTAACCTAACACACACATTATCCGTGTGTGCGTCTGTGTGTGGTCTCTGGTAGAAAATGTGTTTCCTGACTTTCTGAAGTTTCATCACACTGATCCCCCCCCCATCCTCACTCCCCCAACACTGAAACCTCTTCACTGCAGGATTTTCTCCAAAACAAAACTCAGGGCTGTAGGTATAAAAACCTCTTATCTCCATGTCTTGCTCTAAGAATCAGATTAAAAACTCACAGAAAACACTTAAGACTCTTGATACACTGAAAACTGATCAGTTTGGATAATAATAACAAGCAATTATCACTGAACTTATTAATATACATCAGATATTGTGTTTCCCTGAATCTTCCTGTTGGAATCTGAGAAACTCAGATGGACATTTTTCACTCTTTATAATGTTTTATAAAATAAACAATTTACTAACAGCTGTGACCTCACCTGAAAATTTGTATTTCCTGCTAAGAGCTAACAATCATCAGAAATTAATAAACAATATTTGTATTTTTTATCCTTTAACAAACTGTTGAGTCGGCCAAATGTTTCTATTCCTGAAAATAAATACTTAGGAAGTAAAAGATATGGCTGTGCTTCTTCATGAAGGTCCTCTATCAGTCTCGGGGACAAAATCAAGATTTGTGACAGACCTTAAACAAACAACTGCACTTAAAATAATATAAAATAAACACAGAAGGATGAGGGGATTGGCCCATGGATGAAATAAGTAGACATGTTGTCATTTTTTTAGTTGATAGAATAATTTAATAAAAGAACAGTAACTGTTCTCAAACCTTAATGAATCATTTATAGTAATGATAAATAAACAGATTTTAAAATCATTGCCAGTGAATTTAGATCCATTATACACAGGCATAGCCCTGCAAATATATAGCGGCAAACAAATATAAAACTGATCTGTGATCATTAATGTGTGTGATATACTGGAGCGCTTGTTTTCTTGTGCTTATGTTTTTGGTTGCATGCTGTCTAAATCTGAAAGTAAATTTGCCATCATTGACTGAACTGAACTGACCATAGTTGTAGCCATGCTCTTAATCAGTAAATAGCCATAGCCTGCTGTTTATCGCCTCATATTATCTTTCTGAGCACAGTTATCACCTCGTGTGTTGTCTTCACTGACACTATAGGGGAATAAATCTTTATTCACAATTAATGTTAATGCTAAAACAACGTTAATGCTAATGCTAATGTATGTGAGGCACAAACTGAACCAAATACGCCTGCATGATCATCATATGCCAACATGCATCTATAAGATTATATCCAATGTAATAATGTGACAGGTCTTGACACACATCATTACTGACCATTACACCCATTAATAACCATTAATGACCATTAATAACCAATAATAAAATATTAATCATTAGTGACCATTAAACCCATTAATAATCAATCATAAGTAACCCTCTACTTTGACCCCTGAGTTGTAATAGTGATGGTGCTATAGTGGATGTCATATATTGACTTGTGAGTCACAAACACATTTAACAATTCTTGAATTTCACAATGTCTTCATCGCAAAGTGGTTTCATGGATCAGCGTTTCTAAACATGTATTTTATTACATTAATTTTATTTGTCTTTTGCTTTATAATTTGAAGTTAACTCACACACTGAAGATGCAAGTGAGTCTCATAGATTATACTGTTTGTATACAAAGCCAACAAATCATTTGATGTTAAATTGATCAGCTGACACACACACACACACACACACCCACACACAGACACACACACAGACACACACACCCACACACAGACACACACACCCACACACACCCACACACACCCACACACACACCCACACACAGACACACACACACAAACACACACAGACACACACACACACAGACACACACACACCCACACACAGACACACACACCCACACACAGACACACACACACACACAGACACACACACACCCACACACACACACACCCACACACAGACACACACACCCACACACAGACACACACACACCCACACACAGACACACACACACAAACACACACAGACACACACACACACACACACACAGACACACACACACAGACACACACACACAAACACACACAGACACACACACACACAGACACACACACACAAACACACACAGACACACACACACAAACACACACACACACACACACACAGACACACACACACAAACACACACACACTGTTGGTGGTTTCACTTCTTGTTCTGATTGGGAAACTCAAGGACGTGAATCTCAACTGTCACATGAAGCTTCACAACAAATCTATCTTGCGATATGTGACTATTGATCAGATCAGTAATCTGATCAATAGTCACATATACTTTAGCTGCCACCAACTTTTTGAAGCTCTGTGATTTGATGCTAAAATATTGAAGTGCACCTTGGGAGTCATAGTGAAGTCTTTTTGTCCTCAGGCTTCTTGTGTAAAGAAGCAGATCTTTTCCAACACAGTTCTTTCAGTAGAGCTGAGGTCTACATGTTGTAGCAACAGGTCTGCATGTTGTTATTTAACCAGGTGAATGTGATGCAGCCTTATGACTTGAAACAGACCTTAGAAAAGCAGGTTTGCAAAAACAGCGAGGCACAGCTGTGGAGCGGAGCTGCATGTCCATCTGAGTGATACCTGAGCGACATATCTGAGCGACATACCATAGGAAGCCGATGGGTTTGGTGGTGGCACATGTCTAGCGATGAATTTCCGTGTGGTCAGCTGCTAATGCTGCATCATATGCCACAATCTCATTGGTGCTTCGGTGCTCGAGCACCACAGGGAAGGCCAAATAAAAATAAATAAATAAATAAATACAACAAAAATGTTTGTGTATGTACATTTTAGTGCTGCGTATTGAAATGAATTGTATGGTAGCTATGAATGTGTTGTGTATGTGGTCAGCGTGTGTGTAAATTCAGACCCCTGTGCAGGTATGATGTAGTCTGTTTTAATATGTGGCAGAGCAGTGTATCATTGTGTTATGTAGATATTATTCTGGGTAGCGCTACATTAGGGACATGTCTCTATTGTCTATGCACAAATCCATGACTGTGAAAACACTGTCACTGTCAGTGAAAACAAACACACCTCTAAACATCCTCTTTAACAGGATCTTTACTCTGAAAATCAGAGGAACGTGACGTTCAAAACTGAAGTTTTGACTTCAGTTGTCTTCGCTGCAGGTGATCAGCATGACCACCCACCTGCTTCCATGACGATGGGCATTGCCCACTCAGACTTTGAACTGACTGGGCTGTCACAGCAGAACCAGGATGAGCAGCAGGAGGCGTTGTGGAGGAAGGAGGTCCTGGATGTGCTGAAACAGCTGGCCCTCGTCCAGAAGGAGGTCGCCAAGGGCCAGGTCGAGGTGGTCCAACTGCTTGGCATTCTGGGAACTCAGGTTGGCAGTCACTACATCTGATGCACTGTAATGGAAGCTTTCCATGACACATTCCTGTAAAAGAAATCACAATAAAAGCTTAAAAATGTCATATTTGTGTTAATAGCTTAATTCAGTAACTCAAATTTAACAGTGAAAATGGAAGCAAATCAGAAGACAAGTTTTGTACTAAAATATTACCAAATACTTAAACAGAGGGGATTAGAAATAAAAGCCTTTTGGTTTAGTTTAGTTGAGATTGAGTTTAGTTTATCTTTGGTTTACTTTAATCAGGTTACTCAGTAAGTAGTATTATTCTCAGTGTTTCTACACTGGTCTAATCTGATCTGAGCTAAACTGTCACATACTGATAAACAAGAACACTTATTCATTATCTCATCATCAACACGTGACATATCGCTGACCAGGTTTAACTGAGCTAACCTGTGTTCTGACATTGTGCCCACAGGGTTCCCAGCAGATCCGGGATCTGCAGAACGTGGCTCGCCACCAAAGTCTACTGGTTGAAAACCATCAGGCTTTACTGCTGCAAACGTCACGCATTGCCACCCAGTTGCAGGAAATAAATAAGAAACCTCCTGCTGTCCTGCAAAGCTCTTCACCCAGCCAATGAGATCCTCTGATGGTCCACAAGCGGCCAATGAGTCCTCTTGTTATACTGACAGTGGAATATGTTCTATGCCAGCCAGTAAAGATGATTTGTTCTTAATTTTTTTTATACCAGCTAAACAATTGAAACATGAGTTATAATCAGTTAAGCACTCAGTTAATCAATGAGTATCAGTATGCAGATAGATTTAACACATTGGTATTCAGAATTAATCGCTGATTTTCTTTTATTACAAATCAGAAAATTCCTTGAATAGAATACAATTTTTCACAAAAACAACAATTGTCGTCTGATGCTGACATCACAGCTAACAATCAGCTCAGGTTGATTTTGATCTCAATCACAGAAAATTATATTATTTTATCTGAATTCCCTTGATTTTTCATTTTGAACTGTAATATCTCATCTCTGCTGTATCACTGCTTCTCTGATTTTAAATAAAGGTATGTTATATCATCCATCCAGTGGTAGTGTTTATGTTCTCTAATACTGTGTATTGACATATTGAAGGGTATCATAGTAATTTTATTCAGTCCTATAGACGTCAGAGTCTGTCCTTAACCGAGTGATGAAGTTATAAAATTAATCAATCGATTGTTGAAGTTTCCCCATCGGCCGTTGTTCTTTCAACAGTACTGAGTTATGCACATTGTTAAAATGTAGGTTTGACTGAGACACTGTGGTGTGGTCCTCATGTGCATCAGTAAATTTTCTTTGGTTTGTCCATACTTGTGACCACACCCATCAACACAGGTGTGCCTGACCATCCCAGGTGGCTGTGGTCAGGTGTTGTCATCATTTTGTTGTGTTCAGAGTTGATCTGATTTCCTGTTTCATTGTTTCAGATCCTCCTGGTCTTCCATCGATTTGCTTGAACTCTGACTTCTTGCCCAACCAAGCTGAGGTGGTTCTAACTGCCGGTTCCACCTTCAACCTCAGTTGTCATGGTAACGGTTCAGTCCATTGGTCCAGTACTGCATTCCGTCTGATGTACATGGACATACTACCGAATCCAGTGGAGGTAAGGCGGTCGGACCCCAGACACACTGGGACATACCGCTGTGGGTACAAAAACCAGAACCTGGAACACCTGGAAACATGGATCCACCTATATGTCAAAGGTAAGATATGCTGAGGCCATGCCCCCTGGGCAGAACCAGTGAAATTTAAATGTTCTCTGTATAGACATGCAGAGGCCATAGAAAAAATATTTAGAATGAAAATGTACAAACTGTTATGCAAACTCACAATTAAGTCCATCAGGGAGGAAGCTTGAAATTTTAGTTTTTGGACCTGGTACAAGCTGGTATCACACAAAATAGTCCAGTTCCACACAATCCAATTGTCTGTTTCAGATATTCCAAAGTTAATTAAGTTTAATTAATAAAGTTAATTTAACAGAAAAACAACAATTCAACATTCCACCATGGGATTTATCACCAGCTCAACTAGAAGACGACCATCTGACAAACAAGCTCTTTGCTGGATCAATTTGTTTAATTTATTACATGAAATCTTGATAACTCACCTGCTTCTATTAATAGTATCACCTTCTAGTACAGGTACACATTCTAAAAATGTCCTTCATTTCCTACATTGACCCTCACTTAGACCCAGCCGACCCCTCCAGCGTGTTTGTCACACCTCGCAGGATACCTGATGTTAAGGAAGACCAGAACTTCTTATTCAAGTGTCTTCTCACCGACCCATCAGTCACTAACCTCACCCTCCAATCAGAGGGCAGCACTGTGGGAAGGGGATATGGCCTACCGCCGGACATGAGCGTGAGCTTCAACCCCAAAAAAGGAGCCCTGATCCGTGACATGCAGAGGTCGTTCAAAGGACGCTACTTTTGTTCAGGCTGGAAGGACGGAAGGCAGTACAGATCCAGAGCTGTCGACCTGCTGGTGCTCCCTAGTAAGACTTGTCTGTCTGTCTGTGTGTCTGTTTACGTTTCTGCCCGCCTGTCTGTCTACCTGTCTACCTGTCTGTCTGCAGAGTCCCGTCATCCTCCCTCCGTGTCTGTCAGTCAAAATGAATCAGTCCGTCTGGAAGGAGAGAAGTTTGAAGTCACCTGTATGACCAGTAACCCCTCCCATTTATACAACGTCACCTGGTCGCATCCGAGATTAAAGGTCAGAGGTCACCTGTGTGTCTTTACTCCTGACAAATTGTCTGTATTTATATTCATTGGCTGTTTGTTTGTTCCAGACACTGAACGTCACTGTCAGCCATCGCTATATCAACCGCCCGTACATCAACAGCACTCTGACAGTCTTTGCCGTCAGTCAGACACACAGTGGAACCTATACATGCAGAGCTCACAATGAAGCTGGAGTTGCCACAGCCACTGCACAGCTCAGAGTTTTGGGTAAGAACATTTGGTGAAAACAAGATCATAAACATGTGGGATAACGATAATATTAATTTGAAATATCAGAGAAGCAAGATGAAAACACAAGAAATTAGATTTAAAAATTGCGGGAGAAAGATAAAAAATTAATGGAAATAAGTGTAACTATTGGAGACAAGATGACTTGAGGTGACAAAATAATTTGTGTACTGGTTCCAGTGCAAACACAAAAGCTGCAGAATGAATATCCACCAAATGATTATTATGCTTCCACACACTTATTCACCATGCTACTAGTTCTGAATCTATGTTAACACCTACAGAACAAATACATCAAAATGTGTGATTGATGAGAAATAGCATGCTATGTCTTATGGCAGTGGTTTCCAAGACTGTTTTTGTGAGAATTGCAAAAAAAAATGTGGAAAATTGTCCCCTAAGAAATAATGGAAAATAGACCCCTCTGGGACCATGTTGCTTTGCAGTACCTTGACATAGAAACGTGATTAAAAGACAAGTCACCAGACCTAGGACTACACTGCTGTATAGGTATGGGTATTTTGATTCGTTGAACGACTTTTACAAAATCGCACTTTACCATTCAGGCAATTTTGGTCCGTTTCAGATCAGCCTCTGAACCACAATGATACTAATATTAATCTTTACTTACTACTGGCAATATTAGTAATGAATGTCTTGGAACAGGCACAATCAAAATTTCTCAAGAAATTTTCTAGTGACCTCTCCTGTTCTTTCTCACCAGATGGTCCCTACCTGAAGATCTACTTGCAGCCGATGCAGCATGCTAATGCTATCATCAAGAATATACATATCAATGGAGAACTGGTTGCTAACATTGGTAGCATGCCTATGGTTGTGCAAGGAAAGCTTGAAGCTCACTTTAAGAGTGGTTACCTGGAAGTGAACAGAAGATTATTTAGTAATGTTAGCACCAATAGAATGGATGTGAATGGGGTTAGCAGTGCTAATATTAGTGGCAGCACCACAGTGGAGGTGTATGAAGGTCAGGATGTGATGCTGACCTTTACGATGGAGTCGTATCCTCCAATCAGGAACCTCCACTGGATGACACCATCAAATGTCAACAACAACAACACGGTGTACCAGGAGAGCTACACTACTAAAGGCTATAGGTAAGCATGATCACTGTTAAGCTATTATTGTTGATGTTTGGGTTTATAAATGTGGATTTATTGATGTTAGTTTGTTATGGTGATATTGTTATTCAAGTGCTGTTTTTGTTTGTTGTTGTTCCAGTTTGGAGGCAAGTTTGCTGCTGCGGCGTGTTCATCAGGAGGACCGAGGTCGATACACATTCCACCTTTCTAACTCTTTCTTCAGTGTATCACAGAACATTGATCTTCAAATTTACCGTAAGAAACTTTTCATCCTCCTCTTCTTCTTATTCATCCCAATGCCACAGTTGCACCATCACCTCCACCTTCTCCTTTGGATATCTATAATGTCACAGTTCAACAAAAGCAGGACTCAAATGCAGACAACACTGGGGGCAGAGTGCAGTTAAGGGATTTAATTAAAGCAAAGTCCACAATGTAAAATCCAGCACAAAAAGCCAAAAACCCAAAAAGAACAAAAAGCAAAACAATATTCCAAAAACAGGCAAAATACAACAGAAGGAAAACTTACTGAGAAGCACGGGGAAAAAACACTGGGAACACTGGAAATGGGTGACATAAGACATTGAGGATGAAATGGCAACTCACAGAGGGAATCATACAGACTAAATACACTAAGAGAATGATGGAATGACACACAGCTGACACAGGGAGGAGGAGACAATCAACAACAGGTGGAGACAATCAGACAATCACACACTGGAGGGAAAATATTAAAGGGGAAGAAACAAGGAGGATACAATGATAAAGGGACATGAGACAGGGCCTAAAAAGACACAGAGGAAGAGGGAACCAACCAGAACTGAAAACAGGAGACTAAAAACAAGACAGGAGAAACAAAGGTCAAAACAGATCACAAGAAAAGAAACAGGAAGTGTAAGGCAAAAGACACAGCATGGAATAAGGCTTACAAAATAAAACAGGAAACAGTGGCACTAATACATAACATAAACCCTTCGAACTAAAAGGAACCAAAAAACTAGGATGAGATTCATGACATATAATCTATACATTTCAAATTTTTAAATCTGTCATTGATTTCATGTCCGTCGGGAGAAATTCTTAATAACGACTTCAAACAATATCAACTTTTGTTTTCTTTCATCACTTTTTGGACTGTTTTCGTTTTCTATGTTAAGAAATATATAAAAGGAAATTTATCTTTCAGGTTCTGCAAGTGCTGTTGTCAGTGTAGAGAACGACACTCTGACCTGCAGCAGTTCTGGATACCCACTACCCACAATCCTTTGGTACACCTGTCCCGGGGTCCAGGACACGTATGTACTAACCAGTTTACAGTGATAAGTGCAGCCAGTGATCCCTGAATAGAGATAAACATGTACATTTTGTTATGATGGAGATGCTAGAGAAAAAGTTGAAGGGTTTTTAAAGGTTATCATTGAAAACATCCTGTGGAGCATGACTTAAATCACCTATAATATGTTCCAATAGACTCATAATGGGTTTTTTGTCATATATGACCTGTGTTTTCCTGAATGTGAGAGTGAGTCCTGTCACCTGAATACAAACTACAAAGGAAGTAAAACTCTCCAGATGCTTTCATCTTTTTTTATTGCAGTTGTAGAAGTGTTTTTGGAAAATTCAGAAATGTAAACATCTTTAATCTAAAAAAAGGTACATATGTGAGAAAATTTGCAATATACATTACACATGCAAAGAAGCATACATGCTCTATTTGGGTTTCTGATATGTATGCACATATACAGAAGATGTATAGTAATATATGAGATAGACACATCAGTGATGTGCAATCTTATTTGGAATTAGCTATGTCTTATTTATACCAACAGCACACATATTTGTGGTGAATTTCACCTTCACCTCCTCTGCAGGTGTGGAGATGTATCTGCCTATCAGGTTTCCCCAGCTGATATGACCTCACAGGAGGATGAAGACAAGCAGGAAGTCAGGAAACAGCTGACTCTCCCTCTGTCGCTTGGTGATGATGTCACTGTGGAGTGTGTCGCCTACAACCATGTGGGACAGTCTCGTGATGTCTTTAATCCTCGTAAGAGAATTAAATGTTGGGTTATTAATCAAATTTATCATGTCATCTTGTTGTTAAATAAGTTAATAAATGTATATTTTGATTCTGCAGCAGAACCTCAAACGTTCTTCAGACTGGCTCTGACTGGGGCTCTGAGTTCTGCTGCTGTCCTCCTCCTTCTCTTGTTGATCGTCATTTACAAGTGGAGACAGGTACATTTACTGATATTATTGATGAAAACACAGTTAAAAGCTCTATCACCTTTGTTTATTCATCTGGACCTTGGAACAAAGAGGGAAGTACGCATCTGAGGAACTGTAGGGAGCGGGAAGGGACATAGGGCAATAAAAGGTCCGATAAATTACCTTAGGCGAAGCCTTTTAGGGCTTTGTAAGAAATCAGTAATATCTTGAAATCAATTTTAAAGGAGGGGGGGGGGGGGGGGTACCACTGTTGAGAGCAAACCTACATCTCAGTGCAGCTCAGATAAATATGATTCATTTGTAAACTGTGGGAATTTAAGAGAAAAGATTGCAAATAAATCTGAATGAAACTGAATTGCATCAAAAAAGAAAAGGTTGGGTCCCTTAGAAACAAGACAGTATTAATCCAACAACAGTAAAATATTAACATGTTTCTCAAATATAGATCTGGATCTAAATGATGAAAAGGTTGAAATGATGAAAAGCAGAGTGACGTATCTTTTCTAATGTTAATATTATTATGCTGCTGGAGACTGTTGGTCCTGAGATAAGTAGGTGGAAACTGAGGGCAGAGATCTAATTGAAACACATATAAAAGTATCATCTGCATATGTAGTATATGTGAAATAACTCAGTTTTAAATTTTCAACTTATACATATCTATTTATACATTCATAACCTGATGTCATGTTTCTATGTCTTATCTTAGAAACCAAAATATGAGATTCGTTGGAAGATCATCGAGAGCACCAATGGAAACAACTACACCTTTATTGATCCCACCCAGCTGCCATACAACTACAAGTGGGAGTTTCCCAGAGACAAACTCCGCCTCGGTAGGACACAGACAAAAAAATAATCGTCAAATATTTTGATAATTTATCTTTTCAATCTTTTATCTGAAAATCAGTCCCGATGGTTGGTCTATTATCAGCTCTCAATTCAGGAAACTGATCACCTTTGGGTTTTGTTGGTCAGACCAAATAAGTCTTTTAGGGATGTGTTGAAACATTTCATGATATCATAGAGACAAAACAATTATAAATAATTAATTAAATAAAGTTTATTTTGTTTTTATTCTGTGGTTTATTTTGATGCTCGTCCCTCTTTAAGGTGCTGTTTTGGGTTCTGGGGCTTTTGGGAAGGTCGTTGAGGCAACGGCGTATGGTCTGGGATCTGATGACGTCATTCGAGTCGCCGTGAAGATGCTCAAACGTCAGTCTACAAATCATCATCTTCATCATCATTACATGTACCAAACAGAATTGTTGTGATTACTAATATTTATATTTCATGTATTCATGAACAGCAAGCGCTCACTCTGAGGAACGTGAAGCTCTAATGTCAGAGCTGAAGATCCTCAGCCATCTTGGTTACCATGACAACATTGTAAATCTTCTGGGAGCCTGCACTCAAGGAGGTGATGATGGTTCTAATAATTTACCACAAATATAAAGTGTCACACCATAACTATGACTCAAAAAATATATAAATGTGATCCACATTGTTTATTTACCGCCAGAAATAATAATGTGGATCAATCCATTGCTGAAAATAGTCCCAACCAATACACTATTTCCTCGGTTTGCTTAATTTGAAACATTAAGTTATGTATTTGTTTTAAAGATTTACATCTTCAGTAGGAACCAGTGCTCTTGCAGCTGAAAGCAAAAGATATGAAGTCATAGAGTACCGACATGTGGAAAAACATGTTGTTAGTTCATTGTAATATATAACTTTCAAAATAAATGTAAAATCCTTGCTATGTCCCAGTTCCACATTATGTACTAACTGCTGTGTATAGTACATATTTTACAGTAATCATCACATTATACTGTGTTTGCTGTTAGCACACAATAAATCAATGTAGAGATAAAATAATTATTTAATTAATTGAGAAAATATTTACTCATAAAACGCAATTGTTAGTAGCAGTGCTACATTGTCACTGCTGATTACAGTATATGTGATTTAAAGAAGATTTTGAGAAAGTAATTTTGAATTTATTTCAGTATTTTTGTGCAGCAATGCATTGTGGATGAATAATGTCCATCAACAGCCTACAGTCAACTTAATCTTTCTAATCTGACCTCTGTCCTTCTCATCAGGCCCCATGTTGATGATCACAGAGTACTGTAGTCATGGTGACTTACTCAACTTCCTACGGACTCATGCTCTGGACTTCATGGCGTCTATTTTGAGTGTGGAAGAAGTGGAGGGGGAGGCCTTCTATAAGAACATGGCATCCCAGAATGCCAGGCTCAGGAGGTATGAAGTTTTCCTCTTTACTTTAACTAATATGTTTAAACAGCTGCAACACAAACACAAAAGAAAAGTTGTTATAACAGTTTACAGCAAATAATCATTATGTTGGTGTGGGTGGTGTCATATGTGTGTACAGACACTGTAAAGACACAAAAACATGGACATTGACTAAATATAATTGTTCAAATCTCTTTGAGGTAATATGACAGTCTAAGCAATAATACAGTTCGTGATACAAATAAAGAATGGACACTGATTTCACTGATGATACAACTGATTTTGTTATCGCACTGAAAACCTATTAAATACTGGCTGATATATGATGCATGCATGTGTGTCCTGCAGTGACAGTGGAATCTCATGCTGTTCAGACTATCAGGAGATGCAGCCGATTCTCAGTCCAGGACAAACACATCAGGGTAAACAGCTGAACACATCTGAACACACCTGTAGTCTTTGCCTCTGAGGTAATGTAATACTAAATGATAAATGTACTTCACACACACATACGCTGATGGCAGAGGCTGCCATGCAAAGCGCCCCATGATACTTCGATGATCAGCCATTAACACTCACACACCGATGGAACAAACACATGACCAATATGGGAGTCAATATCTTGTTAAGAACACTTCAACATGCAGACTGGAGGATTTGGGTATTGGACAACTAATCTTCTGATTAGAGGAGGCTCTACCACCTGAGCCACAGCCTCCCCTTTGGTCTGACCTGTCTAACTTCCAACCTGTCTGTCTCTCAGGTGTGCAGACAAGTAATCTGTCTGTTGGTGATCTCATGAGGTTTTCCTACCAGGTAGCTCAGGGTCTGGACTTCTTGTCGACCAGGAATGTAAGCACACACACACACACATACCCGTTTGTCCCTCTGTACTTATGAGGACCCTCACTTGCATAATGTAACCCCTTTCCATAACCCTAACCACAGCTGGACTCTATAATGAGTCTGTAATTTAAGTCAAAACCTTGAGATAGACTTTGAAGTAGTGAGGAACGCACAAAACATCCTGACAATGCAGAAATATCCTCAAAGTACAGAAATGTCCTCACTACAACAGTTAAATGCTGACATTGGTCCTAAAAAACAATACAAAACAATACAATACATATACACAGATCAATGTTATCATTACAATCAGTGATAAAATTTCTCTCTCTGTCCACACGTCCGTCTGTCTCTCTGCCGCCTGTCTCTCTCTGTCTGTCCACCTGTCTGTCTGTCAGTGTATCCACAGAGATGTAGCAGCGAGGAACGTCCTGCTGACCGATCATTGTGTTGCAAAGATATGTGACTTTGGTTTGGCCCGAGACATCCGCAATGATGACAGCTACATCGTGCAGGGGAATGTCAGTGTTACATGCAGTTCACATTTTATACCCTATCAGTATGTCAGTGTTTGAACTCAACAACCTGTTACCTCTCACCTGTTGACTGTCTAACATTATTTCATCCAATTAAATACAAATTAAGAAACTCAGCTGTTTACTCAAATATAATAAAAAGACTGTGACACTAAATTAAAATGTTTCTTAACCTTTTCCTGTTTATTTGATTGTTTTAGCAAGAGTTGCTAGTTTCAGTCAACAACACTGATCTCAGCTCCCTGTGTGTTTTATTTTGACATTTTATGTCTTTTATTTTGACAGGCTCGTCTCCCTGTGAAGTGGATGGCTCCAGAGAGTATCTTTCAGTGTGTTTACACCATCCAGAGTGATGTCTGGTCCTATGGTGTCTTACTGTGGGAGATCTTCTCTCTGGGTAACCAAGGCAACATGTACAACCAATCATATTATAAAATAGTGATTATTGATATTTATATAATGATGATCTTTGATTGGATGCCTCTGACAGTGATGTACTCTGGAACTCGTAGTTGACATCTTTCATGTTTTTGTGTGTGTCTGTCTGTCTGCTCAGGTAAGAGTCCATACCCAAACACTGCTGTGGATACCAACTTCTACAAGATGATCAAAGATGGCCGCCACATGAATCAGCCAGACTTCGCCCCAATAGAAATGTGAGCAGATAGCACCACAGATTTATTTTCATGTAAATAAAGTTATTTTGAATCTAAAAGCCACTTGTCCTCTCAGGTATCAACTGATGTCTCTCTGCTGGAGTTTGGAGCCCACAGACAGACCAACCTTTAAAATGATTGGTCAGCTCATTGGCAGGCTCCTCCCATCTGTCAGTGACACATCACCACATCACAGCGACCAGGTGATGATAAATTAAACACCTGTCTGTGGAACTGTGCAGAGTTTAAGCCGTTCATGCCTGAACACATCGTTTCTCTTCTTCTCCTCTCATCAGCCATACAGAAACATCTCCGAGTGCAGAGAAGAAGATGAGGAAGAGGAGGTCAAAAGAGGAGACACACTGAAGAGAGGAGAAGAAGAACGAAGCCAGAGAGGTATTTAACCAGGATTACATCATTTGTGGCTAAGAGACAGTTTACCTGATTATATCTGACTCCACCTCTTTTTGAACCTCTCAGAGCACCATGACAATGATGATGTTGAGGAGCTTGTGAAGAACATCTACCAGCTGTCCTGATTGTCTCATCCAATCACGTGTTTTAATTGTTAATGTTGTAATTAGACAGTCATTTAAAAAAGTCAAAAAGTCAGTCAAAAAATTACACCAACTTAACTGTATATCTAAAAGATTTTAAAATTTAATGAGCCTCAAACTGAACAAAACATACGGTTTTAAAAATTAATTTTTTTCATTATGTCAAAATATTTTTTATTATATACAGTCAGTCTTAAGAGATCTGATAAGCAACATGAAATCCAACATGTGTAAGAGAAAGTCAAACACAAAGTCAACACAGCAGAAACTGACATTGACTAAGCTAAAGTCTTTACAACATAAACAGATCAACAGAATCTGACCTCATTCAGATTTTAGCAACATTTACACAAGTGTTCTTGTTTTTGATCATTCTGTAACCTGAAATATCAGTATGTCATTTTTTTATCTTATGTAATCCAGAATTTCTTCTGTAATTAATCAGATCAGAAGTGTGATTTTTGTTTTTGTACTTTTGCAGTTCAGTGTTTCTGAATATAAGCAAGAGGCATCTGTATAAACAGATAATTAATGGCAATAAAAGCAAAGCAGTTATTTTGACAGAACATTTTTCTTAAGCTACGAAATATCTAAACTGCTTCAATTAATATTATTAATACTACTACTACTACTACTAATAATAATAAAATTCAATAAAGCTCTAAAAACTGATGGAAAGCATGAATTTTAATCCATGTTGGATGACAAAGTGCAGGACATGTCACCTGTTAGGTGAGTGCAGAGGGGGCGGGGCCACATTAAAGTAGATTACCAGACAGGTTTACTGCTGCTGGACTTTAGTTTCTGATAAACAAGCAGGACTTATGGAGCCAGTTAATGGGACATTATTTATGTTCAACAGGTGAGGCAGGTACCATTTTATTCACATGTTCATTGATTATTTCCTTGTGAGATTCATATTCAGTCATTCATTGTATTCATTTACTGAATTGCATTTAAAGTTTGATTGACAGCTTAAGTGGTTACCATACTTGTGTCTCAGTTTCTGACTTTGATTCTTTGAATCATCACAAAGATCATTAAACAGATATTTAATTCAAAATGTATATGGTAACAATTTTACAATAATGCTCTTTGTTACCATTTAAATTTGAGCGATTAAAAATTAGTCAACATTTTCAATATCTCGTTCATTTATTTTGTTTATTGTTCATGCTGGAAGATGATAATTAGTCCCCATTTATTTACACTTTAGGCTCTTTTTATTTGTAGTTGAAAATGTAGTTTTCTCAATAACATGCAAATAAACAGCTGTGAACTTCTTGACATACTAAAATCTTTATCACTCATACACTATTTGTTGATTATTGTTAATTAATTTGTAAACCCTTGAAAAGGTTAACAAGAGACTTTTGTCAATAGTTTCTTGTTGTATTAAGTGTTAATTAAAGCTTTAACTTTAACTAATGTTGACAGCATCTATCTAGAACACTAAATAATGTTTGACTTGCTACCTTAGTTAACATGAACACATTAGTAAACTATAATAGCACTCAGTAGAGTGCTTACCTACACCAAGGCTGAACAATCCCACACTGCTGTCCAGGTCCTGTCACACAGAGCCTAAATAAAAACTATTCCCACAAATACACTGTACCAAAGAATAGGTAGATATTAATATCATTTTGACATTATGATTTATGGATTATGAGGAAGGAAGTTAAAGAAAGGAAAGTTATTTTTAAAAAATTCCTGGAAATGCCCCTTTTTTATTTTATTTTATTTAACCTTTATTTAACTAGGAGAATAAAACCCATTGAGATCAAAGATCTCTTTTACAGGGGTGACCTGGCCAAGAAGGCAGCAGCACACGTCGTGAATTACACATAAAACAACACTATAAACTAACAGAAGAAATATTGATACAGACAGCATAAAAAAGAAGAATCCCAGCAAAGTCATTCACAGAGATCAGCTCTGGCAGGTTTAGGTCCTTCTGTAGGGTTTTCCAAGCAGTGGGACAACTTTAAAAGCTCTTTTCCCTAATTCTGTCCGAACACGTGGAGCAGTCAGGTACAGGACATTTTGTGGGTGTAGTGCATATATGTTTTGATTTCTCAGTAAATATGCAGACAGGTATGAAGGGACCAGTCCTAGAAGAGTTTTGTAAATGAACCTCTGCGTACATATAAGGACGGCCAGTCAGCTGCAGCATATAAAGTGCAATGATGCATAAGACGTCCACGTCCAGTGACATATCTCAAGGCACAATTATAAACAGTGACCAGAGACAGCAAACAGTGAGCAGAGGCACCACGTATAACATGTCTCCATAATCCAGCAGAGGCAAGAAGGCTGACAATACAAGACATTTTCTTGCTCTAAAAGAAAAGCAGGATTTAGTCCTGTAGTTGAAGCCCAGTTCCAACTTGAGCTTGGAGACCAGATTCGCTATGTGAGACTTAAAAGACAAGTGATCAATAAGAAAACCCAAGTATTTACAACTTATGACCAACTTGATTTCTTTACCTTGAAAAGTAAAAATATTTGGGAGAATTGGTAACACACTGGCATTGGAGAACAGCATAAGTTTAGTTTTATCTGCTTTTAAAACCCTTTATCCAGAGCCACACAAAAATCTTCATGGGATCCTTCCTAGCCCATGAGGTGTGGCACCTCTACAAAAAAACTAATTGTATATGTAAATCAGTTCATTACTATTTGCATAAACCTGTTAGCAGACAAACAAACCAACAAACAGAGATGGATGAAAACAGAACCTCCATGATGGAGTTAATAATTACAGACCTCCTTTAAAGGCATCATCTTATTCAACAATTTCAGTCCTCCATGATATGATGATGTCGCTTTTGAGATCATTTTTATGTGGAGGCTCTGAGAATCAATTTCAAGTGCTGGTTACCAGTGTTGCTGCATATCCATCATTGAGAACATGGGCCAAGATTTAAAAAATGATGTTATATGTTAAAGCCATTCATGCTTTATGGATTCCCATTATTTGAGCTAAACATTGGTGCTGGTTGCAGGTTTCTAGCCCCATTTGTCTTGTTCTACGACGCTAAGAAAACATACATAAATCTCATCGATATGGATTTTTACTTGGATCTGCACCACATTGTAGAGCTCAGAGAAGCCTGCATGCATTAACTAAAGTAAATTAATATACATTATTGTGTATATTTATGTACATTTATTGTAAAGATTAACGATTTATGCATTTAAATCAACAGAGTATAAAAATATTATTATTAATACCCAATAAACATGATGACATTGAGTGATGTTTTCCTTTAAAAAAAAAAAGTATGAATAAATGAATCTTTTCAACATGCATATATAATCATTTAAATAGTCTGTCAGCAATTTATCTGCTCTGACTCATTGCTCCAGCAGCAGAATCATTATGGGTGATTATCAGTAGCTGAATTAATTATCAACTGTACTGATAATAAGTCATTAGTCATTTTATGCTCAATAAAAGCAGATTAGAGATCAGATTCAAGGTCAAACAGGACAAACAGTCAGTTTGTGAAGAAAATAGAAGACAAGACACAGAAGAGCTGATCTGAAGTCAGCAGCAGGTTCTCTCATTTAAACTAATCAGGTGGGTCTGCTTCTTTCTATGCTGACAGGAAATGGAATCAGTCATTTGTCAACATTGAAGATATTTAATATTTGAAAATGGCAAATTATGTCTGATAGTAAAACTAATATTAATGCTCATAACTAATAATTTAATGTTTGAGTGTTTGGAGAGATTTCATTGATTATAAAGACTTTAATAATAGGTGTCTTAAACAACATGCAGGTGTTGATATGAACAGTAAAACACGTTTTCCTGGTGGTGTGACTGACAGATTGATAAACCGATGTATTGATTATGTGTTGCAGCTGTCAGTATGGCTCGCAGTCTGTCGTCACTGGAGGTTCTCCTCAGCATCGTATCGTCTCTTCTTCTGGTCTGTTGTGTCGGACTGATCATAGTTTCATGGATCAGCCTGAAGCCTGACGGTAAACAGACTCTGGTTTTAACAAAGTGATCAGGTGTCGGGTGAGATGTTATTGATTGATCAGTATGTTGTCTGTGTGCCTACTGTAGGTGCTGTTGAACCAGCTGTGCTGAGTGGTCAGATGGTGATCACAGACGGAGCTGTTTTCTCTGAAGAACTGAACAACTCAAGCAGTCTGCATTTCAAATCTCTGGCCTTCGATGTCCAAAACCTGGTGAGAGCACAGGCTTTTATTTTGACAATAACAGGTATTAACAACAACTGTTTCTATAGCCAGCTTTTATTGTGAAAAACACCAAGGGAAGTGGTGCAATATAGATTACTGTAATACAACTTTTTGCTTATTTGTCAATGAATACTAAAAATGCTCATCAGTACAACAGATTGTTACTGTTCTGATATTTATTGTATTTACAGCACCGTGATTTGTTCAATAAAGTTTGCATTGTAAAGACCTAAGTAATGACACTGTAAGGTATCATAAAGTGCACTCACTTTATACTACACACTAGTTTTAAGTCTCTTTTTTGTCAAAAGAGACTTACAGTGAAAAAGAACAGTTACACTTAATAAATAGTGAAAAGGCAACCAGATGAACTGATAAACAAAAGATCCACAAGAGTGACATCTGCACCGGATTATTTACACAATTCTATCATGTATTATTAAAATTATATCAATATTTCAATTTCTGTTTTAAATATAATGGTTCAATACTGGTATATCAGACCATCCCTCTCAAATCTCTCCACTGGCTCTGGTCCTGCAGCCATCCTTAAGATTCCCTTTCAGACCTTACACAGACACATACTGTGTGGCTGGATTACTTGGAAAGGGTTGCGGGGAAAAGGAAGTAGAAAGAGAGAGAAGTAGCTGGTTAAGTCATAGGGCAGGAGGGCAGGAAGGAATGGTAGGACCTGATCGTCAACACACCAACACTGTTTGGAGACTGTGGACAAAAATAGGTCTTAATGCTGTGTCTGAACTGTTCAGAGACGTGATCTGAGGAGACTCCTAACAAATAATAAACAGGCTAAATATCTGATCATGTCAGGGAGCCATGAGAGCAGGTTTTTCTTCTGCTGTCATCTGCAGTACCTAGTAGTCTTATGATGCATCTATTTGTATGGAGGGGCGACAATAATGTGTATGTATATTTCTCTGTAAAGTCACCTGATCACAGTCTGGCCTCTGATTGGTCAACAGGTATCTAAGGCGTTCAGTCACACTGAGCTCAGCCATCTCTTCAAGTCCTGTCAAGTTTTATCTTTCAGGTCAGATATTAGTCAGTATCAATCAACTGATTAGACATGAATCACGGCATTAATCAAGTAAAATCATTTTACTAATAAATATCAGCTGTTTGAAGCAATTTCTCCATTATTTACATTGACTGATTGATTAATTGTTTGCTCAGGATCTGATTCTGGTGACTGTGCTGATCATCTGATTATTTATTGTTGATTGATGTGTGTGTTCTCAGTCAGGGCAGTGTGGTGGTGACCTTTGACCTCTGGTTTGATCAGCTGATTGATGTGAAGGAGGCAGAGCAGCAGCTGGTGGCTGGGCTTCAAGAGGTCGGGTCCACAGGATTGGTGATCGACAGAAACAGCATCCAGATCACAGGTGACACTGTGAGGTCAAAGGTGACACTGTGAGGTCACAGGTTCTGTGAGGTCACAGGTTCTGTGAGGTTACAGGTGACACCGTGAGGTTTATTCAAGATGTCAAATTCAATCTACACCATTCTCAAATCCAGTTTTGTCAAAGATCCAGAAACCAGCCTGTTTATATCTGCATGAACCAAACTGAAAGCAAAAGAAATCAAACATCATTATTTCACAAAGTAACTCTGAATCTTTTCCTGCAGAGACACAAGATGTGACAACAGTTGCACCAACAACCAACGCACCTACGACAGGTGAGAAAACTCTATATGTAATGTATATCTACAGTCAAACTGAAAACAAAGAGACAAACCAAACCAAAGGAAATCAAAGAAGCAGAAGAGGCCAAGCAATCAGCCAGTTCTGAACAGGCACATTTTGAATGGGTATGGTATTCGTCAGGTTAATTTCAGAAAGTAACTGTGAGTCCTCTCCTGCAGAGAAACATGAAGAGACAACAGCTACAACAGCCACACCTACAACAGGTGAGAGAAATGCACTAGCCTTTGGCTGCACCCTATAAGTCAATGATTCAAGTCATCAATTGATAAAACCCAGAGTTTACTTGTATTTTGTCAGTCAAATCTCTGCACTTATGTTTTTTTAGCAGTATCATTGTACAACGAGAAATGCATACTAACATGACAAGCTGGAAATTTTACAAAATGCCCACAAACCAGAAAACTAACTATAATGGAAGCAAAGAAGGGTGATAGAAAAGGAGGGCAGAATGAGACACGGCAGAATGAGACACGGCAGAATGACCCCAGGTTTGACTGTCAAACTTAATGCTGGACCACTGTTAAGCTAACAGCTTGCCAGCAGCTTGACGGCACAAGAGAAAGTCTGCAATACCCTGAGATTTTTATAAAAAGGACGCACACTTTTACAATTCCTGACTGTATCGAAATCTGATGTTTTCACGTCACAGTTGATGAAAAAAGCATTAAAACATGAATCGTACAGGTAAAACATGGATGATATTGTCAAATAGATGAAAAAAAAGGAATGAATGGTCAAATCTTTGGAATGAACGTCTAAATATGATTCAACTGACATAATTCTGAATTGGTTCAACCCTGTCTTTACAACCAAACTGCAACCAACAAAAATGTAACATCTGTATAATTTCAGGAAGTAACTGTAAATCTTTTCCTGCAGAGAAACAAAATGAAACAGCTACACCAGCAACCTCTGAACCTACAACAGGTGAGGAATCTCTCACTGTCCATATATTCATATAAGTTTCTACTCAGATCTACAACACAGACTGTTCTATCAAAGATCTTCTATTCCAAGAACTGCTTCTTCCAGCCAACATCAATAAACATAAATATGAATATTTATGTTCTGTGTGTGAAGTTTTTTATTTTGTGAATATGATTTGACATTGTTGCTGTTGTGTTTGTGTATATCTAAAGAAGACCACCATGAACTTACCACCATGGAAGCCGACAGGAATCAAAATTTAAAAAACACAGATATTCTCAAGTCAAATTAAAGGAGAGGATTCACTTTGTTAGTTAGTCTCGTGTCTCACTTTGTCTCCACAGTAGTGTGTCCTCCTAATCAGGGATCATGTGCCGATGGATCGATGTGTGTTCTGATCAATCGGTTCTGTGATGGAGTTGATGACTGTCCTGATGCCTCTGATGAAGACGCTGCCCTCTGTGGTCAGTCATGTTTAAATTAAGGAATTCATGCAAGGGATGTTTACAGGAGCTACATGCTAACAGTTTAACAGACATTAGGTTAATCAGCAGCTTTTAATGATATCATTGTTGTTTAACTTCCTGTCCCATCATCACTTCCTGTCCCATCATCACTCTGATCTCCTTAGTGACAGCGTGTGATGGACAGTTCTTGCTGCGAGGTCCGAGAGGTTGGTTTGCTTCATCAGTGCATCAGTACAACAGCAGCAGCTTCTGTCGCTGGATTATCAGGTGAGCACACAGACACACTGTTGCTGTTCCTCTAATGTCGACCAGATGCTGCTGTGAACAAACTTTACCTCTGAAGTGGATGTGAAGTCAGTACAGCATGCATTAACTTTCACAATAAAAGGTTTAAGGCTAAAACATGAGGTCGTTTTATAAACATGGCCATATTTGAGCGTTGGAACGTAGTAAAACATGACAAGCTTTGCCGCCTCAGCTCCTCTTCACCATGATGGGCGGATACTGCATAACTGCTGATGCCTGATGCCACACCAAACCGCCTGTCTCACTGTCCAGTTTCCCATCAATTGTGAATAAGACCCCAAGATACTTTAACTCCTTCACTTGAGGTCATCATGCATGTGTTTTGTGGGTTTAGAGCAGGGGTGGTAAACATACGGCCCGCGGGCCAAAACCGGCCCGCCAGAGGGTCCAATCCGGCCCGCGGGATGACTTTGCAAAGTGTAAAAATTACATAGAAGACATTAACTGCAATTTTTCAATAAAAGTAACTGCTATTTCAAATTTGTCCTCTGGGGTCGCACACAACACTGTCAAGCAAGCAAACTGTTCATGCTGGAGCTGCCAGTAAAAAATGTCTGGAGCTGGGGGGTTCCATAAAGGGCAAGTTTGCCTTATTGTTATTATAATCTATTCTACGTGTTCTTTTTTTCTGTAATTGCTTATTGTTTTTTCATTGTAGCCCAACAATTGGGTGATTTCCCTATTAGATTTACCTTTTTGCACCAAAACCGTCAGATTTTCTTCGATTTTTGGATCAGTTTTTCGCATTGAAAGGTATTAAAAAATCGATACAAAAAATCTAAATGGAGGGAAATTGACAAATCATTAAATAATTGTTAAAAATTAACTATAAAACAATAATAGCTTTATTTTACTAGGTTTTGTGGATGAATTCTAAAAAATCCGCAGTTTTGAACCTTGGTTCTCAATGTTTTGTGGCCAGATTTTCATTAAAAATTACATAATAAAACAAGTCATATAAAAGCAATCGTATATTCAAAAATAAAACAAAAAAACGCATATCTTTAATCACATATTTTAGGTCGACAATAGCACATATTTCACTATTTTTTTAACCCGAACATGATAAGTCGGCAGTTTTGGAGCCCACTGTAGTTCTGTGAAAATGAATACTTACTGTGGAAATATTTAAAGACATTGAACATTGTGCAATATAATGTCAGTAAGCAGCTTCAGTACAAAAGAGTTGGTTTGGTGGAACCCTATTGTTCATGCACTGCCACAACTTTTATGTATTTTTGATGTATAAATTCGATACATTTACAAGGCAGGGGGATAACTTAAACTTCTTCCTTAATAGTTCCCACTTTAGTTTGTATGGTGTGGTGTGTCAGTTCAGGTGGTCAGGATTACTACACAGATGTGGAAATGAATGTACATTTAAAATAATTTCTAGATCTTGACAAGTTGTTTTGATCATAAAGTAAAATACTATATTGTTCAGTTCCAGATACCTGTGACTAAATGTTTTGTGCCTTTGTAGATACACTGTGATCTGTAAGTTGTAATGCACATGTGTAAATGATAAACTGAGACATAATATTGTTGAAATTGCACTTATTTTTCAGGTTGTTCATGATGTTTTGTAAAAAGATAGTTCATTAAATGTGAACTTTTTCAGAATGTACTTGTACTTTTTTGCACTAAAACAAAGGGAAAAATTTGGAGTTGTCGTTATTTATAGGTTATTATGCTATGATTTTACTGGTCCGGCCCACTAGAGATCAAATTGGGCTGTATGTGGCCCCTGAACTAAAATGAGTTTGACACCCCTGGTTTAGAGAAGGCCTACGATCATGTCCTCTGGGGAGACCTGTGGGGGGACTGTAGGATTATGGGTTACCAGGCCATTGCTTTGTCTCTTTGATTCAAAAGAGAGTTGTATCCTTTTTCTCTGCATATACATACACTTTCTCTGTGGATTTTGGACACCCCTTAATTCTGATCCTGTTTATGATAGTCAGGATCTCAAGGCGCAGTTGAAGTGAGGAGAGTGTCCAGTTTGGAGACCTTAGAATTGCGGCTCCGCTCTTTGCTGATGATGTGGTTCTGTTGTCTTCATCATTCTATCATCTTGTGGTTAACAGCCAATTGTGAAGTGGCTGGCATGATACTACCTCTAAATCTGAGGCTGTGGTTCTCTGGTGGAAAACGGTGGACTGCTCCCTCCGGGTTGGGGATGAGTCTCTAAAGTTTCTCTGTGAGAATAAAATAAAGTTTTTGTTTTCAGGGTTGATCGAGGACTCTCTGTTGAGATCAACTTCCTGAAGTTTGAAACAGAGGAAAACAGTGACACTCTGAGATTTTATGAAGGAGTTGGAGCAGCCAAACATCTGAGAGGTAAACTTAAAAACTTGATCCTTTCCTGGCCTTAGACTCATTAACTCACATTCATTTTAATATGATGTGCAGCTGAGCTCTCAGGCTCCACCCCTCCTGGGACTGTTTGGCTACTGACTGACCAATCAACTGTGGAGTTTATGTCTGATGATGTCAACAATCTGTCAGGTTTTAACGCCACCTACAGTGCCGCCAACACCTCCAACCTCTCAGGTGCCTTTATTGCATATCGGAACAGGATATATAAAGTTATAAAGTCAGTGTGTTACTGTGCCTGACCCGTTCCTATGTGTGTGTACATTCAGATGAGCAGAAGCTGACGTGTACCTTTGAGCAGGGCATGTGTTTCTGGAGGCAGCGGCAGGACGATGATGATGGACACTGGATTCGAACCAGCGGCTCCATGTTTCCTCCACTGAGTGGCCCGAGTGTCGACCACACTCTCGGCAACAGTTCAGGTGGGTTTGATATAATAATGATGATAATATTTCAAATAATAAAGTCAAATAAATGAACTAATCAAAATTTAAAAACTGATTTAAAGTATGATTCTCTAAAAAAATAAAAGAATATTAGTCATGTTATTGTTGTCGTATGTAGTAATATCAGTAGTATTACAAATATTATCAGTAGTATTTATCAGTTTGACTCTGTCAGGTTTCTACATTGTTACACCTTGGAGTCCTGGCCAATGGCTGAAGAGCTTCAGGATCCACAGCCTCCCTCTCACTCCGCCCACCAAGCCCATGTGTCTGACCTTCTGGTAAACAACTGTAAACAAATGGACATTAAAAAGGCATAATAAACAAAAAAACAGTAAATAAATAAATGTACATAACCTGGCCCACATGTATGTAAACTGAATACAAACAAATGATCATGTCAACAACAGGAAAACAAACAAATACATATGTGAACAGCTAAAAAGCAAAATAAATAAGGATGTAAACATCCAGAAAATAAAAGTAAGTAAAAAAATATGCATGTAAACAATGGGAAACCAAGCAAAACAGGTAAACAAGATAACAATATACAAATAAATGTGTGAACCAGATACAATAAACAGTAAGACCAGAGGCATATAGGCATATATATAACCAGGAAATGTTTTCATTATCCAGCTTCACTAAACCTAACAATCTCACTAAGCAGTCACCTGAAGGTGTTTATCAACTCAATTAGTCAACTCAGTTTTTCACAATGCAGCCATGAGCTTATAAGGGGAGATGTTTGCAGCATATGACCAAGATTAAAATATCACTGCCACATCATCAGGACACAAATAAGATGTGACTATTATCACATTTGTGTATTCCATTACGTTAATGTGCTACTAAGCTTGAACCTCTATGTTGTTGGATGATATTTGTATATAAAGCACAATGAAATGGAATTAAAAAGACAGGAGCAGACCGTCCCACATAGGAGATCAAGCACAGAGCTGATTTGTAGTGCAGGCCTCTTTATACAAGATACAGTAAACAAATATACAAGAAACATTTACATTATGTGCAATTAAACCTGTGAATGAATAATTATGTAAACAGGAAATAATCTGACCATCTGCAGGTATCACATGTTTGGAGAGGACGTCCACCATCTCAGAGTCCTGCTACTTCAACACGCTCCATCACCTAACAGTACCGTAGTTTTCCAGAAAGATGGTAACTATGGCGACAGCTGGAACTATGGGCAGGTGACCCTCAAGCTGACAACAGAGACCAGCGTCAGTGACAAGACACAGAAATTCCACAAGCTGTTCATTTTTATTGATCCTCATCAGCAATATGTATATATTTGTCAGTTGTTCAGTGTTGCTTCTAATTTCTGCAGGTGATGTTTGAAGCTCTGAAGTACGGAGGGATGAGGAATGACATCGCTCTGGATGACATCACACTGACTTCTGATCCTTGTGGCCCCGCCCCTCCTGAACCAACCCATGTGCCTCTTCCAACGACCTTGCCACCAATGCCAGGTAACACAGACCAAGCTGTCTAAATGGTCAACATAGAGACCACGCCCCCTAAAAACCAGGTAAAACACATACCTCGCCTCCTACACATGTAACACACAGACCACACCCCCTATGGCAGGTATAACAGACCACGCCCCCTAATTCAGATGCACAAATACCATGCCTCCTGAGACACCTTCTTATTCTTATTCTTGTCAAATTTTTTCCACTCCTGTTACATCTTTTTTTACTTTATGATTTTATTGTGTAAATGAAAACTACATTATTTTATATACATATGATTCATATTATATTTTTGTCTTAGGAGGAAAATTTATTCATGTATTGGTTCCATCATTTTTATTCAGATCATTATTTCATTGTCAGACATGCATACACATTAAAGTTTATATTTCTTCTAAAGTAAACAATGTTTAAAAACGTTAACACTTTTATTGAAAAAGAAAGATTTAAATCTGCTGTTGAGATTCCCTTTCACTGTTTCACTTTCAGAGTTGTTAAATACTGGGAATTATGAGTAATTATTGTCAATTAACACATGACATACTGTAATAATTGTTTGAATTATACACCTGTGACGCCTGTCTGAATCTGGCCTTTCTTCTCGGTTTGCTCCAGTGGACTGTGGAGGACCCTTTGACCTCTGGGAGCCAAATTCTACCTTCAGTACCCCAAATTACCCTCACTCCTATGGGAACAAGGCTAAGTGTGAGTTCACCTGTCTGTGCAGTCTCATATAATATATAATCATAAGTTAGTCTGAAGCTGCTAAATGTCGACTGTTCTGATGTGAAAAAGTTTGTTTGTGAATTCAACTTTTCATTAGAGGAAGAAAAACGCATTACTTTTGATTTTCAGCTTCGTTCTAAGATCCATCCCCTGATTACCACCATTAATGTCCACCATGTTTACCTGATGTTTTCAACCTCACCTTTAACCACGTTGTTACTAATATTACCCATGATCCTCTCCTGCTGCAGGTCTCTGGACTCTCAACACCAGAGAGGGTCAAAACATCCATCTCCATTTCCTGGACTTTGACATTGAAGCGTCGTATGATGTCGTAGAGGTGCGGGATGGTGCAGGCCCAAACTCCACCTTGCTGGGTGAGGATGTGATTTACCCAGGATCCTTTTCAGCTTCCTCTTCACCATGTATGTGTGAATGCATGACTTTATTCCAGTTTATTCTGCTTCAGGTAATAGCCTGCTTTGTTTTCAGCTGTCCTCACTGGAAGTGTTGGCCCCGCCCATGATTTGTACTCAACAACCAATCAGATGACAGTATGGTTCTTTACGGACCCCTCAGGTCATGGTCGAGGTTTCAAAGCCAACTTCACCAGCGGGGTCAACCTGGGGTCACCAGGTGAGCTCAGGGTCAGATTTCAGAGGGTTGAAGCTGTGAAGACTGTGTTTATAAATATTATTCATTTATTAATATTATTAATTATTGTCATGTATTGAATTGACGGGTCATATTGTTTGTGAATAGCTCCGTGTGAAGTCAGTCAGTTCCAGTGTCAGACAGGAAGTTGTATCCATGGTAACAGTCAGTGTGATGGCGTGGTCGACTGTCCTGATGCCTCTGATGAAGCTGACTGTGGTGAGTTGATTAGGTGGTGATGATCAGTACTAATGTCACAAACAATAATCTCTGTGTTTTCATTGGTTTAGAAACTGTACTGAAATCATCTAAAATTATATATATATATATATATATATATATATATAAAATACACAATGTAACGTACATACTTTTTCCTATTGCTACATTGACATAAGTAGGTTATTTTTACATATAAGGTAAAATTACTTTACTTTCAATATATTTGAATAATTTGTGTTTGTCTGTTTCAGTTATGTTGAAGGTGAACAGTTCCAATCATCTCCAGTTCCAAATTGTTTCCTCTCTGTTCACCGTATGTGCCGACAGCTGGGACCCTCACCTGTCTGTCTTCACCTGTCAGTACCTGGGATACAGGTAACTCTCACCTGTCTGTCTTCACCTGTCAGTACCTGGGATACAGGTAACTCTCACCTGTCTGTCTTCACCTGTCAGTACCTGGGATACAGGTAACTCTCACCTGTCTGTCTTCACCTGTCAGTACCTGGGATACAGGTAACTCTCACCTGTCTGTCTTCACCTGTCAGTACCTGGGATACAGGTAACTCTCACCTGTCTGTCTTCACCTGTCAGTACCTGGGATACAGGTAACTCTCACCTGTCTGTCTTCACCTGTCAGTACCTGGGATACAGGTAACTCTCACCTGTCTGTCTTCATCTGTCAGTACCTGGGATACAGGTAACTCTCACCTGTCTGTCTTCACCTGTCAGTACAGATACAGGTAACTCTCACCTGTCTGTCTTCACCTGTCAGTACCTGGGATACAGGTAACTCATCTGTCCATCTTCACCTGTCAGTACAGATACAGGTAACCCTGACCTGTCTGTCTTCACCTGTCAGTACAGATACAGGTAACTCTCACCTGTCTGTCTTCGCCTGTCAGTACAGATACAGGTAACTCTCACCTGTCTGTCTTCACCTGTCAGTACAGATACAGGTAACTCTCACCTGTCTGTCTTCACCTGTCAGTACAGATACAGGTAACTCATCTGTCCGTCTTCACCTGTCAGTACAGATACAGGTAACTCTCAGTTGATTGGTGTCAGGAAACTTGTCAGGAAACAATCTCCTAAAACATATTAACAAAGAACTCAGTAAGGAAACACAGTACACACTCTAGGTTTTTACTTGCAAGGGGAGACAGACACCAGCTTGCAAGGGGAGACGGACACCAGCAAAAGAGCTCGGTGAACTTCTCCGCTGATGCTGTCTCTGTATTGCTGTTTTATTCAGGTAGGGTGGTTCTCACACAAAAGGCGTACATATTTTCAGACTACAACAGATAGTGCTGTCTGCCTGCAGTAGATAAACCGGACAGCTGCGTGTGGGTGTGATTTCTGCTTTCTATCTAGTTGGCATGCTCTATTCAGTGTAGCTGCTCTCAAGGACATCCCGCTCTACTAAGTCTCATAACAAAGATTGAAATATCAAACTATAATGAAAATCCTTATAATCACACAATATATTGAAATATCAAACTATAATGAAAATCCTTATAATCACACAATATATAGAATGGTAATTCACATTCAAAATGATAACTTATATACAATTATCCTAACAATTGGTTAAATCATTTTCGTTCATTCTAAATATGGGTTACATACAGGTAAGTCTCATCTATCTGTCTTAACCTGTGCCTGGGGTACTGGTGCTGTCTCTGAACAGCAGGTTCATGTTGCTGCAGGTGGACTAAATGAAGGTTCTCATAGGAAACAGAAATGTAAAGACATGAGTGTCAGATCCAGACTGAGGTCTGTTTTTTGTTTCTGGCTTTCTACAGGTCTGGGGAGGCTACAGTTCTACCAGCTCTGCCACAAGATTCACCATTTGCAAACATCAAAATCTCCAGCAATGGAGCACTGGAAACCAGTATCAGGTACTAAGACTAGAGCCTGGACCAGAGAGAATTAAAACCAGAAATAAAATGAAAACCAGACAGCCATGGAAACCTGAAGCTAACACTCAAAAGACCAGGACCAGAACGAGAGCTGCAACTAAACCCAAAACTAGAATTAGGATTAAAAATAGTAATACTACTAGAACTAGAACTTGAATTAGAATTACAACTACAAGTAGAACCAGACTTCGCAATAGAACTCAATACCAGAACTAGACACACAACTAGAACCAGAATAATTAAAAGCAGAATTAGTTGCAGAAACTGAAGAAGAACTAGAACCAGTCTGAAGAGTCGAGTTCAGTCGAACTATGAAGACCAGGTTTGTTTTATTTCTTACAGTGAAACCTGCAACATTGAGAAAGTGGTTTCTCTGAACTGCAACAACCAGCGTGAGTAAACAAGTTCATTTGTTCATGTCAATTAACGATAGTTTGAGGGGAATAAACTATTTTTACAGTTAGAAGAGCCTCTGTGTGTTTTAGCTTGTGGTGTCCGACAGATAACTAATGACACAAGGGAGATGGACCAATCAGCAGACAGGATATCAGGCCAAGGTAAAAGAGTGAATACTATTTTCAATCAGACCTCTTCCTGATCTGATTTTTTTTTCTAGTCTGCAGTTATTGTTTGTTTTACCTGTCAGGTGTCATCAAAGTGGTAGGTGGGGTTAACGCTGAAAAGGGGGCGTGGCCGTGGATTGTGTCCCTGCATTGGAGGGGGCGTCATGCTTGTGGAGCCTCGTTGATCAGCAAGGATTGGCTGTTGACCGCGGCACACTGTGTCTATGGGTGAGATAGTCAGTGATAGACCCTGTCCACATCTCACAGATAGATTTGCACTACATATAAATGCCATAAAAATGGAAGATAGAGTGTTCTGTCTTCATTCTTTGTCCAGATGCATATACTCAAATACAATATCTACTTTTGTAGACATGCACAGTTTTTATTTCTAAACACATATATCTTTTATCAAGTTTGGTCTTATGAAGACATCTTTATCAAATGCCATGCTACTGTGAAGTTTAAAAAATCTGTATGAAGCAGATATATTTTTGTTCCACAGGAAGAACATCCACCTGAAGTCGTGGTTGGCAGTTTTTGGTCTTCACTCTCAAAGTGGCATAAACTCCGTGGATGTTGAGACCCGACAAGTCGATCGCATCATCATCAACAGACAGTACAACAGACAAACTAAACAGGCTGACATCGCCATGATGCATCTGCAGCAGCCACTTAACTTCACCCGTCAGTGTCAACACACAACATAAAAACATCTCATCTTTAACAGATGTATTTTTTTCAAGATGAACCTCTGACACACAAGTGGTTCATGCAGAGGAGCAGATGACAGAGAAAAACAAAATGAAAATTAACAACAAGAACTAATAATTAACCAATAACTAAATTGTTCTAATCACAGGGTCTTTAAAGGTCTGTGGACATTAAAACAGTTAAAACAGAAACAAAATAAAAAGGTAAACCAAAGGCATTTTTCCTTTTTATGTCATCACAATCAAAATACAGAAAACAATTCAAATCATGGTCCAATTTTCCTCTTTTCAAATTAATTAATTTCACATTTTCTTTTTTGTATCTAATTTGATGAATGAAGAGAAGCAGACTGGTGGCACAGAATTAAAAGTAAACTTATTACAATAAAAGCCAAGAGGATATAAAGGCCATTCTATGAAAGTGTAACTTTATGCAAGCACAGAATCTATAAGAAAATAAATCTAAGAATAAATAATTAGGCCCTGAGATGAACTGGTGACTTGTCATGGGTGTACCCCACCTCCCGCCCAAAGTCAGCAGGGATAGGCTCCAGCCTTACCTCCAATATTGATGTATTTTAGAAAGTTGGTCTGTGATAATGAGGAGTAATTGACACCAGCTCTGTATACCATGCTGAAGAAAATAGCTTTAATATTATATTATATATTTTAATATGAAATTCTGAAGTATAAATTCTGTCATCTGCATATGGTTTGAGTCCAGAGTTATTGCAGACTAATGGAAGAAAAAGTTTTGAATACAAAAGTTTATCAAAGTTAAAACTTAATCTGACATGCTTCAAATTAGACTATAAAGATGATTTTTACACCACAAAAACTAGTTTTATCTATTTTTCATGTTAAATTATTAATTATTTTGTCTTAATGGTCAGCTTATTTCAATATTTTTTATAAACAAATTTCAAAAGAGTACAAGTTGCTTCTTGTTGTAATAAATAAACTTCTGAAAATGGATTGAATCATTCAGGAAATAACTGCTAATCATTGTAAATACAGGTGCAATGTTTTACAGAGTCCATCCAGCCGGTGTGTTTACCTCCTGAAGGTCAGGATTTCACAGCAGGAAGAAAATGCTTCATCGCTGGATGGGGACGGGAAGCTGAGGGGGGTGAGGCCCTTCAAATAACACAAACATTATCTCGTAATGTGATAACATCAACGATGTTGATGTGCTTGTGTTCTGACATTCACTAAAGCATATTGCCATTGAGACAATGTTTGTATTTTATGCTTGTCTCTCTCTTTACATACCTGTCTCTTTCTCCACCTGTCTGTCTCTCTCAGGTTCTCTCCCAGATGTTCTTCAGGAGGCTGAGGCTCCTCTGGTGGTTCAGGATCAGTGTCAGCTTTGGTTACCTGAGTACACCATCACCTCCAGCATGCTGTGTGCAGGATACCCTGAGGGAGGGATCGACACGTGTCAGGTAACAACTCACCTGGACTCTTCAGTAACCCTCCATCACACTCTGATTCCAACCAGCCCTTTAGATGACCTCAGACAACTTGATGTATTTACTCCTGTCAGCCAGAGAGCAGGTCATAGTTTACAGCTGAGTGATGTGAACACACCTGATGACAAAGTCAGGATGAGGTGATAGTGTCCGTCGCATCCTGATGTGAGCTGGAATATTTTTGCCTACTGAGGAAATGTGTTGCTTTTGGTTCAAAACGTTATATCAAAATTCTATTTTTCACATATTTTATTTCAGGGCGACTCTGGAGGTCCACTGATGTGTCTGGACGATGGACACTGGACTGTCATCGGTCAGTCCCACACACTAACACACATTCTCAAACAGTATGATACATATGAGGCCTGAGGGGATGATGTTTCCTGACAGGCGTGGCATCGTTTGGCGTTGGCTGTGGCCGTCCTCAGAGACCTGGAGTCTACGTGCGAGTCTCAGCCTTCACATCTTGGATCGCTGAGACCAGACGTTCTTCCTCCTAAGATTTTGACTGTTAACATAATTTAATAAATTTCATTTTAACTGATGACGATTAAGTTTTACAGCTTCCTCACTCTTGTTGAGGCCTGATTTTCAGTTTTTAATTGTTAAACTAAACAAAAATCTGATATTTGTGTCTATTTTATTTTTTCCAAGATTTCTAATAAAGTACTTAATGAAAGAAGTTTTAAGGGCCTTTAAAAGATTCCAGCTGATTCCGTTTTGGTCCTATTCAGGTGTTCATGATTGTATTTCTTCTTCTTTTTCTTCTACTTTTGTTCTTCTTGTTGTTGTACACAAAAACAGTAACAGCTACAGTTCTCAAACAAAAACTGTTGGTTACATTTCTCAAATGGGGCAGATTTTGCCAAATAGTGGGAAAAAATGGGCCAGATGGTGGCGCTGTAACAAATTTTATGTGTTGGCTTATAACTTTTGAACCATAGGTCTCTGTAACAAGATTATTTTATCCTGGATTCCATGAGTCCAGAAGAATCTATCCATATAAGCCACACTGATTTCAGCCTGTGTTACGTCCCAAGAAGTTGTTTAGGAGGTTAACAGGGAGTAACAAGGATAAAACCCGGGAAGAATAACCATGTGGGAAAAGAGCTCTTAAATATAAACAACAATATTTATTCAAAAGTAGGTTACAACAAACTGAGAAGAGCCAAGGCTGAAACTTCAAATAGCAACCAGGGCAGTAAACTCTAAACACAGAAGGGTTGAATGCAAAATCACACGGCGCTCCATGCTGGCATGTAGGTCTGAGAGACTGGCTGCAGCTCTCTCCTGCTTCTTAAGCACCTCTGCTCAATCAGGTGATTTGGGACACATGCTGCACCTCCACTGCAGAGGAGGAGGGCAGAACCTGCAAAGAGAGAGAGAGAGAGACCAGGACCAGGGTGCCAGCAGACACTCCTACACAGGGCACGTAACAGCCAGAAAAAAGTGATAGCTACCAAAAACAGCTTTTTGTCCCTTATGAGTTACTGTAGAAACATGGCAATTCAACATAGCAAACTCTGTGGAAGAGGACCCCCTCCCTCTATACATATAAAATACTAATTCTAAGGTAACAAAAACACACCTAGTCTCAATTTCAGGTGATTCTACACTTAAAATTATAATTATGATGTAATTTTCCATTCCTGGTCCTATATTCCCACAAATTACACACTGGAAGTTTAACTGTCCACTAGGGGGCGAAGATAAATCGTAACAGACTAAATATTACCAGAAGAAGAAACGGTCAGTATTCCGGAAGTGAATATCAAAGCGGATCCTCTGCAGGCTCACCGGTGTCAGTAGGTATGAACACAAACCACCTGTTTTCAGTTTTGCTACATTGACGTTTATTAAACTGACATCACTGATGACATCACACTGATGCGTGACGTATCAGACCGATGACAATTTGACGACAGTCCGGAGCTAACTTTGAGCATTTAGCGTGTTTTAGCAGTTAGCTCAGTCACTGACTGGTTAAATTGGTCTAAATATGAGCATGCTTTATTGTTTTTGTTTATTATGTAGGGTCTTGTTTGTTTAGTAGGTTATTTTCTGACAGTCTCTGTCAGTCTGTAAATTCAGAACATAAAATAGAAGTCTGCTGATTAAACTACGCAGCTGGAACATTCTAGAGCTGATAGGGAAAACAGCCAAAAAATACACTGACGAAGTAAAAGTACTATGATTTCACAATGACTGGAATTTAAGTAAGTAAATGTAGTCCTTAAAAATAGTTTTATCCTAAATAAAATACTTTGATTTTAATACACAGTAAATATGTAGAATATGAACACTATCTGTATTGAGGAGGGCGTCAGTGTTCAACGAGTAAGAGCTATGTTGATGAGACATTTAGAGTCTCAGATGTCAACAAATATAGAAATAATACAACATGAAAAATGTTGATTTTAAAGGATTTTGTCACTTTTGTTGTTATTCTTTATCTCACATCTATTGGGGGGCTGATGATGCTCTAAGTTTGGGAAATATGGTTCCAGAACAGGATGTATAATGTGATAATGGTCTGAGTTGATTCCTCTTTCTTTACCTATATGTGTTTACATTAATCACAATTAGAATCTGCTTTGTTTGACATGTGAATGCATATAAGGAGATTTTTCATTGCTCTCAATGTAGTTACACAGGAATAGTCATACAGCTAAGAACAAAGACAACAAAAACTGAATAAACTCAGTTGAGGTAATACCTCCACCAAGGCCCAACAGTCCCTTTTATTTCAATCAAGTGTTTTCCAAAATTTGAATCATTGTCCTATAACCATAATATAAGGTAAGTTGATTTGTAACAGCTAACCATTTGAATCTGGTAGATCTGGACTGTTAATTGGATTTGCACTACATTTCTTAAACACATACTTGGATATCAACCCCCTAAATATGTCAGTTTTTATGTTAAACTCAAGATCCATGCATTATTTAATGTGAAATTAAAATGTTTCTAAAGTGGATGATCTCACAATGTTAAAGTAAGTCTTAATAAATCCTATATCTGCCTCTATATCCAGATCTGCACCAAAATTTAATGAGGTCTACTCTGGCCCAAGACCCATCCTCCCACCAAGTTTCATTGACATCCATTTAGTAGTTTTTGCATCATATTGCTGAGAAACCAACAAACAAACAGACACAGGTGAAAACAAAGATTAAAAAATAAGAGGTTTGGACTGTAATTCACACTAATATGTGGAAAAGACTAGTATAAAAATCACCAATGACAAACAATATAAATACAACTCTATTGAAGACAGTGAATAGTGACTTTATTCGGTATGTGGCTCATTTTCAGTGTCGGTAATTTGGCAAGCAATTTGGCTTCAGTAACAGTAGTGTGGTGACGGCCTGTCAGCTTTGTAGGCTGAGGGCAAGAAGGCAAAAACAGGCTTTGATTGAAGTATCTTCCCATGTATCTATTAGATCTGACTTGACTTGAACTTGTCCTCTAATAACTCGGGACATGAGTTGAACGTGCCCTCAGTGACAGCACCATTAATAGTACAACACCAATACCACAACAGTAAAGGTACTTATTGACTTGTGAATCTTTGGCTTGTATTGCAGAACTTTAATATGAGCAGCCAAGGAGGTGAACAGAGATCCAGCAGAGCAGATGGAAAAACCAGAGGGCAAGAGGAGGAGAACTTCTATGACTGCCAGGAGACTCTAGAGAGTCCAGACCGAAGAGGAGGGGGAGAGGATGAAGAGGGAAAGGAAGATGTAGAAAAGATCCGACAGGATAAAGGAGAGTCGGAGGACTTTCACAGTAAAAATGACAGACTGACTGACAGCAGAGATGTTACAACTAATGAGGGAGAAGGACAGGAGGAGGAGCAGGGCGACAGGCTGCAGGAGGAGGCACAGAGCAACGGGTTGCAGGACGATTCGGATTCAGAATTAAAGGAGGAGCAAAGCCAGGAGGTGGAGTTTGACGATGACTATCTAAGGGAGGTGGAGAAGGAGCTGACAGAGGAAGAAAAGGAGGTAAGAACTTCACCTCCTTTGTGGTGAAATGTCAGCAGCTGGCAAACTGGTGTTAACCATCTTTTTGAGTGTCGTTCTCATGAATCAAAACGATGTCCTGACAAACCAGAACAACGTCGTTATGAAATAGAACACAAGACTAGAATAAACGCAACTAGATGAAGTCATTAATGAGCTCCTGTCAAACATCAAACAGTTTAAAATGACATGGAAATAATGAGGGAAATCTGGCATTTCTGTTTCATCCACCTGTTTTTATACAGATGAATGGAAGTGATACTAGCATTGTGTGTAGCTCTTAGCTCAATAATTATGTTTGGGCGATTATGTAATAATTTAACGATCCCTAATAAAATCTGAAATGTCCTGGAAAAAACCCAGAATGATCTCTAAATAAACTAGAACATAAAACAACATCTGACAAACCAGAATAATGTCCTCGTGAATGAGAATGATGTAATCATATTTATTATCAATAATGACATAACAGCCTTAAAGAGAGCACCTCATAGTTGTTTGAATCTAATTAAAAGCTGTGTTTGTATGCATCATGCACGCACATGTGTAATATTTATCAAAAATCTTTTATTGTGAGAAAACTATTTGATTAAAGTGGATTTAAAACCTGAGATCTGAGGAAAATACATGAAAAAAGTATCCTCCTTTAGAGGAGATTCAAAATATCAAGATGCATATAGTGTGTTAGGATAGAGCCTAAAAATATCGGATTATTAATAGGACATATCACCCCTTCAAACCAGCATGACTTTCTTACAAACCAGAATGCAGAGGGACATCCTGATACCCAGAACAATGTACAATGTACAATGTACCCATAATGACATCTTACACATCAGATCAGTCACAGGGATGTCATGTTCTCAGGCATCAGAGGTCAGGTGGTCACAGATGTTAAAAAATCTTCTGTTTCAGAGTCGACGGCAGCAAAGCTTAGCTCTGAAGGAAAAAGGCAACAGTCAGTTTAAAGCTGGAAGTGAGTGACATCATCATCATCACTGTACGTCCAGAATTTAAACCAGTGCAAACCAGTGTGACAAGTATAAACCAGTATCAAACATCTTTCTGCAGGCTGGTTGGAGGCGGAACAGAGCTACAAGGAGGCGTTGGTTTTATGTCCAGTTTGCTTTAGCAGAGAGAGAGCCGTGCTGTTCTCCAATAGAGCTGCTGCAAGACTGCACCAGGTAACAAACAGCTAACAGCATGCTAACATGCTAACCGAGAGGCTGACAACATTCTATTGTTGACAACAGCAACAAAATTAGAACATGCTAACACTGAATTGATCAACATGCTAACAGTAACAGCGGGTATCTCACTCTGTCAGGATCTGAAGGATCAGGCGATCTCAGACTGCACCAGAGGTGAGTGATGACATCATTCTGTACCTGCACAGGAGCAGTGGGTCCCTCGTTGATCTGTTTATTGATTTGTTGTCTGGTTGCTGCAGCGATAGAGCTGAATCCAGACTACGTAAGGGCGTTGCTGAGGAGGGCGGAGCTTTACGAGCAGACAGAGAAGCTGGATGAGGCTCTGGAGGACTACAAGAAGGTTCTGGAACGAGACCCAAACCAGACCAATGCCAGAGAGGCTTGCATGGTGAGTTCATTGACCGCTGGGGCACACCAGAGCCAGACAGGACTATTAGTGTGGGTTTGAGTGTTCATGGTGAACAGCTTTATTTATGGCTGATAATAAATAACATGTATAATGCTGATAATGGAAAACAAACAATATCAGATTCATCACAGTCTTAAGAGTCTTTCTGTATCAGCCTGAATAGAAAATAATGTTGATTGTGTCATACTGATAACACACTTAAGCCCCTTTTACACAGAGTTATCATTATCTCCATTCACAATAAACGTCCTTGAATCCACTTAGAAATCATGGGAAAAAACCCCACTAACCAGATGTTTTATAATCAAGATATTTATCCTCATCACACATCCTGTTTATAAATTGTCCACAAGTGTCACTGTACACTGCACTAATACTAATTACCTTATGAACTGCGAGGGTCTGTCTGACCCGGGTGTCTGTCTCTTTGATTCAGTGGGACACTTGAAAAAAACTTCCTCTAACACCTCAATGTTTTTGTATGACAGAGTCGGCATCGCGAGGAATCTAATAAAGGAGTAACACACATGATAATAAATGGGGGGGAAAAACAATTACAAAAATGTGTTTGTTTTTTTTATTACAAAAAGGTACAAATTTATTATTGGGTGAACCTAAATGGAAAAGTGAGTCTGGAGCCCTGCATATGCTCATTCTCTCTCTCTCTACCTGTCCTCCTTTCAGAGATTACCTCAGCAGATTCAGGAGAGAAATGAGAAGTTGAAGGAGGAAATGTTGAGTACGTACTGCACCTGAACACATCACATAAACAGCACTGTTTGTTTCATGTGTAACTAATTAATTACTTGTCAATAATCAATACGTATATGATTAGAGAGGAGAATCAGAACTATTCCAGTATTTCCACAAGAAAAGCACACAGTGCTCAGAGATTATTTCAGATTAAAGTGAAACATTGTATTTATTGATTGTCATTATTAATATTATGATCTGGAACACCTCTCTGTGACCTTTGACCCCTGACCTGTAACCCCTGCTCCAGGTAAACTGAAAGACTTGGGGAACATGGTTCTGAGACCTTTTGGACTGTCGACCAACAACTTCCAGGTGAACCAGGACACAAACACCGGCTCCTACTCCATCAACTTTGTCCAGAACCCAAACAACAACAACAGATGACATCACAGCCAGAACGCTGATGACATCACAGCCAGAGCAGTGACATCTACTGTAGATGAACCAGGGTGTTTTCAGAGGAAAATTAAAGCGGATTGATTTGTTTCATCTCGTGTTGTTTGTGAAGCTTTACCTGTGCTGACTTCAGAGGACCAATCAGATCACTGGAAACACATTGATGTCATGATTGAAAAGATCATGACAATAAAGGTCAATAATAGATATTTGTATTGAACAGTAGAATCAGTTTCTGTTAAGATCTTCAGCTGGGACTCTGGTTTAAAAACCTTTCATACATGATAATGATTAAAGTTGTATTACAATAATACTGCATCTCAGAATAAAATTAACAACACATGAAAACTGAACTGTTGTCTTTCAATGGAAAAATAATCAACAATTATCTCTTAATATTACTATAAGTGCAACATTAACATTGGAAGTTTTTGTGTCTTTGAATCATATTCTCAGTGGCGTTAATATTTAATCATCATGAGACCAAAATGTCTAACCAGGTTACTTCTTTACTGAACATGTAAATTTTAGTTTCTCTTTCAATGAAGTCAATCAGGTTTTAAACTGATACTATTTGAAGATTTCTGTCTGCTGAAAACCTTAATTCTCTTTATTAGTCAAGGGACAGACAAAAAGAAACCACATCACTGCTTGGGTTTTCTTTTACCCGGGTATGGAAGTCCATTTCCAGCAGATAAAAAAAAAAGACTTTTCATCTCATAATTATGACTTACCATCGGGACGTTTTTTTTCTTTCTTTATACTGATGGAAATGGGCTTCCACAGGTCTGTCATCAAACATAATGAAATCTTTTCATATGTGGCCTTTATTGATCTGGAAGACCTGGATGCAGATTTAACCGGATAAGTGAACTATCTACACCTGCAGATACCATCCTGTGACAGCTCAATAAAGTCTGAATCAATAAACTAATTGACAAAAAGTGTTTTTAACATGAGTAATTTACAATTATTAATACAAATCAGAAGATTATTTTTCATATTTTATCTAATAAAATAAAATGAGCCTCTAAAAAACCATTGTATTCTTCTTAAAGAGAAACAGTTACCAGATTGATGGTTCAACACTTTAATATGAACAACAAACTCGGTTACCGACACGAATATGTATGCGTTATTGATTACAGATAATTGATGAGTGTATCACTAACATATAAATAAGGTGTTATTGACTATTGATCAGTGAGCTCTCCTGGACAGCAGCATCTCTCTGATGTTGTCTTCTGCTTCCTTCACGCTGCGTTCAAGGTACACCTTCTTCTGCTGTAAATCACCAAACACACCTGGTCACACACTGTAAGGAAAACACATCATACTCAATGTGTGTATTTTATTGTGTATGTCAGTGCGTATTTGTACCTCAAGTTCTTTGATTTTCTCATCCGCTGTTTTCTGTTTATCCATCAGCTGATTGTTGATTTCTTCTTTCGACTGAAGAATGAACCTGTTAACGCACACAGCCGGATATAAAACCTGTGAGGACACCTGACTGATGATGACACACCTGTTTTAATTTGTTGAATTTACTATATTCTACTGAATATTCATGTGCTTTGTGGTGTCATTATGATGTTCTGTTTTATGTCAGTGTAGTCTGACCAGGTGAACAAAGATCCCAGCTGTCATAGAGACTCACATGCGTCCAACTCCCTCATACAGCCGTGTGTTGTCAGGCAGCGCAGTGATCTCAGTGTGAGTTAGCTTAGCATGTTTCTGAACCCGAGTCAGCTGATCGATCTGCAGGTCAGCCAACTTCACCTTCTGCTGTGTGTCGATCATCTTCACCTGCAGCTCTGAGAACGCCTATGGGAGAGGGGTATCACTCTGTTTAATAACACCTAAACATCCTTCACCTGCAGCTTAGAGGACACCTAGAGGAGAGAGGGATCACTTTTATGAAAAAACCCCAGACCTATCATCCTTCACCTGCAGCTCTGACAATGCCTTCAGGAGAGAGGGATCACTCCTATTTTAAAAAAAAAAAAAAGAAGACTGATGAAATCTGTATAGTAATTGTTTTGTGTGCTTGATGTTTGTTAGAAGAATTTAAGAATAAAAAAATCAACAAGCAACAACCAAGAAAATGCTACACTGGAGAGCATTCTGCTGTGTGTAGAAAGATTTGTGGAAAAAATATAACACATATTTTTGAGTTATGAGCCAGAAATGAAACATGACAGAACCCATTCCTTTATCCTCCTCCTCACTTTGGCCATTGCAGGGGATAATAAAGTTAGCGGTTTCATGTTGCAGATACACATTAAATCTAATTGAAGGGTTCAATAAGTTATCCCATGGAGAGTCTGTTCATCTTGGTATATATAATATGAAAGCTGGAAACCTGAAGATTAATTTGAGATGCAGCTCAGCATGGTGTGTCAATTATTTCTAGTTATAAATCTGTAATAAATAATGTGTTTTGGTTAGGTGACTATTCAAACAATGACAGTTTATGTATGAGGGCTTAGACCATGATGATACAAGCATATGATGGTCATTCCCATGTTCACTTATGTCTCATACTTAGTGGTAGTCACTTTTTGGTTAATGCCATTTGTTACACAAATTTGGTGTAGAATTTATATCTTTGACCAGTCGAGATAACGTAAAAATGGCCATAATTCATTCCAAACTATCACAGTAAGACACCTAGATCTTGAGAAACATCATAGCAAACTCCATGCTGTTATTTGGGATCAAACAATCTTTCACATTTAAAGAGTTTTGTAAAAACAATATTTGGTAAAAAAAAAAAAAAAATTTTAAAAAGGAAGAGAGAACGAAAATCTCCTTGCTGTCGATTAACTAGGAAATCCAAACATCCAGCTTCATTTGTAGATTGTATTGATATTTCGGATGTTGCCGCAGTCTCGTTAGAGACACGATCAGTTGAACCGTGTGTGTGATCAATGTTAGCTCCTCATGCTAACAGTTGGCTCCGGTGTTAGCTACAGTGCAGCTAATCGGTCGATTATTAGGTAGCTGTGAATTACCGCCATGGCTCATCGTTAAAGACGAAAAAACGTACAGAAGTACAGATAAGTGAGATTAGGAAGCACATAAAATCATTCTGTTACCTTCTTCAGTTCCAGGTCTATGGGCGCAGCCATCTTTAGATTTACACATAATGCGCATGTGCGAAAATATTCCCTTTCTTTTTCTTCTTTGATGTTTATTGGCGATTTGCAAACCAATTTAGAGGTGCATTACCGCCACCAATTGGACTGGAGGATGGAACTATACATAAACAAACATTGACAAAGCCTGTATTCAACCCTAAATTTGGTATTTATTTGAAGAATAACTCGATTGACAATCGAAAATCAGTATCAAATAATAAAAATCGTTTATTTTTGCATATTTACATGATAATGTTTACTAATAAATAGGCGATATGGCACTAATATTGTGTTATGGATTGCAGAAACTTAACAGTATTGCTGTGTAGGGCTTTTTTTTATATATACATATATATTCCTGTTTAGTTCTGTTTATATATATATATATATATATAAAAATTTTATTTAAAAAAAAATATATAGTCCTGTTATATATATATATATATATATATATATATATATATATATATATATATATATATATATATATATATATGTGTATTAAGTTTTCTGTATTAAAAAAGTGAAGAAGTTATGATGATCTATTTGCCTTAGATCCTCATAAACTGATGCTTATGACCATCAACAGACAAGCCCCTGATTCTGTGATGTTCCTGTTTTCTCATATTGTACTGAGCACCTGTCAGTCCATGTGATCCAAGTTACAGGTCACAAGACAAAACATAACAGTGCATCTAATTTTTAGATATTTGTGGCTCACAATCACAGATGCTTCGTAACAGACAACCATGTTCTTGTTGGCACTTTCTGGCAAGCAGCAGAATTCTTTTGCATTCACATTCTACTGAATGTCCTTGGACATTGTGTGGATGGAGCATAACAAGCCAGCGTCGTGCTCCCTTCTTCCTGCACTTGAGTTGGATGAACAGCAAAGGAATGGCCTGGAGACCTTCTTCACACAGAAGCAGAAGGTGGGAGAGCTGAAGGACGATGACTTAGAGAAGATCTGTGAGCTGGGTGCAGGAAACGGAGGGGTTGTCTTCAAGGTCTCCCACCGACCCTCTGGTCTGATGATGGCGAGGAAGGTAAGCTGCGACCCTGATAGCTGACTAAATGGAAGTCTTTAGTTCAAATAAAGGCATTTTTCTATTTTCTTTCTTTCTGAGCCACAGAAAATCACCTCAGTGAAAGAAACCACAGAACCGTTCCTCCTCAGACGACTATGTGTTCAACACAGCTATTATAATAAATCCAATAATAGAGCTAATAGGAGGTCAGACTGCTGCAGGTGCAGTCAGGTAGGTGGGAGGAACTAAGGGAAGGTCTGGGGATGGTTGATGGAGTTAACAGTGAGATAATATGATGAGTTTGACTGCTAAATTTGTAGCTCCTTTAAGAATATGTACATCATCATAATCATCCCACAATCATCATTAAAAGACTCTCATCTTTATTTGCACAATGTTAAACAAACAAAACAGAAAAAGACCACTATTTTTCATATTTATATATTATTATAATTTTATTTACTTTTTCATACTTATTTAATATCATAAAAATTCAGTCTTTTTTACTTTTTCATACTTATATATTATTATAAAAATTCTATTTTTTAAAAACTTTTTATACTTTCCAAAAAGAGCAGGTCTAGACTGACTCGTCATTCTAGAGAGACCCAACAATCCACCATGAGCAGCACTTGGTGACAGCGGTGATGAAAAACTGCCTTTTTTAAAAAGGCAGAAACGTCAAGCAGATCCGAGACTCAACGTGGGCGGAGCCTCTGCTTTGACCAGTTGGGGTGAGAGAGATAGAGAGAGAGAAAAGTTGGGAGAGAGAGAGAGAGAGACAGAAAGAGAGAGGTGTAGGGAGAGGGAGAGGGGGAAAGGGAGGGAGTGGGGGAGAGGGACACAGAAATATTCAACCACAATAATAATAACAGCTATAATAATAGAGGGATTATAGTTTGTAGTATTTATAATAACTACTACAATAACAACACTGATAATAATGATAATATTGATACTGATGTTGATAGTAATAGTAAGAGTAATAATAGTAATAATAGTAATAATAATAATAATAATAATGATGATGATGTTGTCAGAGGGTATCAACCATGGTCCCAGCAGTAGATTGGTCCACGGTGACCTGCAGGATGAGGGAGCACAAAGACTCCAGAGAAGAAGTCAAGTTGGTAACATGAATTAATGAGACATACTTATATATTATTATAAAACATTTTTTAACTTTGTCATACTTATATACTATTATAAAAATTAAATTAAAAAAATGTTCATACTGATGTAATATTATAAGAAATCCTTCTCTTCTTTCCACTCATATTTCTATTACTTCTCTGCTTTCCCCCCTTTCTCTTGCACTTTCTCCTCAGTGTGTCTTGACTCTGTTCTTGCGAGTCATTGCTGGCCTCATCACTGTATTCACAGGACTGCTTTGGGGGTAACAGCTGCTGATGAAGGACTAAAGAGTCCTCCCCTTCATATCCTACATCGATCTCCTCCAGCTGAACCTCCTGCCCCAGCTGTTCCTTCTTTTCCTCCTCCACCTGACTGTGTCTTGGCTTTACTGACAACAGGTTGACGAGGGACAGGTGCTCAGGGCTGCTGTACACCTGTAGTTTGAGGTGACATGGGTAAAAGGTACACATTATGTTGTTAATGATCATCCAGGAGTACTTTATCGAAGAATTCACATCAGTTTCCATCATTTAGATTAGATATACAAGTATATACATAATACATATTCAAGTGAAGTGAAGTTTGGCTGGTACTGTATATATTCAATAGTGCAAAATATATTTAGATAATGTCAAACATGAGTGCAGGTTGAGGAGTTGGAGAAAAAGAATTACCTCCTTGAAGCTGAAGGCGACAGCGCAGAAGTCCAGGAGCTCCACAGGGGATTCAACCTCAGCAGGGGAAACATCAGGACAGGGGTTGTCTTTGGTGATGCAGACATTAGCAGGAGGCTCATCAGCAGGAAACTCGTGGTAAGAGGCTTCATAGGACTGGACTGTAGGGAACACAGCAACATCCATTATGCACCAGTATCAAATAATAAAAATCTTTTATTTCTGCATAATTACATGGGAATGTTTAATAATAAATAGGTGATATGGCACTAATATTGTGTTATGGATTGGCAGAAACTTATCAGTATTGCTGTTTAGGGCTTATATCTGCCAAAAAAGTCTGCAAAAAAATGGCTGCTATTATATTAATCCCAAATTAAATTCCCACCAGACATTTCTGAGAAATCAAATCTCCAACCAAATAACATTGAAAAAAACACCCCAAGAGAATTTAACTGTGTGCTTAAAAGTCAAACAATATTTAAATTACAGACACTGTAACAGCCTGTTATCAAAGTAGTAAACGTCCTGCTCCTGTCAGACATAAGTCTGGGTTTGTGTGTGTTGAGACTTACTATTGTTCAGGAGGTGGTTCCAGTCCAGACCCTCGAAGAACCGATGTGCCTTCACATCACTGGCTCCACCTGGAGAAATAGTAAGACAGTCATATAATCATAATGTAGTTTGTACATGTATAAATCTTGGGCTGTCCTTAGAGCTACACCTGACCAAATCTCTCTACAGTATATGCAGTTTATGTGTCATAGTGATTTAATCCTCTGTCCACCATTAGTAGAGCCGTCACTAACCTGTACCCAGGCGGTACAAAGAATCCTTAACCAGGAGATCGTTGATTATGTCCCAGGCAACAGCTGGCAGGGCATTGCTCTCTGGTGGCCAAGTGATGTCATCTGGAAAAGAAGCAGATATCAACAGTCAGATCAAGAAATTTGTTACCAACATCAGCAAAAGGACTGAATGACAGAATTCTAAAATAAAACACCATAAACCTATAGAGTACACATGAAGATCCCAAAGCTAAAAGAAGCAAGACATTAATTCTACCTTAAGACCTGTACAAAGTAAGAGAATGTACATTTTCATCATAGTTAAAATACAGAAAGATCTGTTCAGAGCTGCTGTGATGTGAAGATACTGAATTGAACTGAAGAGTCTTACCTTCGGTCTCTGCATCACACATGTTCAAGATTGTGTCTCCATTGAAGGGGAATGCACATGTCAGGAATTCATACAAGCTGATTCCCAAAGCCCACCAGTCGACGGGTTTCCCGAAGCCAGTCTCCATGATGGTTTCAGGGGCAAGGTACGGTGGAGTCCCTGCCATCTGTCGGAAGAAATGAATGAGGAGAGGAATTAAAACATGATTAATAAGGACAACAATACACATTAAATTAACAGAGGGAAAAAGAAATGAGCCTAACCTGAACACCAACAAACTCTCTGACAATATTCTCGGGGTCTTCTTTCTTCAGGTCCACTGTCATATTAAGAGGACCCGTCAGAGCCAGGCCAAAATCAGCCAGCTTGATGTGGCCCACGGAACTGATCAGCATACTGAAATGGAAGGCAGAAGACAAATGTCTCATGTTAGATTATATGTCAACTCTATAAAGTTACCTAAAGCCACTTAAAGAAAATAGCAATATAATGTGAAAGCTTTACTGTAAATGACCTTTGGCTAAACCCCTCCTCTGAGCAACAATTATCCAATCACAGCTTTACAACTTTAATTAGGCCTGTTAGTCAAACTTTGAATTTCCAAATGCCAAAAGACACGAGCTGAAGTATAAAGAAAGGCTTTAAAAAGTGTTTGCATCTACTGTTAGCTATAATTGTTAGCATGTCTGGCTAACAAGCCTAATAACTGCAGTTATAGCAGAGCTTAGCTACATCATTACTGCATCGACTTCCAAGTCCAACGATTACCTAACTTTACGGCTTTTGGGGATGTTGGGGAAGCCATTACCGTAGCACTAGATTGTCCAAACACATCAGTGAAGCTCAATCTAAGTTTCTCTGTCCTCTGATGTTAAAAATGAAAAACCACTGTTAGAAAACACAACAATAAAGCTTCATTCTCATCTCCAGCTTTGGACAGGTTGAGGACTCACTTGGCAGGCTTGAGGTCTCGGTGCACAATGCCGTAGCTGTGGATGTATTCCAAAGCCAGGTTAGTCTCTGCCACATACAAGCGGGCCAAGTCCACGGGAAGAGGCCCATAGCGGTAAAGGAGAGCAGCACAGTCTCCACCTCGGAGGTCAGAAGAAGACAAAAGAACAGACAGTGTCAGGTCATCATATTTACGTCTTGGAGCCTGTTAGATGTGTAAAGTTCAAACATGTACTTGATACATAAAGTCGTAGAGTGCACTACACATGGCTAATTAAACAAACATGACACTTGTATGTATGTGTCTGTATGACCAATCCACAGCAACCTCCTTACCTCCTACATTCTCCATCACCATACAGAAGTCAGTCTTTGTCTCAAAGGAGCAAAACGTTGAGACAACAAACGAGTTGTTGTTGAAGGTAAGGATGTCGCGCTCCAACAACAACTTGGCCTCTGAATTCTGGATCACTGACTCCCACATGATGGACTTCATTGCGAAGGTCCGACCTGTCTTCTTGTGGCTCACAGGGTTTTACAGTCCTGGACAAGAGGGAAAAGGGAACGTGAGCAGCCTCTATGACTCAATATGTATGTTTATCAATAATGTAAGAATCAAATATTCTAGAGCAACATCACATGGTGGTTTCAGTGTCTGTCCTGCTTTGACTGGACTCTCTGCGGAGTCCAGAGAGTCTGACAAACACAAACTAAACTGTCTGTTTGTTTCACTCACCCAAAGCTGCCACTGCCAAGGCAGCTGACTGTTTCAAAGTCCCTCATCACTGGTGCTTTCAAAGGGGGACTGCAGGCGGCACGGGTCTAAATCAAACACAGGAAAGAAAGACTAAGTAAACAGATAATAATGTGTGAGTGAGGTGAAAACTCTAAGATAAGTCAAGAAAAGCATCTTGTTTTTAGCTTCACCACCCTGCTGTTTTCACAGACCCAATGGGACTGTGTGTTACTTTAAATTCAAATTCACCTTCAGTCCAGTTACAATCAATGATATTACAACTCTATATTACATTTCCAGTCCATAAGGAAATAAATCAATAAATACTATGAAATTAATTCTAGTATGTTTAGCAAACATAATATGCCTCTTTGAAATCACAATACATGAAGAGATATTAGGACTATTTCTTCTATCTCTACTGCTTGGTAGTAAAAATGATTTACTCAAACAGACCCAACCAAGACATGGCTTTATTAAGACAATGTTTGTTTCAGTCAGTAGAAGCCTCCTCTTGTCATCTTAATAGGACCGTTTTGCTTTTAACCACCTCTTAGCAAATCTAGAGTAAATGGTTTGTTCATGTTAGCCTTGTTTTGAAATTTAAAATTGTCCTTAAATTTCAGTGAGAGCAGGTTTGACTTACAAATTAAAATGATGAGATAATTTACTCTCAATGCACAAATGTCTGTTTATTTGTTAAGCTAAGTCATCATCATAGTGCATCGGACATAAAACCTCAAACATAAATTAAATCTTGTTCAAATTTCTACCCAATCCAATCGATGCTATTATGAGGTTTCCATGTGAAGTAGCTGGGTAAAAAAACAATGAGACACACTGACCTCATGGAGAATCTTCTCCAGTTTATCCTGAAGCTCCATGAAGAACTGCAGGCTGGCCAGACCACTCTTGGCCGTCTTGCCACAGTCTCTGGCCAGCGCTACCAGCTGCAGGTGGATGAAATTAAGGGCAGTCGTAGCCTGGAACAGGCCCCTGGGTGGAAGTTCCATTTGGATGGATGTTATTTCCTGATGGTTAGCAGTAGTAGTAGTAATTAGTAGTTTCTGTCATGATCTGAAGTAAAAGTTCTGTGAGTGGAGACAAAAACAAAAAGTCATTAGAAACATTTTCTACTCTATTCACAAATCAAACACAAGCCATTGCATAAAGACTCAAATTGTCCATAAATATAGCATATTTTAAACAGTTAAATGTTTTATCACAAACTGAAAGGTATTCAACATTATTTTGTTCAATAAGTCTTGCTGCATCTTTCTTCAGATTTTCAGATTCTAACTAAACTTTCTAACTTACCTAAAACTACTTTTCATTACAGCGAACAAGAGGGAAAATGTCAAAACTCTGTTGTAGAATAAAAGCAGATCCACCAAAACTATCACCTCAAAACAGTGACAAGACTGAAGGATACCATATAGTTTCATATTAAAATCAAGTGTTCAAATGTACAACTGTAGATATAAACATCTAAAATAATTGTATTCATTATTATGATTGCAACTTACAGCAAATGATCCTGAACGTTACCAGATACAATAATAATAATACATCCAAATGGTACAATAATAAAGATATTATTTTTATTATATATATTTTTATTATATTTATATATATATATATATATTATATATTTTTATTATATTATTTTTATATTTTTATTATATATAGATATATTTTTGTTATCAGCAAAGTGCAAATAGAAATGTAAAACAGTAATGAAGAAGTCATATGTTAAATAATCTCTCATGACATCCGTTAAAGAAAAGGACTACGACCCTTTCAACCAACATGAATTTTCCTCTCGTCCATATTAAAACTCAGTCCATTTTGCACAGACGCATATTAATCAGCAAGAAAAGCCAAGTTTACACGTTAAATTTGAGTGAAACAAAAAGTGAAGCATGAAAAAAAAAGTTACGTACCTGAGGAAACGCTTTCGATGTACTCTGTCCTCAAAACAACGCAACTTTTCCAGCGTAGAAAGTCGCTTAAGAGGCAGCTTTAGCAGAGATACTGACATGAACCGTCTCTCTGACCGTTGACGTGAGAATAAACCGGAATTCTGCGCCTCAGGTTTAAATGTTGCAGTTTTGGAATGAGCGTGACATCATCACGTTACCATGGAGATCTGTCAAATGTCAACAGACTCAGCAATTTGCAGCTTTGCGTGGACTTGAAGTTAATAGATTATTAAAATTTTGCTAATAGTTGCTAATAGTTGTCAACAAGTGACAAACATTAAAACATCAGTGCGGAACACAAAAAGTCATCTACTTAGTGCACCGAAAAACATCCACACATTTAACGGACGCATGAAACGATCTGTGTCTCCTTTCTATTACATGTCTGTGTGAATCATTCGTAACAAAGAAACATGATACAGACTAATTAGCTTTCTCCTTACATGATGAGGAAATGTTCTTAATCGATATGGCCGCCGCAATAATGCTGAAACAGAACAAATCGTTAAAATATTGACTGACAGCGTATTTAATTTGTTTGACTGGAACATTAAAACTAAAAACATGATCTGTTCCTAACCTTAACCTAAAACCCGACTCAAACCCATCGCTCCCTTTAATTCGGTGAAATAAACGTTTTCTCTACACACAATACAGACAGAGGTTACGTTTCTTTTATAAACCTATTTACTGTTGCTAAAACTTGTGATCCATACAAACAAACTTGACAGGAGAATGTGTGCACCTGTGCGTCAACAATGATGGGCTACGAACATGTGTATAGCGGTAAAGTGACAGAAAACGGGCAGACGGGGGAGTCAGAGGGTCCGCCAAAGATCTCCTGTCCCACAGCATATTTTAAAAAGATTTTTTTTTTTACACAATCCAGTAAAATCTTATATCAACTATTTACTGATATTAGGTAATGCCTCAATTAAGGAGAAGCCTGCTAATGTTAATTAATGTGGCATTCCCAGGCCAGATAATATATACTGTACAATCCCTCCAGCGAGTTCTGGGTCTACCCTGGCTTCTCACCAGACATTTTGAACACATTATTTATTTAACACCATTATTTTGAACATAAATTATAAGATAAATAACTCAAATATCATGTACAACATCCAAAATGTATTTACAGCCAATTATATATATACAGACAACTATTCCAAACTACCACTAAACAACTTCCATATATTTAATAATCTTTATCAACCTTTTGTAAATGATCTGGCAGACCAAAAACAGATGGCTCTACATCATCCCGAAGGCGGATCGTCTGCTCAGTCAGGTCAAAGTCGGCTTTTGTAAAATGATGCTACAGACATGATCATGCACCTTGATAGATAGATAGAGACTTTAATAATCCCCATAGGAGAAATTCGGTTGTTACAGGGTACCAGACTTATCAGCCATGCCCACCGGGCACGTCGGTTGGGATCACTTGGGAATCTGAAAAACTGAGGTACATCTATCAGACTGTGTAGAGCCGTATCGACTTTCTGGTTAATTGTTGCTGTTTGTTGGGGAGGATACACACAGTCATACTAGGGCTAACTGTGTATCTTATCTTGTAAATTACTGTCTTGATGCACATTGGAATACATTTATGAAGCAGACTGCTATTTCTCTAAATTACCTATGAAAAGATATTCCTTCCCGACGTCCAACAACGTTCCCACAGGTTGCATGGTTACACTCTGTCAGCCTGTCTGAACTGTAGTGTAGCACTGAAAGACCGTTCTCTGTACAATCGTAAGATGGCCGCTCTATTTGCCACGAAAACCACTAGCATGTCCGCTCTAGTGTTTTCTTTTTACCTCTATGGATACGCAGGAAAATCTTCTTTTTTTTTTATAGCTAAACCAGTTTCTTTTGGTTCTTTCTTCTTCTTCTTCTTCTTCTTCTTCTCTCTTACTGCTGTTCTTTGGAGTTACTTAACCATAAAGTGTCTAGATTGTCAGATTTTTATTTCTCATAGTCCCGTTTGTATTGATATGATGCACATTAGAGTGGTTTGTAGTTTGCATTACCTCTGTGTATCTTATGTATATTGCTTGAGACATCTCGGTTTTAACTTTGGAAACTGGAGCAGAGTGAGACATCTGTATTTTAACTCTGGAAACAGGAGCAGAGTGAGACATCTCGGTTTTAACTTTGGAAACAGGAGCAGAGTGAGACATCTCGGTTTTAACTTTGGAAACTGGAGCAGAGTGAGACATCCTCCTCGGTGTGTGGTTAGTATCTGCTGATGTTCAGTCCCGCCCCGGAAACGGAATTCTATCTGCGCGCGGGATTTAATATTAAGACGCATCTCGCGCCCCGCAAATCAGCTTCTGCCCGCGCGAACATTAACGAAGAAACAACACGCCAGGATAAAGAAACGCCACTAGATTGTAATAAACATGGCGACTCCACCGAAGAGACCGTACAGTCTCCCCGCCAGTCCGCAGCTGAACAGCAGCTTCTCCCGAAAAGGGAAGAAGATCTCCATCGAGGGAAACATCGGTGAGTTCTGAAACCGAAAAGGACTAATCACCGTTGACTTTAGTATCAGCGGTGTGATTGAGATCTCTGATGTACAAGTTTAAAACCATTAAACTATCAGTTCTGTTAATGAACACCGAAAAACTACTGGTCCAGAGGAAAATTGGGGATTATCGTTTTAAATCAGATTAGTGTTTAAATCCCTCCTGCTTTAACGGAGTCTATTGGCGCCAACTGGAACCGGTCAGATTAACAAAGACAAATCACCAAAACACATTTTCTTATTAATGATCAATAATCTGTGAAACGTTCACTTCCGGTCAGGATGTTTTCTTCCTGGTTGAAAGCAGTGCGTTATATTCACATGTGTTGCAGTACTGTACCTCCACGCGCCTGTCCTCTATTAAAAGAACAATGTTACACAAGTAAAGGTACAGGAGTATTATGGGCGAAATTCTTTAAGTATCAAAAGTAAACGCATTTGTTTTGTATGAACATTTTATGATTATTACTTTATGATGCATCAGCACGTCAGAAGTATTTAAATATAGTACTTATATAATGTCCTGTAAATACTTAAATCTGTAGAAAAGTACAGTAAAAAGTTCCATATTTCCCTCTGAGTAGAGTACAGGTTAAACTGCCAGATAGTTAGAATACATAGATTATGTTGAAGTACCTCAGAATTGGAGCTGCAACGATCAATCAGCTAACAATCAAATTATTTGCCAACTATTATAACTGATTACGATTTCCTTAAATAAAAGCTGATTCCAGCTTCTTAAATGTGAATATTTTCTGGTTTCTTTGCTCCTCTGACAGTAAACCAATTTTTTGTGTTGCAGACATAACAATACACTTTAGAGCATTATGGGAAACATTTCCTAGGCCAAACAACTGGGAAGGGAAATGATCAGCTGTCTCTGCCTGTCTGTCTCAGCTGCAGGAAAGTCCACGTTTGTACGTATCCTACAGGGAGCGTCAGAGGACTGGGAGGTGATTCCTGAACCCATCGGTAAATGGTGCAACATCCAGAACGATGGTGACGACATTTATCAGGTAAAAATACAACACCTGAGCAGAAAATGGCGTATTATGACATCACTATATGAGAGGAAGGCAGAGGAGTTCCTGTCCCTTTAAGGATAGAGGCTGGATTTATACACATTAAAGTGCTGCTGCCTTCAGGCTCACAATATTTTCTCTGAATTATTTAGCTGTGTTGCCTTTAGGCTCACAATATTTCTCTGGACACTTCAGTACTGCTGCCTTCAGGCTGGCAATATTCCGCTGTACATTTCAGCTCCATTGCTGAATTCCTACTCATAATATTTCTCTGAATATTTCAGCGCTGTGGTTTTCAAGATCACAGTATTTCACTGTATATGTCAGCACTATACCTGAACACAAACTAGACAGAAGAGGTCCTGTCCTTTCAGAATAAAAGCTGGATTTATGCTTATGCATTAAGAGGCTACACTGTAGAGTAGTATGGAGACATCACAGATGTACTAATAAAGAGTAAATGGTGTATGGCAAATGTTTAACTGTCTGTTCACCTGCAGGAGTTGAGCTCCTCTCAGAAGAGTGGAGGAAACCTGCTGCAGATGTTGTATGATAAACCGAGCCGCTGGTCCTACACCTTCCAGGTAACTTAACTCTGATTTCACCATTTATTGACGAGCTTCAGGTGAGGCTGATTCACTGAGACTCACATCTACCTGTCTGTCTGTCAGAGCTACGCGTGTCTCAGCAGAATTCGTTCTCAGCTTGAGCCTCCATCGGTCAAACTTCAACAGGCTGAGAACCCCGTTCAGTTCTACGAACGCTCCGTTTACTCTGACAGGTAACACACACCTGAGTCAGGTAACCATGGACACCGGACAGAGTTGGGGCGCTGCAGTAATCGCATGTGCTGTGTTTACAGGTATGTGTTTGCATCCAACTTGTTTGAGTGTGGCAACCTGACAGAGACGGAGTGGAACGTTTATCAGGACTGGCACACCTGGATACTGGGTCAGTTTGAACAGGACGTGGCCCTAGACTCCATCATCTACCTGAGAGCTCAGCCACAGGTACGACTGCTGCTCAGAGTCCCAGTGATTTCACATACTATTGGGGATGGGGACTGTTTCTTGGCACTGGGTTATTTCTGTAGCATTTTTTAAAATGATATCCAGCCCTACATGGCATACTCTGAGAAAAGTAGACAGTGGGAATAGATTTTCATCAAGAATGGAGAGAGCCTTATATGTTCATTATTCCTGTGGCCAATTGAAAATCAGTATGTCTCAAATGTGAGACTGAAGCTCCCACTCACACCTTATTCCACAGAAAATGTTTTTTTAATTTTATTATGGCACCTAAACATCATTTCTCTGTATATCAGTACTGCTGCCTTCAGGCTTACTGTATTATTCTGTATTTTTCACTTCTGCTGCCTTCAGGCTCACAATATTTCTGTGTATATTTCAGCGCTGTATGCAGCGTTTGCTGCACCGGGGCAGGGAGGAGGAGCAGGGCATTCCTTTGGAGTATCTGGAGCAGCTCCACTTCAAACATGAAGCCTGGCTCTTCCACAGGAACCTCAGGTAACCGGGCCACTGAGCATGCCGTCAACACAGGAGGGTCACTGAGCATGCTCACAACACAGGAGGGTCACTGAGCATGCTCACAACACAGGAGGGTCACTGAGCATGCTCACAACACAGGAGGGTCACTGAGCATGCTCACAACACAGGAGGGTCACTGAGCATGCTCACAACACAGGAGGGCCACTGAGCATGCTCACAACACAGGAGGGTCACTGAGCATGCTCACAACACAGGAACGCCACTCGTTGTTCTGATCAGTGGATGCTGAATTTGAGACACGTCTCCAACGCCATCTTTGCGGGGCGGTGTTCCGATCCTTTCAAATAGTTGACAGTGTGACTTTTTGCTGCCTCTGGATTTTCTAACCAAAGAAATACCCAAAGCAGACAAGAGTGAGAAACAGTTTACTGGTAACGATATGTTTGTGGTTATATTTGTCTATTGAAACTATTTGAAAATACAGACCACCCCATTTCTAGGTTATATCTTTAAACCTAGTTGTCCAGTTTTTCTTATTTCAATGTTTATTCACAAACATTTAAATCTGCTCGACTTGTTTATCACTTCAGCTTTTTCACACAAAGCGACTGATGGATTTCACTCACAAGATCTTCACAGATTAAAAAAATATCCTCATTATTAAATGGTGGATTGTAGAGAAAGATTGAGTGATATTTGCGGTGCGTTTGGAGTCTGGTTGAAGAAAACGAACATTATATAACCTGTCTGCCTGTGTGTATGTTTTGTTAAGGATGGACTTCGAGTACCTGAATGATCTTCCTGTTCTTATTTTGGACGTTGATGAGGACTTCAAGAACGATCGTATCAAACAGGAAGCAATCATAGACAAGGTTCCATTTTATTTCATGTGTTTCTACTTTTTTTTCCAACTGTTCTGATTTTTTTTTATTCTACAGTTTCATCTGATCTGGAGTCTGTTTTCTTTTGCAGGTCAGAGAGTTTCTCAGAACACTATAGAGCTTCACCCACCAATCACAGGTCATGATACAAGAAGGGATCATCTGAGTGGACAGTTATGTTTTGGAAATATTTCTCTTGTTGGACTGTTTTTAATGCAGATCTCCACCGAAAAATGTTTTTTTTACTGCAGAGCTTTATATGTTTTATTTTTTTAATATTTTGTAAATAGACGTGTGTGTGTGTGTGTGTGTGTGTGTGTGTGTGTGTGTGTGTGTGTGTGTGTGTGTGTGTGTGTGTGTGTGTGTGTGTGTGTGTGTGTGTGTGTGTGTGTGTGTGTGTGTGTGTGTGTGTGTGTGTGTGTGTGTGTGTGTGTGTGTGTGTGTGTGTGTAAAAACACTAGTATTTACTTTAATTACTTTGATATTTATGCTTTAATCTGAATCTTCCCTTCAAGAATAAAATTTCAGTGTGTGTTTGTCCTGACAGTAATAGTGTCTGTGAACACACCACAATCCCTGATCTGTTTTAATGAAAGAAAAAAACTCATGTCATGTTTAAAATGTTTGATTTAACATTAAACTCTACTTTGGATTTAAAGTGTAGAAGAATTTGTCAGACCAAACTTTAATAATAACCAGTCACTGATCAAACAAGATAAAAAACAAAAAATACAAAAACAAAGACTCATAATAAAAGCAAGTCCAAAATTACTACTAAAACTACTGCCCTGCCTTCAGAATGCCAAAGATCCCAGACATGTTGCCACAGTAAAGGCATTCTTACAGTTGTCATTTTCTCTGTACTATTTGTACCTTTATATAGGGGTGGGTTAGTTTGACAAGGGAGAGGTCATTTGTGATTAGTTGGGTGAAGGTATTGTGGCTATTTCGCTAAAAATTGTGTAGTCAGACTCAAGACTTCTCGTGAAAATCAGTCAAGCTTGACCAAAACTTCTATTCTACATAGAAGGTTGTCTCAAGACGGGCCAAACAAAATCAGCGGTGCATATTTAAATGACTTCTTCAGTGTAACTGGAGCAGTTGTTGTTTTTTAATTATTATTATAAACTGTCAGACGGTAGAAATTAACTGTTCAAGGGTTTCTTAAAGATGTAAGTTCAGACTGGTAGAATAAACATTTCTCACATATTGAACAGTTTTGACATGTTTTAGTTCTGAATGGCTTAATGTTTAACTTTGAACATTTGGAATGGTTAATCTGCTGTAATTAGCAGGCTGTTAGAGATCCCCATCAGGTCACAGAGGAGGAGGGTTGTGCTAACAGCAGCTCATTGTAGGTTAACTTTGTCCTATTAATGTTCAGCATTTAAAACAACATCATTCTCTGTTCATCATGACTACATGATATTTAAGACTTCTAACATCACATTGTCTGCCCCACCCTGATTTCCATGTTTGACTCGATTTGCTTCAGCCATAAAACAAGATGCCAAACATCACAATGTAAGACCTGGAAACGTGAAATGAAAATATAGGGACAAGCGGGGTTCAAGCCTATAGATGCTGGTTTCTTAAAGGACTTTGTATCCTCAGAAATGGTGACTTATTGACTGCAGCACTGGGGAGATGATGCTTCCCATAAGACTTACAACATGGGGCAATGAAATCACATGACTGGTGTTTCTGTCTATTCAAACTTAAAGCTGTCACAACAGCAAATATGAGTTATAGAAAATAAATGTACCATTCTGTTGTTTTTGGGTGTAATATGCAAATATACAGAACAAAATCATCGTTTGAACATCTGAACGCCATTTAAAATATTTGATATCTACCATTTTAAGAATGTGTCAATTTTGGTAGCATCTGAATGGAGACGTGTGGACATATACATAGATCACAAGTGATTTTGTGTCTTTTTAAAAATATATAGCGATGACATCTGAATTGAACATAAGTTGCAGTGAGGCGAGTCATCAGCCTCTAAAGAATATTGTGACACCAGTATAGATGAACACGGGAGTTCACGCACTAAGATATTAATGGCTGCCAGTATTTTATTCTACTACTACAACTAAAGCAGGAGATACAGACAGGTCATCAGGGGTTAACGTGGGATATGGCAGGTGGGGGAACCATAAACTCCAGAGTAGCAGCAAGACACAAGAAAAAATTTGTAATTTAATAAATTTATGTTTTATTACATAATTAAAAGATGGACAATCTCGTTTCATCATTTCCAGCATTATAACATTATAATGACAGACTGATACCAGGGTTGATGCATTCACTGACAGTAAAGTCATGTGACTATTTAATATACATTATTTACGGTACATGTTTTGTGTTGAGTATTGTTAATTTATGCACAGTGTATCATCATCTTGATTTCATAATCACAATTGTGTATCTTTTACATAAAACTGTGTTTTATGTGGGTCAGTTTGTCCCTGCTGTCTGTCTGTTGTGTCCTTGTCATGTTGTCTGGATTTGAAACCTGCTGAGAAGTTTGTTGATTGAAACTCAGTCGGATGAATTCTAGGACAGAAAGACTTCGGAGGCTCAGCGAGAAGTGAGAACATGAAAATAAACAAAGAGAGGGAGTTTTTAATAAGTCACAAACCTCTGCAGGAGGAGAGCCTGAGAGGTCAAGGAGAATTTGTGAAGAAAACCTTTGAGCATTTTATATTCAACACTTCCTTTTACTGCTTTCCAGTTAAGTTGTAAGGCTTAGGTGTCAGGTTTGATGTTTATTTCACAGAAAAGTAGACAGATATGAAATGATTCATTATAAACCTCTAAAATGTTTGCGTGAAAAACATTAAGAACATATGAAATCAAATTAAAAACAAACATGCAGGATAAATCAAATCCAGTCATCAGACTGAACGTTTGTCTCACAGTCAGACAGAGAGAGCGAGATGATGCTTAACCATTAAGAGAAAAACAAACAAAAAAAGGGTAGAGAAGTGGTCAGTTTGACAAGTGTCAAACACTAATCAGGAGGGGGACCGACTGCTTTAACTTTCTTGTTAATATCACTTATTAGGTCTCTGTATTGCTCCACACCTTCTCTCCACCCATCCCTCCACCCATTCCCATGACTCTACACCCATACACATCTAGCCAGCCCTCCAGTCATCCATCAGCCTGCAAACTGTAAGTACATTTTCACTGATTTACTGACTAAATCCTCTTTTCTCTCGGTTTTCATCCAGTTGCAGCCACAGTAATCCTTTAATAACTCTCACCAGACTTCAGACAAATATTTTTAGAGTTTACTTTTAAAGCATTACTGCAGCACTCCAGCTTAGTTATGCTAAGTTATGATGAGGATACTGCATGTACAATGCAATGTATTTAGGAGGACAGAGACACCAGAATGTGCAGTAAATAAGGTTTGGAATCATTTGAAAAAAGTCTGGAATGGTTTTGGAAAATGTTTTCAGTAGTGTGTTGGCCATTGTAGTTTTTCACAAGTTGATTTATGAAAACTCCAGAAATGTGTTTAAACAATCAGATTAAAGTGAATCAATGTTTGAAAAAACAACAACATTTGTACAAGTTTAATTATTTTTTTAATGTATCTGTCTTGTTCTCAGGTTCATTCAGCTGGAACAGAACCTCAAATCCTGAAAACACAAGACATTTTATAATAATAACTATAATGATAATGACAATAATAATTAATAATAATAATTATTATAAATAAATTGACACCTGTGTTGGTGGAGGAGCTAAAGCATGTAAATTCAGTTTCAAAAATATTTTGTTAATTAAAAATTAATTAAATTTGATCTGAAAAATAAACATAAAATTTAATAAATCAGATTGAAGAGATGGGTTTCTCCGATCTGCTGGAGGAGGTGAGTGATGTTACTATTGCAAAGCATTATGGTGAAGTTAGTTCAGCTGACCTCACCTGTCCAGGTAAACCAGATGTGATGCAGGTGTGTAACATGTATTTCCTGTCCCACCCTGTTGCCTTGGTGAGATGGGTGGTTTCGGGAGATACCAGTGGATCCACGTGACTCTAATCAGTTTTCCTGGTTTGCTAATGGCGAGTCAAAACGTGCTGAACAACTTCATCTCAGGAGTTCCCACGCACTACTGCAGCCTGCCAGCCAATCACAGCCTCTACAACCTGTCACATGTCCAGGTAACCTGTCTGACACTAGCAAGTAGCTGTTTCCCTACCGCATAATCCCTCTGACAGTACCAGAAAACCTGACTCACTATCAGGCAATCTGTCTCACTAACGGGTAACCTGTCTGACACTGCCAGATAACCTGTCTCACTACCAGGTAACCTGTCTGACACTGCCAGATAACCTGTCTCACTACCAGGTAACCTGTTTGATCCTACATGGTGACCTGTCTCACTACTAGGTTACCTGTTTGATACTTCATGGTGACCTGTCTCACTACCAGGTAACCTGTTTGATCCTACATGGTGACCTGTCTCACTACCGGTAACCTGTTTGATCCTCCATGGTGACCTGTCTCACTACTAGGTAACCTGTTTGATACTTCATGGTGACTTGTCTCACTACTAGGTAACCTGTTTGATCCTTCACGGTGACCTGTCTCACTACCAGGTAACCTGTCTCATTACCAGGTAACCTGTCTGACACTGCCAGATAACCTGTCTCACTACTAGGTAACCTGTTTGATACTTCATGGTGACCTGTCTCACTACTAGGTAACCTGTTTGATCCTTCATGGTGACCTGTCTCACTACTAGGTAACCTGTTTCATCCTACATGATGACCTGTTTGATACTTCATGGTGACTTGTCTCACTACTAGGTAACCTGTTTGATACTTCATGGTGACCTGTCTCACTACTAGGTAACCTGTTTGATCCTTCATGGTGACCGTGCTCACTACTAGGTAACCTGTTTGATCCTTCATGGTGACCTGTCTCACTACTAGGTAACCTGTTTCATCCTACATGGTGACCTGTCTCACTACTAGGTAACCTGTTGATCCTGCATGGTGACCTGTCTCACTACCAGGTAACCTGTTGATCCTGCATGGTGACCTGTCTCACTACCAGGTAACCTGTTTGATCCTACATGGTGACCTGTCTCACTACTAGGTAACCTGTTGATCCTGCATGGTGACCTGTCTCACTACCAGGTAACCTGTTGATCCTGCATGGTGACCTGTCTCACTACCAGGTAACCTGTTTGATCCTACATGGTGACCTGTCTCACTACCAGGTAACCTGTTTGATCCTACATGGTGACCTGTCTCACTACCAGGTAACCTGTTTGATCCTACATGGTGACCTGTCTCACTACCAGGTAACCTGTTTGATCCTGCATGGTGACCTGTCTCACTACCAGGTAACCTGTTTGATCCTACATGGTGACCTGTCTCACTACCATATAACCTATCAGACACTGCCAGGTAACCTTTCGCTACCACACAACCTTACAAGACTGATTACTGAATGACATCATTCCACTCATGGAGGTTATTGGTTTAGTTGGTTGGATGACTGTGATTGGTTGTTTTAGGTGGATCAGATGCAGCTGCTGAAAGCTTTCATCCCTCTGGACTCTTCAGGAAATAGACTAGACCGCTGCAGGAGGTAAAGGTTATTCTTTTGTGTCTGTCTCTGTGTTGTGTTGCATTGATAAATATCTTTACTCTGACATAATTTCCTGCTTAATTAGGGCCAGAGCACTAAGTGTGCGAGGACCCTATTGTTCTACAAGGAGTTTTTATTATTATTCTCCTCCCAAATGAATTGCCTTTTTGGGCACTTGCCCATACTCAAAAACTCATGAAAGTTGGTGAAAATTTACGTGTGACATGGTGATTTGAAATGGGCGTGGCAAAATGGCTCGCTAGCGCCCCCTAAAGTGAAGCCCCTGCCTCCAGTTTAATGTACATGTACGAAACTCAGTACATATATATAACTGACCGAGGCAGACAAAAAAGTCTCTTGGAGCAATGCTGTCAAACAAACAGGAAGTTGGACATTTTGATTTTTGGGCCATTTTTGGGATTTTTGGAAAATCACACACTTTGTATTTGAACGAACTCCTAGAGATTTTACCCGATCAACTTCAAATTTGGTCAGTACTACCTAAACCTCATGAGGATGAAAAGATGCTCAAATCCTGAGTTTTCGTTGAACGGTGTGGGCGTGGCCAGGCGTCACATTTCGTCAAATTTATATGTGTCGCCATGAAACAGAAAGTTGTCATAACTCCATTGTCTAAGGTCCAATCAGTACAAAACTTCACCTGCTGGTTAAGAGTCCCGCCCTAAAGACATCCACATGACAAAATTTAGCTATAGTCATAGCGCCACCTAGTGGCAACAGGAAATTACATATTTTACGTTTTGATACACTACTACTAGGCCGTTGAGCATATTGGCTTCAAATTCAGTGAGAACAGCAATAACAAGTTGGTAATGCAGGATTCTGAAGCTGGTGCGTTTTCATGCAAAGTTGTAGGTGTGGCTGTGTGAAGCAGGAAGTTGTTCTAACTCTGCTGTCAATGGTCCAATCTGCCCCAAACTTCACATGTTTGATAAGAGTCCCGCGCTGAACACAGCTATACAGATAAAATCGATAATAGTCACAGCGCCTCCTAGTGGCAACAGGAAGTTACATACCTCAGAATTTGACGTGCTACTATCAGGCCGTTCACCACAATGACCTAAAATTTAGTAGGTAAAGCCAGAAGGCCTTGATGAAGCATTGTTGTAAATATTGTGAGTTTGGGTCTCATGGCGGCATCGCAGCGTTTGATGTTCGCCATCAAACAGGAAGTTGGTGTTGAGAGGCCAGGGAGGCTCAGATTCTCACCAAAATTGACACACTCGTCAAAGGTGGTAGGACTTTTGATCTCATATGGTTTACAGGATCGGTTGTGGCAAAATGGCTCCACAGCGCCACCTGGAAAACTTCAAATAAGCATTCCCGAGTCTGTGTTTAACCTACATGTATGAAATTTGATAGACATGTTTAATGTCCCACCCTTAAGACATCTACATAACAATATTGAGTAAAATTGATTGCGCCACCTTCTTGAAAATGCAAAAATGTCTCGTGTGACAATTTTTGTTTGATGTTGATTACATTTTCATGGTGTAGCCTTCACATGATATAATCAAAGATGAGTCAAAATTATTAGGTGGTGTCTAGCGCCATATAGTGGACAAAATGAGGTAAATCACAATCCCTCTGTCAGTGTCCATAATGCGTGCAGATACAGAGCCTTGCATTTATCCAGCTGTGCAGTAGAGAACCCGCAGAACCCGCCGGGTGCAGGGCCCTGTTCAACGCTGCTTGCAGCTTTAATTTGTTGTTGTTTGTTGTTGTTCAGGTATGTGGAGCCTCAATGGCAGCTGATAGCCGCAAACAGCTCAGCCAATGTTAGCCAGCTGCAGACAGAAGGATGTTTGGATGGATGGACGTTCGACCGCTCTGAGTTCCTCTCCACCACCATCTCTGAGGTATCATGTTGTGAGAAGAAACATTCTCACTAACATCCACACTGATGTTAATGAATGAAGAGACATTTGTTAACAGGAGATTTTAGTGATCTTTAAGAAGGCTGTGGTGATCTGTGGTCAGTTTTTTATGACTCCGTGCCAATTTAGGGAGACGGCATATGACTGAATGGATGTCAGTGCAATTGGCCTAAAATCATTGTGTACCTTAAGGCAAGGGTTTTTTTTTAGGGAAAGGGTATAAATCACTGTTTTTTTAAGAGGGTGGGGATGGTGTGCAAATCCACCGATTTTGGAAGACGAGGCACCATTTTGGTGACAGCCCCTTCGCCTCCAAACATGTTTTTAAAAGCGTTAAAGAAATGCCCTCCACTGTTTTGTAGTTTCTGGTGAAGACATTCAGTGATTTAAGCAGCCACATTTGCAGCATTGGAGCGAGGTGGAGCATAGACAGTACAGAGGATGACATTTCCAAACTGTAAGGGAGATACAGGAATCTTAAACTCAGGCATAGCAGTTCAATGTTAGGCTTGTAAATAGTCTTATGGAATATCTTACGTAAGACAACACCGTTCATCATTGATAAAGACTCTATCCTTACCCCCTGTCTGAGTGCATGGACCATTCAGCCCATACAAATTTTTCCATATTCCAGTGAAGCTAAATAACATTAAGCACCATAATATATGACTTACAGCACTCACAGCAGGTCCTAGTGTTCATCCAAGCTTGTGTATTTCCTTGTGTAGTTACCTCACTTTATTGAGTGTCATAGACAGTAGAAGGCGCCTGTTGCCTCTCTATTGGAAACACTATCAGCATCCTCCCCTCCTTCCCCTTCTCCAAAGGCAAATCAATTTTCCTCAGACAGCTTTGGGGGGTGATGCTCCTGCAGCGGGTGAGCCAACAAGCTCTCACTGGTACAAGAGAACACCAGGTTGGTTTCCCCATATGCAGGTTGGGTTTGGCATATAAGTAATAAGTGCCACTAAAAGGATCATCATTGTGGGTGTGCTAACATACACATGCACAGCCTATCAATCAGAAATGTGAAAATATATAGACCTAAAACCTGCAACACAAGACAGGGTGGCAGCATTGCTGCACCACACAATGGGATCATTTTCAGGTTGTTTACTTGGCTGGTGAGCTGCTCCACCTAGTTTGCTTCTCCATCCGTCTGGTGAGCGCCTCCCCAATAATAAATCCCAATTTTACCCCTGGCTTCTTCTGAAGTTACAGTGAAAGATATTTTGGAAGAAGCAGTAATTGATCAGATTTACATTCATCACACTCTCTCATCTCTGTTTCTATGACACCTTTTCCTTCAGTGGGAGCTGGTTTGTTCTCTGCGTCCTCTCAAACAGATGATTCAGACCATCTATATGGGTGGAGTTTTAACAGGAGCCATCATCTTCGGCAGTCTGTCAGACAGGTGACCTGTCCAAACTGTAAACATACATTTAACCATTGGAGCTTTAAACCTGTGATGGTTTGAACCAACAGCAATGTCTATATGATTGTGTCCATGTTTTAGTAGCATCTTCTTTCCTCATTGTCTGGTGTAGGTGGACTCTAAAATCAAACCACTCTTTCTCTGTCCTTTCTCTCTCTCTCAGGTTTGGGAGGCGGTCCATCCTTACTTGGTCCTACCTGCAGCTGGCTGTGCTTGGTTGTGCCTCTGCCCTCTCTCCTTCCTACACCGTCTACTGCATTCTTAGATTTCTCTGTGGGATGGCGATGTCCGGACTCATGATAAATGGAGTCTCACTGAGTACCTGTCTTTCTTTCTTTCTGTCATAAACTGCAGGTTCAGTGTGACTGTTTTCCTATTTCTCTGTGAAAACCAACAGAGATTCATCGACCTATCTGTCTACCTGTCTGTTTGTTTACCTGGCTGTCTGTTTACCTGTCTGTCTCCAGAGGTAGAGTGGATCCCGACCAAAGTGAGGACAATAGTGGGCACGCTCAGTTCCTTTTTCTTCACATTTGGTCAGCTGGTCCTGGCAGGGATTGCCTATTCGCTGAGAGACTGGAGGAAGCTGCAGGTGGCCGTCTCTGCCCCACACTTCCTGTTCTTTGCCTTCAGCTGGTCAGTGTGGATTTTCAAAATGAATGTTTCTAATCATTTGACTCTCTGATTGGTCAAGTGGTTCTGTTCTTTCCGTCCTCTGACTGGTCACATGATTCTGATGTTTATGTTCTCATGCTTGGATTTCTAATGATAAGGTTCTATTCCTTGCTCTCTGATTGTTCAGGTGGTGCTCAGAGTCGGCTCGTTGGTTGGTTCTGAATGGTCGGTCTGATGAGGCTTTAAAGAATCTCCACCGAGTCGCTCGAATCAATGGAAAACCAGAGATGATCAACAAATTAACAAGAGAGGTAACTTGTCTATCTAACTACCTGCCTGTCATATTTCTAAAGATGGATGACAAACATCAGAATCTGAGATCAGTCCCATGTGACCTGCAGGTTTTAGACTCTCACATGAAAAAGGAGATCGAGATGAGTCGTTTGTCATTCACTGCATACGACCTGCTGAGGACCAGAGGAATGAGACGTATCTCCATTTGTCTACTTGCCGTCTGGTCTGAAAATACACCTGTTTTAATTTAACCCTACTTGTGTTAATTTACCTTTATAAGATGCATGAGTAACTTAACAAAGAGGTAAAATATCTGCCCATCAGCAGTACTTCTTCTTCTGCAGGTTTGCCACCAGTTTTGCATACTACGGCCTGGTGATGGACCTGCAGCAGTTCGGGGTGAGTCTCCTGATTAGCAACAATGCTATATTGAGGAAACAGCTACTGACATCTTCCTGTACACATCACTCAGCTGATAGCTTCCGATCATGTGGAATGAGTGGTAGAGATGAAAAAGATTACCAAGGTTATTGTGACGTGTAGGTTAGTTTAGGACCCAAGAGCAGACACAGAGGCGAGTAAGGTTTAATGTCTTTAATTTTACTCGAGACTAGAAGGGAGTGGGTGCGGAGGATCCGCTAGATCCGACGACACACAGCGTGTGTGTCTGGCAGAAGGTTGAAGAGGCATTCTGAGCACAAGGGAAAGAACAATGTCAGAACAGGAGCACACGATCAAAAAAATCAGTTTTCTTTGTTAGTGTCTGAGAGCCAATGCATGTACCACTAAACTTGTACCATAATCTGGCGGTGAGTGGGAGGATGAGCCAGGCAGATATACTGAGGAGGATGAGCTGATGCAGAACCGGTGAGGAGATGACAGCTGATGCCTGGAACCACACCCCCCAAACACCTACACACCACAACACAGAAAAAAGGGAAAGGGGAGCTGGAGAAGCCAAGGAATTAAAAACAGTCCTCTTAAAAGGTTCAGAGTCATGAGCGAGCCATGACAGGACCCCCCCTATATGGGCGCCACCTGGCGCCCTACCTAGTTTATCTGGATGTTCCCTGTAGAAGTCTCTAATTAAAGAGGTGTCCAAGAAGTAACTACGGGGGATCCAGGAACGTTCCTCCGGGCTGTATCCTTCCCAGTCTACCAGGTATTGGAACCCCCGGCCCCTGCGACGGACATACAAAACCCGCCGAACAGTGTATGCTGGGCGATCGTCAATGACCCGGGGGGTTGGAGGGGGTTCGGTTGGAGGGCACAAGGGGCTGGATGAAACTGGCTTTAATAATGATACGTGAAAGGTGGGATGGATGTTCATGGAAGAAGGCAGTTTGAGTTTCACAGACATGGGGTTAATGATACTTTCAATGACATATGGTCCAATGTAGCGAGGTGCCAGCTTCCTTGAATCCACTTGGAGTGGGATATCACGGGAGGAAAATACACTCTCTGTCCAGGCTTGTAGTCGTGAGCAGGGGCCCGACGTCGATCTGCAGAGCGTTGATTTCGGGCCTTAGTGCGAATGAGTGCTGATCTCACCTCTTTCCAAATACGGCGGCACCACCGTAGGTTGACTTGGACTGAGGGGAGCCCCACATCGTCCTCCTGTATGGGGAAAAGGGGAGGTTGGTTGCCTAGGGAGGCCATGAAGGGGGACATACCCGTGGCTGCACTGGTAAGGGAATTATGGGCATATTCGATCCAAGGTAACTGAGTGCTCCAGGAGGATGGATGCCAGCTGGTGACACATCGCAGAGCTGTCTCCAGATCCTGGTTGGCCCGCTCCGTCTGGCCATTGGACTGTGGATGATAACCAGAAGAGAGACTCACAGTGGCCCCCAAAGCCCGACAAAAAGCCCTCCATACCTGCGAGGTGAACTGCGGCCCCCACTCCGAAATAATGTCCTGAGGGATTCCATGGAGCCGGAACACATGTTTAACGAGCAGGTCCGCAATTTCTGAGGAAGAAGGTAGCTTGGGGAGGGGGACAAAGTGTACTGACTTGGAGAACCGATCAATAAAAGTGAGGATAGTGGTGTTACCGTCTGAGGGGGTGCAGGCCAGGCATGAAATCCACAGCGATGTGTGACCAGGGATGACTTGCAACAAGTAGCGGCTGTAGCAAACTTAGCAGGAGGTTGGTGTGAGGCTTTGCTGAGGGCACAGACAGAACAGGCTGCTACAAACTCTCGTGTGTCCTGGGACATGGATGGCCACCAGAACCGTTGTTGTAGGAAAGAGAGGGTTCGATGATATCCAGGATGGCACGTCAGTTTGTCGCAATGGGCCCACTGGAGGACTTAGGACCTGGTAGACTGGGGGACAAACAAATGGTTAAGAGGTCCGTTACCTGGATCTGGCTGGGAACTTTGTGCCTCCCTCACAAGTGTCTCTATCACCCAGGTCATGGTCCCCACCACGCAGACAGGGAAGATGATTGGTTCCTGCTCCGGGTCCCCACTTTCAGGTGTGGCACGGCGGGAAAGGGCATCTGGCCTAGTATTACGGGAGCCTGGGCGATAAGTGAGGGGGAAATTAAACCGCCCTAAAAATAATGCCCACCGGGCCTGGAGAGGATTTAGTCTTTGGACAGAGTGGAGATGAGATAAATTTTTGTGGTCTGTCCACACTATGAAAGGTTGATCTGTTCCCTCCAGCCAATGTCGCCACTCCTCCAGGGCGAGGACAACTGCCAATAATTCACGATACCCACATCATAGTTTTTCTCAGCAGAGGTGAGACGACGGGAGAAAAAAGCACATGGATGTAATTTTTGGTACCGTTGGGAGCGTTGAGACAGAACCGCCCCCACACCAGAATCTGAGGCATCAGCTTCCACCACAAATTGAAGATTAGGATTGGGGTGTGAGTGGACAGGAGCAGTAGTGAACAGTTTTTTCAACTCAGAAAATGCAGTCTGTGCCTCAGGGGTCCAGTTATATAAGATAAGATAAGATAAGATAAGATAAGATATCCCTTTATTAGTCCCACAGTGGGGAAATTTACAATATTGCAGCAGCACAGTGTACAAAAAACACAGCAGGAGGAGGGGAAATAACATTTTAAAAATACAATACAATAAAGGAGGGGGGTAAAGTGTCTCAAAAAAGTGTCTCAAAAATATATTCACAGTACTATTAGAAAAAGTGTCTCAGTAATTCTCACAGTACTACTAATTGTTTGGTCTACTGGGAGCAGTGCTGATTATACAGTCTAACAGCTGCAGGAAGGAAAGACTTGCGAAAGCGCTCCTTCACGCACTTTGGGTGAAGCAACCTGTCGCTGAAGGAGCTCTCCAGTGCTGTTATTTGGTCCCGCATCGGGTGGGAGTGATTGTCCATAATGGATGACAGCTTAGTTGTCATCCTCCTTTCTCCCACCACCTCCACTGGGTCCAGTGGGCATCCCAGGACAGAGCTGGCCTTCCTTATTAGCTTGTCGAGTCTTTTCCTGTCCGACACTGAAATGCCGCTGCCCCAGCAGACCACACCATAGAAAATGGCTGATGCCACCACGGTGTCGTAAAATGTCTTGAGGAGTGCTCCCTGCACTCCAAAGGACCTGAGTCTCCTGAGCAGATAGAGTCTGCTCTGGCCTTTCCTATAAAGTGCCGTGGTATTGTCTGTCCAGTCCAGTTTATTGTTCAGGTGAACACCCAGGTACTTATAAGATGTCACCATCTCAATGTCTGTTCCCTGAATGTTCACCGGGTCCGGGGGGGAGTGTGTGTGCCTGCGGAAATCAACCACCAGTTCCTTGGTTTTCCCTGCGTTGATCTGGAGTTGGTTCCGCTGGCACCAGACCACAAAGTCCTGCGTCAGTTCTCTGTATTCCCTGTCGTCCCCATCTGTGATGAGGCCGACGATGGCAGAGTCATCAGAGAACTTCTGCAGGTGACAGGTGGGTGAGTTGAAGTGGAAGTCTGCAGTGTAGAGGGTGAAGAGGAACGGAGCCAGGACCGTTCCCTGTGGGGCCCCCGTACTGCAGACAACCATGTCGGACACACAGTCCCGTGACCTCACATACTGTGGGCGGTTGGTGAGGTAGTCCAGTATCCAGCATGTGAGATGTTGGTCCACACTGGTGTGCTCAAGCTTGTCCCTCAGAAGCTGAGGCTGTATCGTGTTGAAAGCACTGGAGAAATCAAAGAACATGATTCTCACAGTACTTCCTGGCTTCTCCAGGTGAGAGAGGGCTCGGTGTTGGAGGAAGATGACGGCGTCGTCCACCCCGATGCCAGGTTGGTAGGCAAACTGAAGCGGGTCCATTGCTGGGCTCACCAGGGGGCGGAGATGAACAAGGACCAGCCGCTCCAGGGTCTTCATCAGGTGGGATGTTAGAGCCACCGGCCTGTAGCTGTTGAGGTCCTTGGGGTGCGGAGTCTTGGGGACAGGTACCACGCAGGATGTTTTCCACATCTGTGGCACTCTCCCCAGCTTCAGGCTCAGGTTGAACATTTGTTCAACTATCCCACACAGCTGGTCTGCGCAGGACTTCAGGAGCCTGGAGCTGATGCCGTCCGGACCCGCAGCCTTCCTCGCCTTCATCTTCCTGAGCTGATCTCTCACCTGGAGAGTTGTGAGGGACAGGGTGGAGCAGGGGGGCTGTGTGCTGAAGTTTGTGGATGGGGGGGATGGTGGTGTTGAGCTGATGAGATGAGCAGTGGGGGGTGGCTGTGAGCTGAGTGTTGCAGGAAGAGAGGTGGAGGAGGGGGTGGGGCAGTGTCCTGGAGGTGCCAATGAAGGGGGTTGCAGCTGACCTGGCTGGGCTGGGGGAGGGGCAGATGACTGATCAAACCTATTGAAAAATAAGTTCAGATCATTCACCCACTGTTGGTCCCCCACAGCCTGGGAGTTTGGTTCCTTGTGGCCAGAGATGTTTTTCAGGCCTTTCCAAACTCCACTGGTGTTGTTCTGCGGCAGCTGATCCTCCATCTTCCTCCTGAAGCTGTTCTTCCCCTCCCTGATCTTCCTCCTTAGCTCCTTCTGTACAATCTTTAGCTCCTCCTTATTTCCTGACTTAAAGGCCCTCTTCTTCTCCTTGAGGAGAGCCTTTATGTCAGGGTTAATCCACGGTTTATTGTTGGAAAAACACCGTACAGTCCTGGTGGGTACGGTGTTTTCCACACAGAAGTTAATATAGTCTGTGATACAGTCACTGAGACTGTTGATGTCCTCCCCATGAGAATCACAGAGTTCCTGCCACACAGTTGTATCAAAACAGTCCTTCAAGGCCTCGTCAGCCTCGTCGGACCATCTCTTCACTGTGCGGGACACAGCTGGTTGCCTGTGTACGAGAGGTTTGTACACAGGCAGGAGATGAACCAGGTTGTGGTCTGATCTTCCCAGGGGAGGTAGGGTTGATGAGGTGTATGCCTCCTTGGTGTTGGCATACAGTAAGTCCAGTGTTTTATTGTCTCTGGTGCAGCATGTGACGTACTGGGTGAAGGTGGGCAGAGTGGAAGATGGAGCGGCGTGATTAAAGTCCCCTGATATAAGAAGGAGGGCCTGTGGATGCTGAGTCTGCAGCCTGCCTGTGACAGAGTGAACGACATCACAGGCTGCTTCAGCGTTAGCAGAGGGGGGGATATACGCAGCTACCGCGATAACATGCGTGAATTCCCGCGGCAGGTAGTAAGGTCTCATGCTAACTGCTAACAGTTCAATGTCCTTACAGCAGAGTTGTTCTTTAATAGTGATGTGCCCAGAGTTACACCATCTATCATTCACAAACACTGCCAGCCCTCCTCCTTTCCTCTTACCACTCTCCCTCGTCCTGTCCGCGCGCAACAGCTTGAAGCCGTCCAGCGCTGCAGCCCTGTCTGGAGTTAGCGCGGTCAGCCATGTTTCCGTGAACATCATGATGCTGCACTCCCGGTATTCCCTCTGGTGCCGGGTCAGCGCCGCTAATTCGTCCATCTTATTGGGGAGAGATCTCACATTCCCCATGATGATGGACGGGAGGACTGGTCGATATCTCCTCCTCCTAGCACGACGCTCGGCTCCGGCACGGGTCCCCCGTCTCCTCCGTTTCAACTCTCGGGGGACATCAGGTCTCTCGTGGGGCAGCACCGCTATGTTACGGAGCGCTAACAGCTGATCCCTACTGTAAACAATAGGGCCATGGCAGCGCACGAGGTCCCCAGACACGGTCATGGTCAGGAAAAAGCATAAACAAACAAACAGCAGAAGGCCAAAGCAAAAATCAACTGCTTGGCCTCCATAGTGCAAAGAGCACCCCTCAAGACAGCGAGGGAAAAATTAAAGAAAGTTAAAAAGACAAACAATAGTGCAGAAAAAGCTCAAAGTGAGCGGGAGCTGCTGCAACAGGCTGCCACTAGCGCGGCGCCATCTTGCTATATGGGATTGTAGGGGAGGGGAGTCTGGTGAGGGGAGCTGCTACTCTGCTGTAGTTGCGAATAAACCATCTGTAAAAATTAGCAAATCCCAAAAAACATTGCAGTTGTTTCCTGGAGGTCACTGCTTGAACTGGATCTGTTTTGACCTGCCCTTTCTCGATAATAAAGCCAAGAAAACTGGTGGAGGTGGTATGAAAGTCACATTTCTCAGCTTTAACAAAGAGTTTATTCTCCAGTAAACGACGGAGGACCAATCTGACATGCTGGACGTGCTCTTCCATATTGCGGAAAAAATTAATATATCGTCCAAATAGACAAAGATGAACCGGTTCAACATGTCACGGAGAATGTCATTTACTAGAGCCTGGAACACCGCTGGGGCATTGGTGAGGCCAAAGGGCACAACCAAATATTCAAAATGTCCTAACGGAGTATTAAACGCCGTTTTCCATTCATCACCCTCCTTATTACGGATTAGGTGGTAGGCGTTTCAGAGTTCGAATTTAGAGAAGACTGCGGCTTGGTGGAGAGGGTCAAATGCAGAGTCAATTAGGGGAAGAGGGTATTTATTTTTTACAGTGATCTCGTTCAGGCCACGATAGTCAATGCAGGGACGGAGGGTATGGTCTCTTTTTTCGACAAAGAAAAAACCAGCTCAGACAGGAGAGGACGAGGGACGAATTAACCCCGCAGCCAACGAGTCTTTATTATAGCTCTCCATGGCCTCTCGTTCAGGGCGAGACAGATTATAGAGACGACTGGTAGGCAGAGAAGCACCTGGGAGCAGATCAATTGCACAGTCATACGGCCTATGTGGAGGTAAGCTTAAGGCTTGCTGCTTGCTAAACACCTCGGTTAAATCATGATACTCCGGAGGGACAGAGGAGAGGTCTATAGGCTCAGGTGTGAGACCTACGGGAGGGTGAGTAGGTGGGAGAGCAGACTTGAGACAGTGGGAGTGGCAAAAAACGCTCCAACTATCTATGGAGGCAGTGGTCCACTTAATGTGAGGATTGTCATTTTAACCAAGGGAGACCGAGTACTAACAGGGCATGAGGTGACGATAGAACAAAAAATCTGAGTGACTCATGGTGGTTTCCTGATAGTACTAGATTAACAGGTACAGTTTGGTGTGCAATGCGAGCCAGAAGCTTACTATCCAGCGCGTTGACGTCCTTGGAATAGGGCAGGATTTCCAGTGGAATTTCAGCTTGAGTCACTCGGGAAGAGTCAATGAAATTATCATCGGCTCCAGACTCCAAGAGAGCTTGGAGAGGAATAGAGTTGTGGTTGGAAAACAGGATGGCTTGGAGCGTCACACGTGTGTGAGAGACAGTGGTGAGGGTGGTGTGGCTCATCGTGTCCGCTCCTCTCACTTGTGAGCCTGCTCTTTTGGCCACAGGGAACAAGCAGCCAGAAAACCTTTTTGACCGCAGTATATACACAGACCCGAGCTCACCCTGCACTGCCGCTCTGTGAGGGTGAGCACCCTGCGCTGCCGCTCTGTGGGGGTGAGCACCCTGCGCTGCCGCTCTGTGGGGGTGAGCACCCTGCGCTGCCGCTCTGTGGGGGTGAGCACCCTGCGCTGCCGCTCTGTGGGGGTGAGCACCCTGCGCTGCCGCTCTGTGGGGGTGAGACGGGCTCCTGCATCGGCTCTGATCTGTCGGGAAACCGGCATGTAGGTTTGCGAGCTGGGTGGTGGTGAAGGGCTGATGGGATACACTGGTCTGGACTGAGGGCGGGAGTTGGAGGCTTGCGAACGACCGGATTTCTCCCTACTGCGCTCGCGGAGGCGGTTGTCTAATCTAGTGGCGAGGGACACTAGTGAATCGAGATCCCTGGACTCCTACCGGGCAGCCAATTTGTCCTTAAGGATTTCGGCTAAACAGCGCGTAAAAGCCGCCTGAAGAGCTAAATCGTCCCAGCCACACTACAGCATACGCCGCCACAGAGAGAGAGAGCCCTGTTCGAGCGAAAGAAGGCGGCTGGAGACTTCTGTCCCCTGAACAGGGTGATCAAATATTTTGCGCATTTCAGTCACAAATAGGGGATAAGAGCGACAGATGTGGGAGTCTCCTTCCCACCACGCTGTGGCCCACTGAGCCGCTCTACCAGTTAGTAAACTAACAATAAAAGCTAAACGCATACGTGTGCGGTTGTAAATCAAAGTTTAACGCGCACTGGTGGAGAAAGCGCCCGCAAGCCCCCATATCACCCGAGTAACGCTCAGGAATGGGGAGGTGTGTCTCGCGGTGCTGTGGGGCTGGAGCAATAAGCGCTGGAGGTCTGAAGGTGTGTGTCAGAGGGAGCAGGGCCGGCTGTGGCAGAGGATGAGGCTGTGGTAAACTGGGCGACGCAGGTAGAGAGTGACTGAAGCTTATCACAAATCTCTCTGACAATCTGTTCATGCTGTCCGAGTAACGCACCTTGAGATAAATGGGCCTGCTGGGTCCATCTTATGGCCAGTTTATTCTGTGACGTGTAGGTTAGTTTAGGACCCAAGAGCAGACACAGAGGCGAGTAAGGTTTAATGTCTTTAATTTTACTCGAGACTAGAAGGGAGTGGGTGCGGAGGATCCGCTGGATCCGACAACACACAGCGTGTGTCTGGCAGGTGGTCGAAGAGGCATTCTGAGCACAAGGGAAAGAACAATGTCAGAACAGGAGCAACACAATAAAAACAAATCAGTTTTCTTTGTTAGTGTCTGAGAGCCAATGCATGTACCACTAAACTTGTAGCATAATCTGGCGGTGAGTGGGAGGATGAGCCAGGCAGATATACTGAGGAGGATGAGCTGATGCAGAACCGGTGAGGAGATGACAGCTGATGCCTGGAACCACACCCCCCAAACACCTACACACCACAACACAGAAAAAGGGGAAAGGGGAGCTGGAGAAGCCAAGGAATTAAAAACAGTCCTCTTAAAAGGTTCAGAGTCATGAGCGAGCCATGACAGTTATGAATCTTAAGTGTTTGAAATGTTCTAAAAACTTTCAGTCTTGAAGAGTAGTCACACGTTTATCACAGGCATTATCACTCAGGTGTCAGATGTATAAGAAGTAAGACAGGCACATGCTGATCCTTTAAGTATACTGGTCAAACAAATGTGAGCACAATCACAAACCATCTAATAACGGTCTTGGTAATCTTACATTTGTCAGTGTTTGGCCACCATCAGTCCTCTCTCCTGTCAGAAACCTACACCTGAAATTAGCTCTTTCTAATCTGAGATAAGATGTTTCTAAAGTTTTTAGCTGGGACCTGGTCAAACAGCACTAGTGGTGTAGCAATGCTGATATAGGCTTATCCTCCATCTCAGTCCATCAGATGAAACAGGAACATAGGAGGGACTGTCATCATTTAGTCTAAACAGGATGTGTGTAACGATATTAACTTGGGAGAATTTTAAGTATTTGAATATCTTGCTCTTCAGCTCAAAGCAGAATCATCAGATCTCATCATTTCTGCCCATCAAGATATTAACCACAATTCAGATTTTATTCTCAAATTTGATCGTTTTGCCTTGACTGTTCATTCATCTGTTTCTTTGTCTTTTATGTGTGCATAAAATACTTGGTGCATGTTATTTCTTCATTTTAAAGCCCTTTGAGGAGCATATCTTGTATGAAAGATGCTCTACAAATAAAGTTTATATTATTATTATTATTCCTCTCCTGCTATTGGTTGTTCCAGGTGGATATCTACCTGATGCAGCTCATCTTTGGAGCCGTTGATATTCCTGCCAAATTGATGGCTCTGATGATGCTTTCTTTCCTGGGGAGGAGGGTCTCTCAGGCATCCTGTCTCTTCATGGCCGCCCTCGTCATCTTCGCCAACATTTTCATCCCCAGAGGTATAAAACACGAACACACTAATACACACTTCACTCCCACAAATCTAGTGGAGTTTAAGTCCAAGATTGAACACATTCAAAGCAAAGTTTCTAATGTGAAACTTAAGGGGCTGAATAGAAAGAGCACATACTCATTATATAACTCCCCCACAGACATGCAGACCATAAGGACCACGCTGGCATGTCTTGGTAAAGCTTTTACCTCGGCCTCCTTCACCACTGTCTACCTGTACACCGGTGAGCTCTACCCCACCGTCATCAGGTGAGATGCTGGGTCAAATCCATAGGAACAGGAACCCATTAGCATGTTTTACACAGCCTGTTAAAAGTGGGACTGTTGTGCCTTGATTTTGCGTGACTGCCATGTGTCAACATTACAAAGGCGTGATGGTGTATGTGTGTTCGTGTATGTGGGGTGCTCAGCCTCTTAGCTGGCAAAGGAGGTAGTATCAGCACAGAATCATCATTTGTATAAGAGCGAGCTGGTGAGGCGGTAGGACAGGATGAGGTAATGACGTTTTGATGATGTTTTATGTGTGACCCAGAACCAAGAGATTTTAAAAGCCTACGGGAGATCCTGATCCTCACGGTGTCTCCTTGCTCTGAGCAGAGGACGAGATCCACGGCCATGTAGGAGGAAATGGAAACGATGCTTTTGCCATGTTATCTCACTCTTTACAGAGCGCTGCTTGACACATTTTGAACAGGCTACTTGTAGTCTTTGCATCTCTTCTCTAGGAGCTCCAGATACATCTAAATTTACTTTGTGAGCCAGCATCCACTCAGCAATATGAATTATAAAGCTGCAGACTGTTAACTGCACATTACTGTCATTTTTATACTGAATACCACTGACTGGTATATTGTTTCCTGGACAGCAGCAAAGCTGGGGTCAGCACGATAAACACCAAAGCCTGTCCTTGACTTATTTAGTGACTGAGTGATGAGGTTACACCATTGGTTGGTTGAGTGATGCAGTTTCCCCATTGGAAGTTGTTCTCTTGATCAAGATCAGAGGTTCCCAAACTTTTCAGCCTGCGACCTCCAAAATAACGGTGCAGAGACTGGCGACCCCCACTATCCCCGGAGGTGACTGAAACATAAGAAAACATGCGCACAGGACGCACGCACTAATAGGCTTATCCAAACACGGGCATAACAACAACACAAAAGAACAGAACAGCCTGACAACCATGATATGATTTTACATACAACAATTTACTATAAAGCTATATATATAAGATAAAAGCAGAATACGTCAGTCAAAGTAATCTCCATGTAATTTATGAGTGAACATTGTTGCTGTCATGTGCAAACTTAATTTTGACACAATACTTTCATTTCCATGTTAGCAGAAGAATATCTCAGTCAAAGTAATAGCCATAAACTGTAGCACTGAGTAAACATGTGAACATTGTTGCGGTGCAAATTTGCATTTTGAGAATTACTATGTTTCAGCGTTAATCTCACCTAATGAGATGGGTGGGCACTATGCGTGGAGCACAGCAAGTCCATTGTGGGTTTCATTTTGGAGACGGCCACTCGGAGATCATCCTCCACGTTTAGACGCGATCTGTATTTATTTTTAATATTTGTCAGTGCCAAGAAAGTCTTTTCTCACAGGTATGTACAGCCAAACGGCCTCAGTACGTCCATCGCGGCCTTGGATAGCTGTGGATATTCTCTCTTGACTGAAATCCAGAACTCAGCAAGCGTCTTTGAATTAAAAGCTGTCTTTAAGGTGCGGTCACGTGACAGTTCAACCAGTGCGTCCTCCATGTCGGATGACAGATGACTTGCGGTCGTTACAGTGAATGGTGATCTTATCCCTCTTGTGGTGTTAAGCCAGACGAAAAAGTAAATTTAAGAGGATTCTGAAAATCACCGAGACGCTGAGGGGGGGTCGCGACCCCCACTTTGGGAACCCCTGATCTAGATCGCTGCATATACACTTATTTCTGATGCTTGTGATCTCCTGATGTGTGTGTGTGATGTGTTTTCAGGCAGACAGGAATGGGGTTTGTCTCCACCATGGCAAGAGTCGGCAGCATGGCTGCTCCTGCCGTCCTCATCCTGGTCGAGGTGACATCCCTCATCCTGAGCCTTGTTTTAAAAAACACAATATTACCATAAATGAATAATTTAATGACAAGTCTTATTATACTCTTTATTCATATAATGAATGTCATCAGTCTAAATGAAATGAAAGTGAAGATCCATCAAAGAATATATGAGTGGATATATTCAGGGCTGAGGTCCAGGACCTAGACCAGGATCAGGTCCTGGCTCAGGAACTGGTTCAGACCTAGGTCTACCTGTATTATTAAATGATTTACTTAGCGATGTTATAGTAAAGTGGGATCATATTTTGTTTTTCGGTTAAAAGGCACTCTTTGGCGACAAGAAGACTTCAGAACTGCTCCAAATCAAATCTATTTTTCAGATGGATTTCAACAGTGAAACAGCATCATGACATTAATAAATGTAGCCAGAATAACCAGGAGAGCAAATGTTTTGATGCAAGATATTTACAAAAATTACAAAAATCATCATCTGTCCACCTGTCTGAGTGTCTGATGTCATGAGCAAACTCAGTTGTGCAGATAACAAACTGATGCTAACAGTACTGATGGACCACATTTCCCAGGTACTCCCTGCTCTGCCTGGTTTGGTGTATGGGGGGTCTGCAGTGCTGGCCAGTTGCTTCGCCTGCTTCCTGCCAGAGACGCTGAATGTGCCATTACCAGACACCATAGAGGAAGTGGAGCAGAAATGGTGAGCTAATGGCTAGCAGTTAGCTTTATGACCAGAAGCTAGTTTACAGCATTAGCTGGATTTGCAATGTTAATGTTATTAGCAGCTTACTTTCATTAGCAGTATTAGCTTCATCAGGTGTACAGCTCAGTCCAGCGCAGCCACCAGCCGATTATATATAGGCGGTATAGCAACTGAGGCACACAAACATTGTCCACACATACAAATTACCATGTGCATTTGTAGATCTCTGCCATGGCAGTGTGTGGCAAAGTTCACATGTAAAAAGAGCCAATGGAGAGGCCCGCCTGAGTTGTAAATGATGACCTCTCTTGGAACAAAATACTTTTCAGCCTTTAATATAAATGTACGTATTTACAGATTTGTATTTACAAATCCCATCACATTCACAAATCTTAATATGGATATGGAGATTTTTTTTGTACATTTACAAATCTCTTTATACGCACACAGATATTGAATACACATATGCATATTCACAAATCTCAGTCCACATTTACAGATTATTTACAAATTTACAAATCTGATTACACACAGAGAGAAATTGAGATACAGATGCACAACTCTGCACACACATTTGCAAATAGTTTTGCTACAATAATGACTCCATACATTCCCACCTCAAATATCAGAGTAATGCTAATGCTAATAAGCTGCAGAGCTATTCACACCCCTGGTCTTATTTATCACCACCCTTATCAATGACTTTAAATAATTACGTTTCAATAACTGAAAACTGTCTATGTTCAGGTCTGGAAGAAAGCCTGCCCCCTGTGAAGAGCAGGGCCTGTCATATGAAGGCAAGACTTCTGAGTGTGAGGGTGTGATCTCAACAGAAGATGTGCCTCTAAAAGAGCTGAAGGATGTAGAAGGGGCTGGACTCAATGCCCTCTGACCAATCAGACCAGTCAGAGACACTGACAGCTGGATTGATCAATTAACCAATCAGATGGCTGGACTGTACCTCGACCAACCAGATGGCTCAAGTCATTAATGACCCAAAGAATGAACCAATGAGAATCAGAGTGACACATTTCGGTATAAAAGTGCTTCTATGTTCCAGAAAATGACACTTTAAAAAAAAAGAAGAAGATTTTAAATGATTTGCCAGAAATTTGATTATAAATTTATTGGTTGGATGGAAATGAAGTGACAACATTGAGGTGTTATAAAATCTGAAACAGTTTCTGTGATTAATATATATTATATAAAATATATATATATATATATATATATATATTTATAATCACTAACTTGCTGTAACATACTAATAAAACTGTGATCAATATCTGATGATTGTTGTTGTCTTTGACACTGTAAGAACATGTTTTCAGTCAGAGAGTCGTTCATGTGTAATTGACAAAAAAGGTCTTTATAATGTAAATGTAAACATTTAGCATCAGTAGATCCAGAATATTACTTGGATCAAAACAGAGTTCATGTCTGGTAGATCTTATGGGGTTGTCATTGTGTCATTTTTGTCCAAGAATTATAGAGATTTTCCATGAAGTTAGTAGCAAAAATCTTGTCATTGCCGCTATCCTGCAATAGTAAAGAATCCTTTAAATACTCTACTGATGTCTCATTCGTACAGTAGTGAGGTAGACAACGAGCTACATCTCATTTTCATCAAGGCAGGCCGTCCATAAACCTGGACAAATAACATTGGTCCATAAAGCGTAGTTGGCTGTCAGCTGAGGGCAAAAGGACCCGCAAAACGGAGCAAAATGGAGAATAGAAACAACAACAGTAAAAATGCAATAGCTTTATGCAGTGCAGCCTCACCAAAGTCTTTCCACACATTAATTGAATACTGTTGATTATATTACAGCAATATTTGATGGAAAGTATGCTTTTGAATAATTTGGGGGAATTTGTATTTGTAAAATATTCAATAACTTCATTCTGATGCACTGTAGGGTGACCAAATTCAGAACAACCACTAGGAGTCTCCTGGTAATCATGTTACAGTCATTAGTTTGCACAAGTGTACTTTTGTATATTTGAGGAATTTGTATTGGTTGAAATATTCAATAACTTCACTCTGATGCATTGAAGTGTCACAAAATTCAGATCAACCACTAGGGGTCTCCTGCTAGACACGCAAAAGCAACTAGTTAGGACAAATGTACTTCTGTATAATTCTGAGGAATTTTTATTGAGGAAAATAAAATCAATAAGTTCACTCAGATACACTATAGTGTCACCAAATTCAGAGCAACCACTAGGGCTTTCCTGGTAATCACACTACATTAACTAATTTGAACAAAAGTGCTGTTATATAAATTTGAGCAATTTCTCTTGGTAAAAATATTCAATAATATCATTCTGATGCACTGTAGTGTCACCAAATTCAGAACAACCACCAGGGGCCTCCTGCTATTTATACTCCAGGAGCTTGTTTGGACAAAGTCTTGGACAAATGTGCAGTCAGGTCATGTCTAAGATTCTAAATGATGAGAGAAAACAGCCCAAATATGAGCTGTTCACACAATTTCATCCCATAATGTCTGACAAGGAACTAACTGTGATATTAATCATGTCTGTGTGTTCCATGTACACCACTGTGTTTATTACAGATGCACTGTTGTGGAATGCTCAGCATTCACCGCCCTGGCAACTTGTCTAGAGGATTACCCCTCCTCCAGCAGGCCAGTGTTGATCCCAGCGATGATGCCACAGTAAAGGCATTCTCATGGATGTCATTTCTCTCCAATATTTGTACCTTTTTATAGGGGTGGGTTAGTTTAACAAGGGAGTGGTCATCTGGGATTAGTTTGGTAAGGGTATTGTGGCTACTTCACTGACAATTATGTTTTCAGACTCAAGACTTGCCATAAAAATCAGTCAAGCTTGACCAAACCTCATATGTTCAGAATTATCACAAAATGTGTTCTTCATAAAGGTGATGTTAGAAGGTTATGTTAGGTTGGGCCAAAAAATCAGTGGTGTATTTTGAAATCTCTTGAGATTACTTATGTGTTACTTTTTAAAAAAATCACAAACTGTCAAACAATAGAGTTAAATGTTTAACGTTTAAAGTTCAAAATTGGAATGGTTAATCTGCTGTAATTCGCAGGCTGTTAGCTGACCCAGCAGGTCACAGAGGAGGAGGGTTGTGCTAACAGCAGCTCATTGTAGGTTAACTTTGTCCTATTAATGTTCACCATTTAAAACAACATCTCATACTCAGACTCTTAACATCACATTGTCTGCCCAACCCAGATTTGCGTGTTTGACTCGATTTGATTCAGCCATAAAACAAGATGCAAAATGTCATAATTAAAGACTTGGAAATATGAAATGAAAATTTAGCGACAAGCTGCAATGATCTAGGTTCAAGCTTATAGATGCTGGTTTCTTAAAGAAGGACTTTGTATCTTGTATCCTCAAAGATGGTGACTTATTGAATTGGGGAGACGTTGCTTCGCGTTCCATACGCCTTCTCACAACATGAGGCAATGAAATCCCATGACTCTGGTCAAGTGATCACCCCATCTGTGAAAAGACATTTCATTGTGCATCTGTATGCTGGTACTATCAGATTGAAGCACAAGAACCTTGTACTTGAAAAATAAAAGTAAACCTACTTATTGCTTTGAATTATATTTTTACATTCATTTTTTATTTGCTCCTAAATCAGTTTGATCCCAATGGGGCTCCAATGTCACTTTCCAATGGCCTGATAAGTCAAGCATGATTGTGTTTAATTGAACTGGTTTGCATCTTTATCTGGCATGCTAACCTCAGCTAGCATGAGCAGAGATACTAAACACTAGAAATGAGGACAAATGTCTCACTTTGCTCTTAATCCAGACACCATGAACAGAAAAATAATCGATATATTCCAGGACAAAAAGACTTCGGAGGCTCAGCGAGAAGTGAGAACTTGAAAATAAACAGAGAGAAGGAGTTTTTAATAAGTCACAAACCTCTGCAGGAGGAGAGCCTGAAAGGGCTTGAGTAGGTTTAGGAGAGTTTTTGAAAAATGCTTTTGAACATTTTAAATTCAGCTCTTCCTTTTACTGCTTTCCAGTAAAGTTGTAAGGTTCAAGTCACCAGTTCATCACAAGGCCACATAGAAAGACAAACAACCATTCACACTCACATTTACACCAACAGGCAATTAAGAGTCATCAGTTCACCTCAATTGCATGTTTTAGGTGGTGCGAGGAAGCTGGAGAAACCGGAGGGAACCCACGCAGACGCTAGAAGAACATGTAAACAGAAAAGTTCCAGGTCCTCAGGTGGATTTGAGCAACACTGCTAACCATTAAGAACATATTAAATGGATGAATCAAATGTAGTCATCAGACTGAACGTTTGTCTCACAGTGAGACAGACAGGGAGAGATAATGCCTAACCATTAAGAGAAAAAAGTCAAGAAAAACAGGGTGGAGTCAGTTTTAAGTGTAAACACTAAACAGGAGGGGGACAGAAAAAGGAGGACAAAGAGTTGGTGCAAACTTTCCTTTTAATATCACTTAATAAATCTCTCTGCTGCTCCACACCTTCTCTCCACCCATCTCTCCACCCTTCCACATGACTCTACACCCATACACACCTCGCCAGCCCTCCAGTCATCCATCAGCCTGCAAACTGTAAGTACATTTTCACTGATTTACTGACTAAATCTTCTTTTCATTCTGTTTTCATTCTGTTGCAGCCACAGTAATCCTCTAATAACTCTCACCACACTCCAAACATTGCAATGTTTTTAGGAGGATAAAGACACTAGAATGTGCAGTGAAATGAGGTTTGGAATCATTTGGAAAAAGTTTGGAACGGTTTTGGAAACATTTTGGGTAGTTTGTTGGAGGTTGTGGTTTTTCACAAATTGACCTATGAAAACTCCAGAAATGTGTTTAAACATTCAGATTAAAGTGAATCAATGTTTGAAAAAAACCCATTTGTACAAGTTTAATTATTGTTTATATATTTGTCTGGTTCTCAGGTTCATTCAGCTGGAACAGAACCTCAATTCCTGAAAACACGAGACATTTTATAATAATAACAATAATGATAATGACAATTAATGATTATTTTTATTATTAAATTGGCACCTGTGTTGGAGGAGGAGCTAAAACATGTCAACTCAATTTTAAACAATATATTTTAAATTTTAAATTTGAACAGAATTAAATAAATCAGATTGAAGAGATGGGTTTCTCCGATCTGCTGGAGGAGGTGAGTGATGTTACTATTGCAAAGCATTATGGTGAAGTTAGTTCAGCTGACCTCACCTGTCCAGGTAAACTAGATGTGATGCAGGTGTGTAACATGTATTTCCTGTCCCACCCTGTTGCCTTGGTGAGATGGGTGGTTTCGGGAGATACCAGTGGATCCACATCACTATAATCAGTTTTCCTACTTTGCTAACGACGTGCCAAAACGTGCTGAACAACTTCATCTCAGGAGTTCCCACCCACCACTGCAGCCTGCCAGCCAATCACAGCCTCTACAACCTGTCACATGTCCAGGTAAAGTCTTTGACACTCTGTAAGCTGTCTGACACTAGCAAGTAGCTATTTCCCTACCAGGTAATCTTTTGACACCACCAGAAAACCTGAGTCACTATCAGGTAAACTTTGAGACACTCCAAGGTAACATGTCTCATTACCAAGTAACCTGTCACCACCAAGAAACCTGCCTGACAACCAGGTTAAACTGTCAGGCATTACATGGTGTCCTGCCTCACTACCAGGTAACATGTCTTACTACCAGGTAACCTGTCTGACACTAATGAGTAACCTATCTCACTAATGTCGACATGTTGAGGTATCTGTGAACAAGATGCTGAAACCCAATTTGCTCTCCATCCTCAGGGAAGGGTTACAAAAATCCCTGTGATATTAATAAAGTAATGAAGGTAACCTGCCTCACAACCAGGTTAATCTGTCAGGCATTACATGGTGTCCTGTCTCACTAGCAGGTAACATGTCTACTACCAGGTAACCTGTCTTACAATGCAAGATCTCACTACCATGTAATCTGTCTGGCAATAAAAGATATCCTGTCTCACTGCCAGGTAATTTGCCTCATTCCCAAATTGCCTGTCTGACACTACCAGGTAACCTGTCTCACCACCAGGTAATCTGTCTCAGTTAATTGTAATCAATCTGACACTTCCAGGTAACCAGTGTCACTGCAATGTAAACTAAGTCACGACCAGGTAAGATGTTTGAAAATACCTGGGAATCCGTTTTACTACCAGATAACTTGTCTCACTACCAGTAACCTGTTTGATCCTACATGGTTGACTTGTCTTACTACCAGGTGACGTTTCACAACCATGTAACCTAGCAGACACTGCCAGGTACCCTGTTTCACTACCACCCAACCTTGCCAGACTAATTACCTCCGCCAAGGAGGTTATGTGATTGGTCCGGTTTGTTTGTTTGTCTAATGGACGGATTTGCATGAAATATTCACCAAAGATGGACCCTAGCATATCATAGAGGTGATTCAATTTTGGTGACGATCCGGACGATTGTTGGGCTTTGGCGGAGGTTTGCGCTGTCCGAGTGCTCTTGTTGGTATACTTGGTTGGATGCCTGTGATTGGTTGTTTTAGGTGGATCAGATGCAGCTGCTGAAAGCTTTCATCCCTCTGGACTCTTCAGGAAATAGACTAGACCGCTGCAGGAGGTAAAGGTTATTCTTTTGTGTCTGTCTCTGTGTTGTGTTGCATTGATAAATATGTGTATTGTATTGTTGCTGTTGTTCAGGTATGTGGAGCCTCAATGGCAGCTGATAGCCGCAAACAGCTCAGCCAATGTTAGCCAGCTGCAGACAGAAGGATGTTTGGATGGATGGACGTTCGACCGCTCGACCGCTCGACTCCACCACCGTCTCTGAGGTATCGTGTTGTGAGAAGAAACATTCTCACTAACATCCACACTGATGTTAATGAAGTGATTTTTGTCAACAGGAGATTTTGGTGTTCCCCTTGTGTTGTCTTTTGGGTCAGAAATGACCCATTAGTTTAACAGTAGAGAAATCTCCCTAAATGAATTGATGACTTTTCCTGAAGCAACCCCAACATTAGAAAAAGTGAAACATTGACTTTATTTATATTTCCATGAATGCCGTACACCACCAGGGTACAAAGATTGTTTTTGGGTCATTTTTGACCTGGCAGTTAAAATTACAATCACAGAGTCAGTTACAAACTAGAAAAAACACATAAACACAGACACAAGAGAAATTGAGATGTGTGCTTCTGATTGATCTCAGACAAAACTAAAATGTTTTTGACAGGTGCAGCATCACCTTCCACAACCCCAAACATGGCTTAAGTTCAAACAATTTCATACACAAAACTAGAAAGCACTCGGAGAGCGCAGACCTCCGCCAAGGCAGCTCAGGTTCCCCATATTCCCATTTCACTCCAAAGCAAAAGTCATTGCGCTGAACTCGTCCCAAGATGTACACACACACAAAACTCAAAACCCCATACACAGGCAGGAGAAAAGTATAATAAAGTATATTAAAACAGGGTCATGTTTTGGTGAAATTCATAAGTTGTAATATGTGTAACCGGGCCAGTTTTGGCACTATAATTACACAAAATCAGTTCTACTGTACCCTTCTTTTTGTTATACCTGACTGCCAGGACCGCCCCAGTTCCTTCTGTGTTGCCCCTCCTTATTTCTTCTTCTCTGGTTCCCCCTATATATTCTGCTAGTCCCATAGCCTCTCCCCTTTTGTGTTGTCCCCACATGGGAGAGGTTGGTTACCTGTTGTTGCTACTAATAGCACCCTGTTAATTCTTGTATGTAGTACGTACTAAGTTACTTTCCTGTTTGTTTTATAGAGTAAGGAGCTGGGGCATAAATATAGCTTGCACACTGATGTGCTGTTTCCATCTTTTGTCAGTGTGGCAATGAACGGAGTGGTCTCCGAAGAGAGGCTGGTGCTGGGATTGGTTTCTACACATAAACACAAGTCCACCTGTTACATATGGACATGAATCAATTAGATACATTTGTCAGGATGGCCGCAGCGCCAGTAGTGGAGGTTCAGATTTCAGTCATTTTGTGGCAGACAACCCCATCTTGTGGAGCCTTGTAATCATTACATTACAAGTGTACAATTGGCAGTTTAATCCTATAAAAAATTTCCAGATCACCACCGAAATCGAATCGATTCTTCCTTGAGCCACTTCCGACATCTCCTGGAAATTTCATCAAAATCCGTCCATTACTTTTGTGTTATCTTGTTAACAAACCAACCAACAAACCAATGCTGGCAAAATTATAACCTCCTCCCTTGGCGGAGGTAATAAACATTTCTTGAAAGCATTGTTTATGAGTAACTCTGTAATCAGAGGCATTTGAGTTTAAGCGTTTACTTGCTTAATTAGCACTAATGTCACCGTGGGATCATGTGAGTATACTCGCGTTACTTGCGGCCGATACCAATAACATTCGTATCCGCCATTTACTCCCGTCATCAACCATGACAGTAGTAAACACAATAGCTGCCTTATGTATGTTGTGGAAGTCACAGATACGTTGGAAAACCAAACTTCACCGTGTCTGGATTCCCAACACTATCTGGAGACACACACAGAGAAGCTTTAGGCGTCCACATACAGCTACGATTAGCTCGTCTTCCACCTCCGCAGTCCTAGTCCAAGTCCTACTGAGATCCAGACCTGTGTGGAGGACCACCTAGTTTGCTTCTCCATCCCTCTGGTGAAAATACACCTGTTTTAACTTAACTCTACTTGTGTTAATTTACCTTTATAAGATGCATGAGTAACTTAACAAAGAGGTAAAATATCTGTCCATCAGCAGTACGTCGTCTTCTACAGGTTTGCCACCAGTTTTGCATACTATGGGCTGGTGATGGACCTGCAGCAGTTCGGGGTGAGTCTCCTGATTAGCAACAATGCTATATTGAGGAAACAGCTGCTGACAACTTCCTGTACACATCACTCAGCTGATAGCTTCAGATCATGTGGGATGAGTGGTAGAGATGAAAAAGATTACCAAGGTTATGAATCTCAAGTGGAAGATCTGGTGTCTGTCTTTAATTAAAACATGGTTGTAAAACAATTTGGTTTTTGTTAGTTTAAAAGTAATTGAGTGTGTTCCATCATGCAGATGAGGCCATTTGACTCAGAAAGAAAGTGAAAGTGTTTGATTTCAAGTCTTCCTTGTTTACAAAATCCCTGAATGGGATAAGACTGAGCAACTGCTAACTCCCTTTTTTACCATTTGCCTCCAAGAACACTGCAGTCATTTGCTGTTGGTTTATAAGTTTGCAAATACAGCCCAAAAAAATCACAAATTCAGGGATCCGGCTCTTGTCATTTACACATGGAACACACTACAAATACAGAGAAAGCAAGCTCAATACTTTTTCATTCTATGTCTTTTATGTGAAGAACTTGGTGCATTTAATTTCTGTGTTTCAAAGCAAATTGAGCAGCATATGAGAGAAGCTCTACAAATAAAATTTATAGTATTATTATTATTCCTCTCCTGCTATTGGTTGTTCCAGGTGGATATCTACCTGATGCAGCTCATCTTTGGAGCCGTCGATATTCCTGCCAAATTGATGGCTCTGATGATGCTTTCTTTCCTGGGGAGGAAGGTTTCTCAGGCATCCTGTCTCTTCATGGCCGCCCTCATCATCTTCACCAACATCTTCATCCCCAGCGGTATAAAACATGAACACACTAATACACACTTCACTCCCACAAATCTAATGGACTTCAACACAGTCAAAGCAAACCCTCACTGCACCTAACCTAAACCCTCAAATAACAAAAGTGAGGGGCTGAATAGAAAGAGCACATACTCATTATATAACTCCCCCACAGACATGCAGACCATAAGGACCACGCTGGCATGTCTCAGTAAAGCTTCTACTGCAGCCTCCTTCATTACTGTCTACCTGTACACCAGTGGGCTCTACCCCACCGTCATCAGGTGAGATGCTGGGTCAAATCCATAGGAACAGGAACCCATAAGCACGTTTTACACAGAAGTGTGGGACTGTTGAGTCTTCATTTTGCCTGACTATCCTGTGTAAACATTACAATGGTGTAATGGTGGTGGTGGTTGGGGGTGGGCGTTAGGAGGGCTGGCAGTGAAGGTAGTATCAGCACCGAATCAACATCTGTACTGTATAAATGGAGCGAGCTGGTGGGGCGGTAGGACAGGATGAACGAATGACGTTTTGATGTTTTATGTGTGCAACACTCAACAGAGAGTTTAGCTTAATCAAAGAAGGAGATTGCCTTCAAATTAGGGAGGCATCGTGAGGCCCAGGAGCTTTCTACGTGCAGAGCAGAGGACGAGATCAACCGCCATGCAGGAGGAAACGCAAATTATATTGTTGCCATGTTATTTCACCCTTTATAGAGCGCTGCTTGACACATATGTAAAACATCACACTATATGCATACTATATTACTTTTAATTTACTAATTAACGAAGCAGGCACGATGCATAACAAAAAAAGCCAATAAAGTCCATAAGGAAAAAATAGCACAGTCCAACTGAGAATGCCAACGATATAATCCACAAAGAAAAATCCAAAGAGCAGGCAAAATCCAAAAAGATACATAAACTAACGAAAACCACAGTTGAATAACTTAGAGGGAAAACCATGGAGAAATTCAGGAGATCACAGGAGCAGACACGGGGCAAAGCAGACGAACTGATGAAGAGGGGAAGAAACTTACAGACTAAATACAGACAGGTCACACAGGTGGCACAGGAAGGAGGAGACAATCAGAGACAGGTGGCAATGAGAGAAACCCCATTGCTGTCTGCCTGTCTCCTTATCTCATAATTATGAGATATTTTCTCATAATTACGAGAAAGTTGTCAAATAATAAAAAAATATTTTATTTGGTGAATGAAATACGCTTCTGTACTGCATATACAGTATACACTTATCTTTCATGCTTGTGATCTCCTGATGTGTGTGTGTGATGTGTTTTCAGGCAGATAGCAATGGGGTTTGTCTCCACCATGGCAAGAGTCGGCAGCATGGCGGCTCCTGCCGTCCTCATCCTGGACAAGGTGACATCCCTCATCACAAACCTTGTTAAAAGATGACACAATATTAACATAAAATGATAATTTAATGCCAAGTCTGTTTTATCCTCTTTATTCATATAATTAATGTCATTAGTCTAAATGAAATGAAAGTTAAGATCCAAAGTATATACGTTAATAAATCAACATTAAACCAAGTTCTATGTCACAAGCTGCTTCAGAAGTGGTTATATTCAGGGCTGAGGTCGAGTACATAGACCAGGATCAGGTCATGACTCAGGTCCTGGTTCAAACCCAGGTCTACTCTTTTATATGAATACTCTTTATTAATATTAATGTTTGTGATTCTTATTTTTTTCTCTCATTCTAAAATCACAATGTGACAAGTCTTAAAACAAAGATGAATGGACTAAGTAGGGCGCTTAAAAAAATAAATAATTCCATTACAATTTGAGACTAAGAATAACATAAGCAGTACCTGTATTATTAGATTATTTAATTTGTGATGTGACAGTAAAGCAAGATCATATCTTGTTTGGAGACAAGAGGACTTCATAACTGTTCCAAATCAAGTCTGTTTTCCAGATTGATGGATGAGCAGCTGGTAACTTTAACAAACTCAGTTGTGCAGATAACAAATTCATGCTACCAATACTGATGGACCACATTTCCCAGGTACTCCCTGCTCTGCCTGGTTTGGTGTATGGGGGTCTGCATTATTGGCCGCCTGCTTCGCCTGCTTCCTGCCAGAGACGCTGAATGTGCCACTGCCAGACACCATAGAGGAAGTGGAGCAGAAATGGTGAGCTAATGGCTAGCAGTTAGCTTTATGACCAGAAGCTAGTTTACAGCATTAGCTGCATTTGCAATGTTAGCTTTATTAGCAGCTTTAGTTTCATTAGCCTTGTTATCTTAATCAGCTGTTCTAGCAGCATTAGTGGCATTAGCTGCATTTACTGTGTTGGGATGCACAACTCTGCGATTAAATTTTCAAATAGTTTAGCTACAAAAATGACCCATACATTCCCACCTAAAATATCAGCATAGTAATGCTAATGTTAACAAGCTGCAGAGCTATTTACACCCCTAGTCTTGTTTATCACCACCCTGATCATTATATAATAAATAATTACGTTTCAATAACTGAAAACTGTCTATGTTCAGGTCTGGAAGAAAGCCTGCCCCCTGTGAAGAGCAGGGCCTGTCATATGAAGGCAAGGCTTCTGAGTGTGAGGGTGTGATCTCAACAGAAGATGTGCCTCTAAAAGAGCTGAAGGATGTAGAAGGGGCTGGACTCAATGCCCTCTGACCAATCAGACCAGTCAGAGACACTGACAGCTGGATTGATCAATTAACCAATCAGATGGCTGGACTGTACCTTGAACAACCAGATGGCTCAAGTCATTAATGACCACAAGAGAAATATGTTTTAAACAAAGTGATTAAAAATGATACATTAATAATCACTAATTCACTGCAACATACTAATAAAAGTGTGATTAATATCAGATGATTGTTGTCTTTATTTCACACTATAAGAACATGTTTTCAGAGAGTATTACTTCATGTGTAATTGACATAAAGTTCTTTTTTACCTTTTTTGTCTATCTCGCCATGGTCAAAAAAGTTGAGTTCACCCCATTACGATTCACTTCAAAATGTAATGGTTTGTTCCCCACTATGTGCCCAACTCTCCTCAAGTTTCATGAAAATCTTTTCAGCAACTTTTTTGTGTTATCCTGCAAACAGACAAACCAACCAACAAACTAGAAAGGCACTCAGTAGACCTCTGCCAAGTCCCAACAGAAATCTAAATGCTTCCTGCTTTGGCATATGCCACACTTTTCCACCAAATGTCATGGTACAGTATATATGGTACAACATCTGAGGTGACCAGAAGAGTGCAGTCATAGGAACAGCTAAGATACTGTGCAGAAAACTCAAACTCCCAGGACTCTCGTAGAGGACCTGAGCTTGAGGAAGACACACACCACCCCATGGGGATGAAGGGGAGATTTTTTTTATATTACATTATTTATGAAAACTTTTTAAAAATGATCTTCTTATAACAAACCAACACCAGTTTTGATGGGGTGTACACAAAAAAAATGACTGAGGAAAATTTTTGGGAATCATTCCTTCAAATGTTTGAATGTGGAAATGACAAATGATATGTGAACACTGCCCTCTTCTGGACCACATATGTTGTGGATCCATCAAGGATTCCAACATTCACTAAACGATGAAGTCTTTCCTCATCAAGGTGAACCAATCAGAACGATCCTACTAACCTGAGCGAATACCTGAAAAAAAGTCACAGAAATATGAAAAGCATTCAACAACAACTGTCATTGCGTTTTCAACGTTTCATCATGTACCATAACACTTGTACAGCTGAGAGCATCTTCACTGGGAAAACACTCACTGGTTTTTGGCCCTCAGGACCATCAGTCTTCAGTGTTTTGTCAACCAATTAGCAGATCAACAGATTATTGAAGTTAATTATAAAAAATAGTTAGCTAATTGAATAAATAATGTGAATCATGACAACACAATTTGAAATCACAGTCTTTGTTAGAAGATTAATAAACAAGAAAATACAGAATATCAACAATCACAACTTTAATGTTGAGTAGGCCTACACCAGCGGCTGTTTTTCTTCATATTTTATGGCACTAACTAGATGTTATAATAGATATTTGAAATTCAATATATTAATTCAATAAACGTTATAAAGATGTTTTATCTGATTTGAATAACATACTGTAAAGTCAGATCAGAAATAGATTTATTGTTCAGCAGTTGACTTATCTTTTGCTCTTGATGTTTTTGGCTAGTAAAGATAAGCGCCCCCTGGCGGCGGCCCCGCGCTTCACAGACTCTAATGGAATCATCAAATCAGAGACAACGCTTTGCCTCGTTTCATTTGAGTGACGTGAACTCAAGCCAATGGCGGCGCCCCTGCGCAGTTGGCAGTGTTTTGGGAGGGCGGGGTGAGGTGCTGCTCGGCATCACAGCGGAAGAAAATGGCGGCCGTGGCTGCAGAGCCAGGAGCTGCGGCGGTTCCGACAACAACAATAACCGCGGCTACGGACGACGAGGGTCCACCAGAACCGGGCCCAGTAGGCCCTGGACTTACAGCAACTATGCTGGAGACCGACGAGCCGCGGGAGTACGGTCCGGCTGTTGAGTTGGTTGTCCCACGGGCTGAGGATGGTGGGGACGGGGAGGAGCGCCGCCATGTCAGGCCGGAGCTGGCGCCCACGGCGGGAAAAGCGCTCTCTGATAACGCCGTAAACGATGAACTAATAAACAATTTCCCAGTGGATCGGATCACCATGGACCGGTTCTCTCCTGGTGTACCGGGCGATCCAGAGGGCGGCGGGAACGTGTCCGTGCAGGCGGTGTACCGCAGCATCTTGTCGGACCCTCAGCCTTTCGCTGTCTTTCTGCACTCCTTCCCGGCTCCCCCTGCTGTCACCGAAGCCGGGCTATCTCTGGCAGAACCGGCGGAACCGACCACCAACGTGACGACTGACCGGGCAGAGACCACAGATCGAGACAGAGGCTACACGGCTCTGATTCAACCAGAGCTGAGGCCTGGCCCCACGGAGGACGCCATGTTGGACGGTACCGCTGAGCGGTTGTCGGCCACAGACAGTCTGGATCCGGACACGGGGTACGTTAAAAACTCAGCGGGGACCGAGGAGCTGTCGGACCGCGGCCTGCGAGACTCGTCCCCGCCCTGTCGGTCCCCGAAGAGGCAGCTAATGACAGACACTGTGAAGCAGGAAAAACCCACTGGGGTAGACTCTTCTCTGCAGGAGACCGGACCTGAACCCGGTTTCAGTGCTCTGCCGCTCACCTCTGTGCAGGATCTGAGTCCAGGGTCCGAGGTCCGGGTCTCCCTTGACCATGTCATCGATGACGCACTGGTGGTGTCCTTCAGGCTTGGTGAAAAGGTTTTCTCTGGGGTGTTGATGGATGTCTCTAAAAGGTAAAAATTAATGTAATTGCTGGTATAAAATTCCTTTAAACATGAATATGATCATTTACATTGGTAGACTAATCTTATTGAAGCTTCATCAAAACAAAAAATTATTCAGCAATTTATTTTGATCAATTAATTGCGTCTTATATCTGAATATTTAGTTTTTCTCTGTTTCTTGCCACAAATCAAAATATTTGTTGCAGTTGGTTTGAATCAGCTGAAGTTTGTTTCTACTTTCCTTCAATAAGAGCTATTTTGACAGATAAAACAGTACAATTCAAACATCTTTTTCTTTTGAAAAAGATTTCATAAAATGGTAAAACCTCCATTTCATCACTGTGCTCACATTAGCGTTTGACAGAGGACAATACTGCTGTAAACTTTGATTTAGAATTTTTTTTTGCTGTCCGACATGATTATTGAAGCACAGCAATGCAGTATAGGCAGTGCTAAGATGAGCAGGTCCTAACTGTTAATTGTCAGTCCATAGTATGTTAATCTGTTATTCTGTGATCCATTTCTAATTGTGCTAACCATGGACAGTTTTTCTGTTTCTATTTTCGAGTCTTAAGACAAGTTTTGTTGAAGCAACACACTGTTAAATTCCAGCTTGTTTTAGACATTGTTGTACACTTGACACTCAAACAGGGACCTGCTCCAATTTAATCCTCATAAATTTTGATGCTGAGCTTCCAATTTCTTATTTTTACTAATGACGGGTTATTTCTTATACTCTAGTTGCTCAGAGCTATCTCTTTTGCTCTGTCAGTTGTCAGCATGTTTAAACCACTGTGCAGCGTCTTGTTCTCTATGTACAAAACAAACATTTCATAGAAAATAACTAGGGATGCTCGATATGGATTTCTTTCAGCTAATATCAATAATTACCTGCTTCTCAATTCTGATACAGATTAGATTTAGGACATATATAGCAAATTAAAATTATATTGTCTTCCACTGAAACAGTAAAAAATGTCCACATGAGTGACAACATGTTGGCCTTCCAGTCCACACCGCATGGCTCTACCCAGGTGCAGCAGTTTGAGTCATCAGTACGACAACAGCATGCTGCTCTTATACTTTTCCTGTTATCTGGCTAATTTACTGGTCCAATGTATATCCCTTAAAATTTAATCCATTTGTGAAGAGGACTTACTACAACCTACATCTAATACAGAGAAGTCCTCTCCACCCTCGGACTGTACTGAATCAAGCTTTTAAATGTAATGATGACGGCCTTCGTGACAACTAATTTAAAGACATCACTTTAATGGATATTCTCTATTTTCTGGCATTATCGCAGTCATTAATTGATTAGTGGAGAAAATCTCAACGGATATATAAATAATGAAAAATAATTGTAGCAACATTGAAATAAGCTTTTATTTCATCTCACATATATATTTTGTTTGACCACAGAAAAGGTTTTTATGATTAATATTATTAAAATAAGTATTCATGTAATATTGGCTGCAGTTAATGATTTCATAATGTTGTCTTTAATAATTCTTTATAAATATTAAATATTCTGTTTACAGTTACACATCTCAAATCAAATATGTAATTGAGAATACCTGCTGATTATTTTCCTGTGGGCTACTTAATGAATACTTAATTGCTAACAGCAAACAGTTGGTGTTAAAGGAGTCATATCCTTTAAGTCTTGTTTGTTGTCACTTATAGTTCTGAAATGAAAGATCTGCATCTAACCATCAACTCTTCCAGTGACCACTATTGTCATAATAATACACTGATACCATGTTGACAGTGTGTTGCCAGTAATACAGGTTAAGTTAGGGTGCATTCATAGTTGGCTGGTTTGGTTTGTTTAAAATGAAGACTGAGAAATGATTTGCCTGGTAACCATATCTGTGATACCTTTAAATCAGATTGTTATACTGTTACTTCAAAATATTAATGGTGTAATGACACATAGTTGATTTGGTGAGTACTGTACACAAGGCATTAGGCATAAAAAGTAAAGAAAGAGGTTGGTAAGGTGGATGGGCTGTGAATGGACTCCAAAGTGCAAAAAACAAAAATAGTAATTGTTATAGTAATTAATATCCAACATACATTTAAAGAATACAAAAAGTGCAAGAAAAATTATTCTTATTCATTTTTTATAATAAATAATATAACCAACTAGTATCTCTGGTGCTGACTAGTGAGGATAGCAATGTGTAATCTACCAGTCAACAATTTGCACACATACCTAGCTACGACTATGCAGCTTTCACGTAAATGAAGGCATGATGTGCGGAAATGTTCAGATCTTACCCTCAGGGCCATCATCTTTGACAGTTCTGCGCAACGAACACGTTATTAAAAGTAGCTCGTGAGCTTATGCACTCAAACAGCATCAATTTGTCTTACTGTTCACCTTGTCATTTCTGAGAATATATTTCATAACATCCAAGTATTGTTTAATACTTTCAGATCCAGGTAGATATGATGTCCAATTAAACTGCACAAAATATCTTAAGTTGTCATGCCAAATCAGACCATTTATATTAGGCTCTAACATTCTCACTCTGTGTTTAGGTTCGGACCATACGGTATTCCCATCACAGTGTTTCCCAGACGGGATGACCATAGTCGACCTCAGATGTCCATGCAGTCAAAGCCAATTACCAGCGAAGATCCGTCCACCAAAGAGGAAGAGGTCACAGTCAGCTCTGCTTCTCAGCCCCCTCCCCAGCCACACCCCTGGACCTCAAAACCGCCACCACTGTTCCAGGAGGGTGCGCCATACCCCCCTCCTCTGTTCATCAGGGACACCTACAACCAGGCCTTACCTCAGCCACTGCCACGTAAGATCAAACGGCCAAAGCGGCGCTACCGCTGCGAGGAGCCAACATCCATCATGAACGCCATCAAGCTCCGACCCCGCCAGGTGCTCTGCGACAAGTGCAAAGGTGTGGTGGCATCAGGTGGGCACAGGGAAGCCCGGCGGGGTCCAGTGGATTTGAGGGGTGAAGATGCCTCCCGGCGGCGGCGACCAGTTGATGGACCAATCTCGTCGGAAGTAAAACGGCTGAGGAGCGATGACAAGGGAGGACGTACCGCAGTAGAAAGGCGCTCATCATCAGGGATACGTGTATCATCGTCATCATCTTCGTCTCCCCGTGTTCTTAGGGGCGTGGCTTCATCCTCATCCTCGTCGGGATCCTCGTCCAGTCGAATGTGTCTGAAGCTGAACTCTAAGAAGGTTCTGGCCAAAGGTTCTGCTGTCGATCGCTCCAAAGCGCGACAGGTTCTCAAGAAGCTGGCGAGGAATTCTCAGTCGCCTTCGCAACATCGCCAGCCCAAAGTCCAGAACCAGAATCAAAACCAGGGTCAGAGCCAGAACCAGGACCACAACAAGGCCATGACCCGAGCCGCCGCACTTCAGAATCACAACCAGAAGGTCCACTTCACTCGTCGCCAACACCTCAGCGGCACCACTGTCAGCTCAAGCTCCCATGCACCTCTTCCTCCCAGAGTACGGCTCAAACCTCAAAGGTATCGTACTGACGACAGCCAGGTGTCCTGCTCCTCTTCCTCCCCACCAAAACAGAGTGCTCGTTCTTCACCTCCCAAATCTGCTTTAAGCCTATCACTCACATCTAGCACAGCCCCACCCACTGGCCCTACTCCTCCCTCAACCACAGCCCCACCTCCAATGCTCCACCCCACAGCCAGTGTTTCCATGGAAACACTGGAGGTTCACCTACCTGAGGAAGAGGGGGTGGGGCAGGGAGATAGAGGAGATGATGGGCAGGTAGTGGATCCCCCTCCCCACTCCTCCCTGGACTCCTCTAATTTAGACTACAGCTCCGCAGAGACCTTTGACCCCCCCTCATCCTCCCCTTCCACCCCAACTCCCCTTCCCTCCTCCTCGATAGGACCACAGTGTCCCTCCTCCTCCACTGCTACCCCTCCTCCCCCCAAAGCCGATAGCAGGGAGATGCAGGCAGGTGGTGAAGAGGAGGAGGAGGGAGGTGAACTAAAGAGACGTCGTAAGTCTTCCACATCCTCCTCCTCCTCGTCATCTTCGTCGTCCTCTTCTGTCTTCTCCAAGTTGGTAACCAAGTGTTTGCTCCCCGATGGTCGGACGGTGTGCGTCGGCGACATCGTCTGGGCCAAGATTTATGGCTTTCCCTGGTGGCCGGCGCGCGTGCTTGGCATTACAATATCGCGGCGTGGCGACACAGGCCTGGCAGTGCGGCAGGAAGCACGTGTGTCCTGGTTTGGCTCCCCCACCACCTCCTTCCTGCCGCTCACCCAGCTGTCGCCCTTTCTAGAGAGCTTCCAATCCCGCTTTGACAGAAAGAGGAAGGGGCCTTACCGCCGCGCCATTGCTGAGGCCGCCAGTGCTGCCAAACAGCTGACGCCTGAAGTTCGGGCGCTGCTCACGCAGTTCGAAACGTAGCATCGGCTACTGCTGCCAAACACCTCCCTGCCTCCTCCACATGTGTCACGCCCCCTTCAACCCCTTCAGGAGGCAGGAGTATCCTGTCCCTCCCCCTCCTCAGACTAATATCTGTCTGTCTGTCAGACTGATGCAGACAGATGGGCGATGTTCATGTTTCTGTTTCCTGTCTTGCTGTTTGAAGGGGAGGGCCTCTGGAGTTACCTGTCAGTGTTCAGGGGAGCCGTGGGTGGGGCTTTTTTTAGCTAAGGTTACCTTCTCCCGTCTTCATAGAGGTCCTCAGCTTCAGGCAGGTGTCAATCAGCTTCAGCGTTTCCACTCACCTCAGCCTATTAAAGGGTCGTACACATTGTGAGTTAATGACATGGCTGGAAAAAAAACTCAGATTTTGTAATAGTGATATCATCAGACTACAGGTGTCAAATGTACATGTCTGGGATACAAACTGAAGATGTGGTTTAAAGATGTTGCTGTAGCTGAGAGTGTCTATTGAAAGACACTGTCCAGAAGCATTATGGGAAATGTAGGGTCCCATCTGTCTTTAATCTCTTACTCAAATCATGCTGCTCTGAAAATTCAGCTAAATGATTGCTGACAGAGCTTGTTGAAAGGATCAAACTACTGCTTCATGAAGATGTTACACCTTAACATCAATACAAATAAATCTACAAATAAGAATCAGTTATCAACACACTAAGATTCAATTGGTATAGCTAAGCTAACAGTTGTTAAGCTAGCTTCAACTGTACTGAACACAGTAGTTGATTATTTTATGACCGATAGAATGTTTGATCAATATGTAAGACACTAATATTTGCTCTCTCCTGAATATAAGATTCTAATCACTGTTTAAGATTTGATTCGATGATGTAGAGTGCTTTGGTTCAACATATTTGTCCATCATTGATCTGGCAGGCGTGGCAGTGTGAAACGCTGTGGCATGCTGACGTGTCACTTCCTGTTGATTTGGTTCTCCTGGTTCCTCCCAGCTCTGCTGAAGAATGCCCACAGACTGAAAAAATATTTTCTATCTTTCTAAGTGATAAAAACTGTGAAACAAAGTTGTTCAAACTGAGGCCAGGGGGCCCAAACAGGGCCTGCAGCTGAGTTAGAGACATATCACATGATTATGTCCATGTGTTGCAATTGGAAAAAAATTGTCTCATTGGTTTCTAAATTCAGCAGAGTCAATTGAATTCCAACACTCTGCGTTACAGTTGTCAAACAAGCAAACTAAAAATGAACAATTGATTGTCTTGAAAATGTCAATCATTCCTCCATGTCTTGGAGCTCAGAGTACATATCGTGAGAGGTGTACAATCTACAACAGAGACTGATTGATGATGCACCTAAGCCTTGTACTTGTAACCCGTGAAAGTACTCCTAGGCTTTGTTTTGCATTTATTTTTTATTAACTCCCAAGTCTGTTTGAGATGGCCAGGGTTGCAGCTGAAAGAATAAGGCCTGATTTCATAAGAATACATCATTTTACAGCATATCCTTCCAAAAACCTACCCTTTTATTTGGACATCTGGGTTGACTTGTTGAGTCGATAGTAACATTCCTGTAAACGCTTAACAATATTTGCATTTGTTAAGGTTAGTGAAGCCAGATAACAAAACAAAATCTTGGGTATGTTGAATCTCGTAGTACGGGCCTCAGGTCTCTAGTCTTGCATGAGATCAGGTCCCTGTAGTCCTGTATGGGATCAGCTGATGTTTGAGACCCTGGAGCCTCAGTTTATCAACCTTAGACTGACAGACGGACAGGTAGGACACACTGACTGTTAGACTGGACAGCTGTTCTGATCTCATGATGATGAAGATGAAGGTTGATTTTCCCTCTCTGCTGTTTGTAGTTTCAGCTGTCAGACTCTTTTTACCGTCTGTTTGCAGATCAGAGATCCTGAACTAAAAACTGTTGGGACACAAAACAGAAACACACGGACAAAAAATAAAAGAGAATCCGTCTGAGAGTCGATCTGTGTACTTGTTTTTTTCTGTTGTTTTTAAATCTATTAAAAAACTGTCAAACTTCTCTTTGAATCATCGTCGTCGTCATTTTAAGCTTCATTCTTCTGTGGTGATTTTACTGTTGGAGTCCTAGTTGCGCCTTCCTCAGTGGCCCACTGGCTGCATATCTCAGTCAGATTTTCTCACCTGCAAACAGATGTAAACCGAGTCTCCGAGTTGTTTTACCAAAAATATCAGCAACAGTAAATATTAATATTTCTTAGACATGCTTAAACTTCCACAGAAGTTTTAATTATTTTAAATACAAATCAGTGGATTTGAGTTTGTTTTAACATAAAATTTGTTCAGTGCGTTGCTGACTTTTGGTAAAAACAATTCTAACAACCAGAGTGGGAAAATACCAGTAGCTACTGACGAGATACTGGAATATGTGATAAAAAATGTTCATTATTAGCAGCTATATTGGTTAAATAACTCCTGGATGTGTAAATAAGCAACTGCGTGCTTACAAGTTCAGCATATCACTTTAAAAGTGATTATATGCTAATGTGTTTGTTGCTGCTGAAAACAAACATCCAGTGGAAATATAACTAATATATTTATTTAACTAGAATCATCTGAAGATGAAAAAAACCAACCCCAGCAAAAAGTTATATAACAAATGCATCCGTATACGACATATCCTTCATCCCTTGACTGAGCTTGGAGCAATGTATAATGTTTTACAAATCAAAGTCACCCAAAAATCATCTTTGTATGGAAAACTCCATTGAATATATTAATATTAAAATGCATAACTACTTATGATTCATTTATATGTAAAAGTTGCTAAAGCAACAAGGTATAGTTTGTGGGACATCCTCTGGACAAAATGACCACCCATGAAAGTAACCTAAAACGTATGATTCCATGGAAACGACAAAGAAAAAAGTTGTTATAATTTAAAATATTAAAAGGTTCAACTGTAATATGGTTAATGTACAGTTTGTGCACAGTTTTGTGTAAAGCTAGAATGTATAGTTTGCCAGATATGCTCCAGACAAGATGACCAGCCTTCAGGTTCACCTTAAAATCATGTTTCTATGGAAACAACAAAAAGTAAAATTTGGGGAAAATTCAAACAATCAAAAGGCACAACTTCTCATCATGGTAAATATGTGTAAAATTTGTTGAAGCTAGTATATCTACTGTAGTTAGATATGTTCTGGACAAAAATGATTATGGATGGACAAATGGACATGCTGACTATATCCCCTCTCATTAATCAAAACTATTTGTACTGTGCTTTTACTCTCAGTACAGAAAACTAAATTGTTGTAGAGTGATTTAATACAGAAACTCGTTAAACTCTCTGCTGACATCATCAGTGACGCCTGTCTCTCCTCTCTCTGCAGCACGACAATGAAGAGCTGCTGATGCTGAGAATCCTGCGCTATGATTGGCTGAGAGGCTGTGTGCAGTGTCAAAACAACTGATGACCATTCACATGGACATAAATAATTATTTAAGTGAAGAGTTTATATTTATAAAGAGAACGAAGCTTATACATCACTTTCATCCTAACACAGCGTTATCATAGATACATTCAAACTGACAAAATCACGCTTTATTTTGCGTCCTCCAATCAGCATTCAAATCATTTATCAATCAATCAGGTCAGATTCTTTTTAAAACATCAGTGCAAAGATGGGTCAAGGCAGATGAACATAGCTTAGTACCAAGACTGGCAGTGGGGTGAACCTATTAGCCTAGCTTAGCACAATAGTGGCAATTGGGGCAAACTGTTTGGAGAACATCTGTTCATATCTGCACAGATTTAATCCAGCCCTCTGCTGTGTGTTACTACAAAGATAACAAACTATAATAATCATAAAGTTTCCTTCAATCCTGTTTAGTTTGAGTTTTTAAAGTGATGATTTTACTGAATCAATAATAAGGTGCAACAATCAGTAATCTGTTATTTCTTCATTCAGAAGAAACAGACATGTCCTGCTGTTGACTTTTTCATAATGATATAAAACTGATAAATCATGAAATACAAACCTTCCTTTTCTAAAGAAATATGTAATGGAGCTGACCTCCACAGGAGCCTGGTGCCCTCTGCTGGTAGAAGAACTGCAGGTGCAGCTCGTCTTCACTCATCTCCCTGATGAACACCTTGAGCAGGCAGTGAATCATGAACAGTGCATTGTAGACCTATAATGATCCAGATCTTTAAAGTTTTCATCTGCTAATTTTTCAATTGTGCAACCAGATTTAGTATATCACTAGTTTGAGTTCATAGTTTTCTGTGAGCAAGAGTCAGCCTTAGTGACTTATTAAGAGCTACCGAAACAGCCCTGATCTGCAGTCGGAACTGGTTTAAACTGGTCTGAACTGGTTATCTGAAGGTTATTTAATGGTTTGAATCATCCGTCCATCCTCACAGACATTTTTTTTTTTCTCTGATTTTCTCTGATTCAAAATGATGCAAATATATGATGATAAACTTTATTGTAATGTTGTGTGTAAACTCCAGATGATGAATGCAATAAAAACGGCTGCATGTGTGAAACCAGTTTGGCTGTGATGGATATGATTAAATTTTTATTATTCAACTACTAATAGACACATTTTCTGAGCTGAGCTGAAGATGGCTTCAGATGGGGGTAAAAGAAAATGACAAAATGTTGAAGATCAAGATTTATTTTTCCATGTTGATTATTTCCATCATGATTACATTTCAGTTGTAAAAAAAACACTTGATTCTATAAAAAATGACTCAATGTTTAAAAATGTTTATAATTTACATGTTTCTTGTTTTACGTTTTTATGACTGTTTACATTTTTACAGTTACATGATCACTATGTCTCATTTGGCTCATTCCTAGCATTTGGTGTCCCCATTACATAATATGGTATATTTTGAGTAAAAATGGGCTCATTTCTAAAAGCACGTCTTACATGATTAATCCACCTCTATCATAGAACACAATGATATGCGTGCAGGATTAATTGTTTTTAATTAACGACTTGATTTTAATGCAAGTAGGCTAAACTGCCCCAATCATGTTTCCTGAACTTCACAAATATAAGTAACAATGATACATTTTTCATTATTGTATGGCCTTATTATGGCCATATTACACATTCAGATCTGGATAATGACCCGGATCTGGTTCCAACTGTTTATATTGGTGGAACGTGACGGCCCATTATTATTATTTTTCACGATATTGACAAAATGTTTTTTAAAAAGGCCCTAATATGTAGTGTTGACAAATGTTCATCCTGTTTGTCCTCTGTCTAATATCTGTCTAATCTAATATTATGCCTGTTTTTGTGTTAAAAATTAAATAACCTAAAAATAGGGCCACATTCCATTGAACTTACTTTTTATTCTAGAAGAGGTGTGTTGAAATGACATCCTGCTTTAAAATAGAACGTGTCTTTTTTCCCTGTTGGTGAATACTTTGCTAAAACTCATTTGCAGGGTAAATAAAGTAAAGGATATTTTAGGTCTTGCAATTGTTGTAATAACTTTTCATTCAAAACTTCACATTTAAAAAAGTAATTTCACATGGTATGCTCTAAAAAGAAAAAAGTAGACAGGGTTTTCAATTCAGAACGAATACTTATGTTTATTCTTTGCACAGCGGTTCAAAACCAGTACAGGATGTGTCATATCTGAGTCTGTGGTCGTTAGTAAATAGTAGTGTGATTTATCTCTACTGGACAAAGCACAGAGCATCTTTTGAGCAAACATACACATAAACCTGGACAGAGGCCGCAGGAAATAAAATATTTTGTACAGCACTGAACTGGACCCCTGGAAAGGACCCCCCCTCCCCCTCAAAACATTTCCTACTGGTGATAATCATTTGTCAGTTATTGATAATCAGTGATCATGTCACATGGAAACGTGTATGTGTGTGTGTATTGTTAATCTGATAATCTCTGTGGACTTTCACCTCATAAACACACACTCTCTCTCTCTCACCCATTCTCTTCTCTCTCTCTCTCTCTCTCTTCTCTCTCACTCTCTTCTCTCTCTTCTCTCCCTCTCTTCTAAATATTCAGTGCTCGATCATCCAGGACGCCGAACAGCTGCTATGGAAGACCACTGTAAGGTAAACTCTTTATTGATTGATTACTGGATCTAAAACAGACAGATTGTTTCTGCCACTTAATCAGTCAAGCTGCCAATCATCGACTGACTGAGTGAAAACAGGTAGATTGTTGAACCTGTGGAACCATGTGGACTGTATGACTGTAGACCAGGTGGACTGTAGGACTAGACCAGGTGGACTGTATGACTGTAGACCAGGTGAACTGTAGGACTGTAGACCAGGTGGACTGTATGACTGTAGACCAGGTGAACTGTAGGACTGTAGACCAGGTGGACTGTATGACTGTAGACCAGGTGAACTGTAGGACTGTAGACCAGGTGGACTGTAGGACTGTAGACCAGGTGGACTGTAGGACTGTAGACCAGGTGGACTGTAGGCCAGGAGAACAGGTGGACTGTAGGACTGTAGACCAGGTGGACTGTAGGCCTGGAGAACAGGTGGACTGTATGACTGTAGACCAGGTGTACTGTATGACTGTAGACCTGGTGGACTGTATGACTATGACTATAGACCAGGTGGACTGTAGGCCTGGAGAACAGGTGGACTGTATGACTGTAGCCCAGGTGGACTGTATGACTGTAGACCAGGTGGACTGTAGGCCTGGAGAACAGGTGGACTTTAGGCCTGGAGAACAGGTGGACTGTATGACTGTAGACCAGGTGGACTGTAGGACTGGAGACCAGGATGACTGTAGGCCTGGAGACCAGGAGGACTGTAGGACTGAAGACCACATGGACTATAGGACTGAAGACCACATGGACTATAGGACTGGAGACCACGTGGACTATAGGACCGGAGACCACATGGACTATAGGACTGGAGACCACGTGGACTGTAGGACTGGAGAACAGGTGGACTGTATGACTGGAGACCAGGTGGACTGTAGGCCTGGAGAACAGGTGGACTGTGTGACTGGAGACCAGGTGGACTGTAGGCCTGGAGAACAGGTGGACTGTAGGACTGGAGACCAGGTGGACTGTAGGACTGGAGAAGAGGTGGACTGTAGGACTGGAGACCAGGATGACTGTAGGACTGCAGACCAGGATGACTGTAGGCCTGGAGACCAGGTGGACTGTAGGACTGGAGACCAGGATGACTGTAGGCCTGGAGACCAGGAGGACTGTAGGACTGAAGACCACATGGACTATAGGACCGGAGACCACGTGGACTATAGGACCGGAGACCACGTGGACTATAGGACCGGAGACCACGTGGACTGTAGGACCGGAGACCACGTGGACTGTAGGACCGGAGACCACGTGGACTGTAGGACTGGAGACCACGTGGACTATAGGACCGGAGACCACGTGGACTGTAGGACTGGAGACCACGTGGACTATAGGACTGGAAACCACGTGGACTATAGGACTGGAGACCACGTGGACTATAGGACTGGAAACCACGTGGACTATAGGACTGGAGACCACGTGGACTATAGGACTGGAGACCACGTGGACTATAGGACTGGAGACCACGTGGACTGTAGGCTTGGTTATTCTCCACCCAACTCCTGAAAAAAGCTGCATTATTTAAGGCCATTATTTAGTCTCCATGTAAACATAATCTGACCCCCCCTGAACGTATAGCCTTGAATGAACTTCAGTGCAATAAAGAAATCACCATAAAGGCACAGCTGCTGAGATGGGTGACATACGATGCAGATTTTAAACCTACACAACAGATTTGGGGCTGAAACAGTGGATATATGAAAAGCATCACATCTTATTGCTTAATCCCCACCAATAAAGGATTAGGAATTCTCAACTAATGAGACAATTAACATGGTCTCATCAACATTTTCATTCATGTGCACATAAGAGACTTGCATCTTAATCATAACTGTGTACACAATCTTCCAGGAAACATTCCACTTTCTATGTTAAAGCTAAAATATGAGAGGGAAGCAAATATAATCCTGATAGAAGAAGAGTGGTAGAATTTATGTAAATTACATTCCACCACCTGCAGTTCCAGCCAATGGAGACAATATTCAAGGTCTAACCTTGACATAAAGCCATACTCTCTACATGGTGTGTGCTGTATCACCCTTTGTGACTTGTTCCATATTTGTTTTGTTTATGTTTTATAATGAATATTAGAAAAATAAAAGAAGATTCTGGGTTGGAATCCAGACCTGGTGCCTTCCTTTGTGCAGTTTGCATGTTCCCCCAGTGCCTGCGTGAGTTCCCTCTGGGATCCTCATTCTCCTGCAGTCTAAAGACATACAGTATTGATGTACTGGTTAGTCTGCATTTCCTGTAAGTGTGATTGTGAGTGTGAATGCTTGTTTGTCTCGATGTGTGTAAGCTTCACCTTTCGCCCAATGTCAGTTCAGATCAGCACCAGCCCCCACGGCCCTATAAAGGATAAGCGGTTATCGAAGATGGATGGATTCCAACCAGCATAAAATTGTTTAATCAATTTTACAGGTTACAGCATGTGAAGGAAGCCATAAATGAACATGAAATGGACTGAAGTAGCTGCAGCAGGGACAGAAGCATTAGACCCACTCCAGATGAGCCAGGATTGCATAGAACTGATCACTGCATAGTGTATGTTTGATCAGTTTGTATCCAACTTAGTCTGACGTCATGCAGATCAAGGCAGCTGCATTGAATGATGAGAAAAGTCTGGCTGTCACCTGATCAAGAGCTGATCGGTTTAGATGTTGACTCAAATATAAGACGTTCCATAAGAGCCAATCATTTGTGTTCAACTAGAGAGATTTATAGGCCCTTTTTTAGCTGATTTTGAATTTGTTCATAGAAAACATGTGTGGCTGATGTTCAGTGGTCAGAGTGATTAAATGAAAAAAATGAAAATAATATAGTTATAGTCAATTGTATATGAACATCGAAATGATACTAGCAACACAAAAACGTCCGGTGAGTGGATTCTTAAAATAACATCTGTTTGTATCTGACAGTCTAATTATCTGACAGCTCTGAAAGCTATCATTTTGTGTTTCTTTCCTCTGTGTTTGATTTAAACAGTTAGTTTCTTATTTTGTTTTTTATTTCTGTGTTAAAATATTTTAGGCCCATCCAGTGATGTATTACACCCTCACATAAAATATGCATTTTCAAAGAGATGCTACACATGCTCCACACATTCTTTCAGTCATGTGATGTTTCTTCGGGGTCACTGTGACACTGATTCATTCAAAAGCAAATGTGTGTGTGTGTGTGTGTGTGTGTGTGTGTGTGTGTGTGTGTGTGTGTGTGTGTGTGTGTGTGTGTGTGTGTGTGTGTGTGTGTTAGTGTGTGTGTTAGTGTGTGTGTGTGTGTGTGTGTGTGTGTGTGTGTGTGTGTTAGTGTGTGTGTGTGTGTGTGTGTGTGTGTGTGTGTGTGTGTGTGTGTGTGTGTGTGTGTGTGTGTGCAGCTGTTTAAAAAACCTGATCTGTAAATAACTGACAGAGTTTACAACCCAAATTCCAAAAAACTTAGGACATTATGTAAGATTATAAGAAATCAGAATGCAATGATTAGCAAACCTAAGCTGATCAAACTGAAAAATGTATTGTTTTTGACAAACATACAATAATTCTGAATTTGATGCCTGCAACGTGTTTGAAAAACGGTGGGACAGGTTCATGTTTACCGTTATGTTACGTCACCTTTTCTTTTAACAACACTCGGTGAGTGTTTGGGAAGAGAGGACACTGATTGTTTAAGTTTTAAAATGTAATTCTGTCCCATTCTTGCTTGATATAAAACTTCAGCTGCTCAAAAGTCCGAGGTCTCCGTTTTGGTATTTCGTGTTTTCAGACTCCATAATACGCTTCATAGTCTTGCTGGAATGAACAGGGATGTCCCTGAAGAAGACGTTGTCTGTACGGCAGCATATGTTGTTCCTAAATCTGTATGTACCTTTCAGCATTAATGGGGCCTTCGCTAGTTATGGGCACTTACAACCCCTCATACCATTTCAGATGCTTCTGAACTTTGTGCTGGTAACAATCTGGATGGTCCCGTTCTTCTTTAGCAGACACAACGTCCATGATTTCCAAAAACTATTTGAAATGTGGACTCGTCAGACCAAAGGACATTTTAACACTTTGTGTCAGTCCATCTCAGAGGAGCTCACGCCCAGAGAAGTCAGCAGTGTTTCTAGATTTTGTTGATATATGGCTTGTGCGTCGCACTGTAGAGTCTTAACCATTTTCCAAAGTGTTCTTGAGTTGAGTATTATGCTTCATAGGATCACGCCACTTTTTAATGCATTGTCGCCTGAGGGATGAAAGATCACAGGCAGTCAGTGTTAGTTTTCGTCCTTACGTGCAGATGTTTCTCTTTTGATGAAATTATGATCTGTAGATGCTGAAATCCTCAAAATCCTTGCAACTATTGAGACACTTTGCTCTTAAACTGTTGGACTATTTGCTCCCGCAGATTTTTACAAAGTGGTGAACCTCTCTCCGTCTTTGCTTGTGATTGTGATTGGGTCTCAGTTAAAGAAGCTTGTAAACTGGTATATAATTGATTTTTTGGGCTTTTTTTTCCTAAAGTGAACCATGTTGTTATTTATTTTTTGTAATATAGCCTGTATGATGTCATAATGTAAGATGTTTATATTAAACATGGCCAAAGATTCAAATAATGAGGTAAATGTATGTAAAAAGTTAATTGTAGAAATGTGATTTAAAGCAGCTTTGACTTTTTTTTTATTACACTTAGATCTTTTAAGAACACAGGAAGCACTTTTAAGTGCTAAGTGCTACATTTACATGTAGTGATAAGTGTTAATCTCTGTCCAATCAGAGCCAAGATTACCTGGAAGAGGAGCGGGACCAAAAGGCAGAGGGAGATGACTTGCCAATGGATGAAGACAAAATAAATAAACAGCCAATAGGAGTGCAGAGGGCGGGGTCAGACATGATTTACACAATTGAAGACGTCCCACCGTGGTACTTGTGTATTCTTCTGGGACTACAGGTAAAACTGGGATTAGACTGTGATTACACTTGTCTGATTCAGATTGGGACAGGGATTACTGGGTTTGTTTTGAGTTTAGATTGGGCTGATTTGGTTTAGACTGGTTAGATTCGGTTTTAGACTTTAATTATACTGTGTTTAGACTGAGTTGGTGAGGTTTTCATTGGGCCCTGGACAGGGATTACTCACTTGAGACGAGAATTGGACTGGGTTTAGACTGGGACTAGACAAGGATTACAGGATTTATACTGGCATTAGGGTCTGATTCAGTTTAGGTTGGTCAGATTTGGTTTTAGGAGGAATTGGACTGGTTTTAGACTGATTTTTGTATGATCTGATTTGATTTAAAATGTTCTGAATCAGTTTTGACATGGATGTTTTTTGGGTTGTTTTTTTTGACTGGTTTGATTCAGTTTTGATTTACAAAAGGTTTAAGGTAAATGTTTTTGTCCAAGTAGAACTCAGGATATGGATGGATTTTATTTGAACATTTGTCAGATGTAAATCATGACCGAGCAGCTGCAGGTATGGCGTATAGAGTTTAGGAGAAGCCATGTTTTTTTTTCTAGTTTGAAAATCAGGAGAGGACGTATTCATGTAATATCACCTGTCACTTGTTCTAATCTATCCTCAGCATTACCTGACATGTTTCAGTGGCACTATAGCAATACCGTTTCTTCTGGCTGAGGCTATGTGTATTGGTCAAGACCAGAACACCATCAGTCAGCTGATTGGTACCATTTTCACCACTGTCGGAATCACAACTCTGATCCAGACCACTGTGGGAGTCAGGTGAGTCTGTGAGAGAGAGGTGAGTCTGTGGGAGTCGCATATCTCTCACACATTTGTGTTTCTCTATAGACTTCCCTTGTTTCAGGCCAGTGCATTGGCTTTCCTGATTCCTGCACAAGCCATCCTCGGTCTGGACCGCTGGAGGTGTCCCAGTGAGGGTGAGTTTGACATGAATTTAATTCTGTAATTAAACAACCACATTATGAAAACAACAAAGCAATCTGTTGTTGTGTTCCTTTGCAGATGAGATTTACGGGAACTGGAGTCTCCCACTCAACACCTCACACATCTGGCAACCACGCATCAGAGAGGTATATGGTTCTTATTTCTACTGGGGGTTTGATTTGGTCCAGGTTGTACTAGCAGCAGACAGGAATCAATGAAGCCAAATTCCTGATTCTGTGGTTCAGGCAATAAAAACTTGGGTGCGGGAGGAGATCACAGAGGTCATGGTGAGAGACTTTTAAGGGCCGTTAAAACCAGTGTTGTGCAAGTTCTCACTTCAGATGAACTAGTTCAAAGTTCACACCAATTAAAAAGAACCAGTACATGTTCAAGTTGATAGTCCTAAAAATGAACTAGTTCAGGTTCAAGTTGACAGTCCCAAAAATGAAATCCAGGGTCAGTTGATCAAATCTGAGTCTTATATCAATGGTCAAACAAATCTGCAACTTGAATCTGACTTCACGTGACTCAGCTTCCCCACCTCTTGATTCAGGAAAGTCCTCATCTCTGGCTGAGATAATCAAAATTTGAATAAATGATTTATTTGTTTGTGTGTTTCAGATCCAGGGGGCTATCATTGTTTCCAGTCTTGTGGAATTTGTGATTGGTTTGTGTGGGTTGCCAGGTTTGCTCCTGGAGTACATCGGCCCTCTCACCATCACTCCAACTGTGTCACTAATTGGCCTGTCTGTGTTCAGCACAGCTGGAGAGAGAGCTGGGTCTCACTGGGGCCTGTCATCACTGTGAGACCTGTCCTTCTGTCTACCTATAGATCTTTTTATCTGTGTCTCTTCTGTTCTAGTAAGCTGAATATATATGACCTGCAACATGTTTTGGCAGATAAACAGACAGACAGCTCTCTCTCTCTCTCTCTCTCTCTCTCTCTCTCTCTCTCTCTCTCTCTCTCTCTCTCTCTCTCTATCTATCTATCTATCTCTGCAGGTGTATTTTGCTCATCGTGCTATTTGGTCAGTGCCTGAAAGAGGCATCACTTCCTGTTCCTGTTTACAGCAGAAAGAAAGGACTGACCTCCACCAGAGTCCAGATATTCAAAATGTTTCCTGTAAATGGAAAGCACACACAAGCTCAAATAATTGAAGGCAACAACAGATTACAAAGCAGTAAAATATTCTAAGAAATAAGAGGAAACAAAAATGGGACTGAACAAAAAGCAAGAAAAAAATTTGATTTAAATGGATACATTTTAGACTTTATGTGAGATAGGAGACTGTTCCAGAGCCTGGGAGCAGGAACAGAAAATGTCCTGTCACTTTTTGTTTTAATCCACTTGTGAGGAACTGAGGGTTGTTGTTGTAAGGCTCACCCATGTGACATGGAGGCAGAGTATGGAATTAAAAGATCAGTGATGTATTTAGGAGCTCATCAATTTAAAGCTTTAATAACAAATGATTTTAGTAATGGTGTTACTTTCTCTGTTCCAGTTATAAGTATAGCTGCTGTATGCTGGACAATTTGGAGTTGAGAGATGGTGGAATAGGTGAACTGCACATACAGGGAATTACAGTAACCAATCTGAGAGGTGATGAAAGCATGGATAACTGTTTCCAGGATAATATTAAAACTTATAAAAGCAGCCCTTCACAGTGCAAGTAGGTTCTTTAGAAAGAAAGAAGAAGAAAAATCACAAGAAAATATCACTTCATCTTGCATATTTGCAGACAGGTGCCAAAGTGCACTGGTCAGGCCAGTGGCATGATAACCTCAGTTTTGTTTTTATTTAGACGAAGGAAGTTCCTCACCATCCTGCAGGTTGTTTAAACAGTTAAGATATTTTTGCATTGAGCAGGCATTGTCGGGGGGTAACAGGCCAGTACAATTGTGTGTCGTCCACATAGCAGTGATACAGAATGTTGTGCTTGTCAAAGATAGAACCAAGGGGAAGCATCTATAATGAAAATAAAACATTGGGGGATGCCTATTGAGGGGTTTCCTATTGAGGGTGAAAAGGTAGACGATAAACCATATTGAAACAGAAAACTTTCTCCAACATCTTGGAGATAAAGGTAGCGTGGAGACGGACATGTTTTTTATTACGGTTGTTGAGGTCAAGGCTAGGTTTCAGTAAGGGTTGTAATATAGTTTTGGTTTTAGTTTGTTCCTTCTGCTTTATTTTGAAAGTTTATTTCGCTATGTCTTTGCTGTTTAATGTTTCATTTTGATACTTGTGGATATTGTTTGCTTATAATGGACTGCTGTCCGGTTTTCACCCCTGCCTGTAAGTTGGAATATAAAATTTCTGAACTGCACTAGCTCTGCCTCTTGTGTCTGCACGTGAGTCCTCCTCTTTGAAGTATCCAAAGTTGTATCCAACCTGACACAGGTTGTGTAATAGCATGATTTAAACTGGATGGGACAACTTGTGACATGATGGTATAGTGACCAAAGCGTAATAGGTGGTATTCAGATATGCTGGAGGTGACTAAATTGGATGATATGGTCTTGAGGGATGAGAATCAGGGGTGAAATATGAGCTTTTTTTGATAGTTTTGATAATGGATATACCAACGTCTGTTAGTACATCATGGCTTGCTAGTTATTTTCACTTTCTGACATCTTTTTCAGATCATCCTCTCTATCTTGCTGGTTTGGTGCATTTGCTACATTCTCACACTGACCAACCTGTTGCCGACTGACCCTGATCGCTATGGATACAAGGCCCGGACTGATGCCCGTGGTGACATCATGGAATCAGCACCCTGGTTCAGAGTCCCCTACCCTTGTAAGACAACTGTAATCCCCATATGACAGACTTCACTGTCCTACAGTCCAACTTTCCAAGGCATATTTTCATTAGCAGCAGCCTACAGTAGGGTCCTTTAGTCATCATCCACATGTTTTGTCTGATAGCCGTCGAACATTTTAGAATATTTTAACATCATTAGCCTGAGGTATGCCTTTCCTTTTAAAGAACTTCCATCCAACTTGTAGTCAGGAACATGAGGGTCCTAAAGTTGGTCAAAAACAGTCAGCAAATGAATTAAGGTCAGCGCTTGACAACTTAAACCTACTGTGAGCGCAAAGATGATGACAATTGAGTGAAGATCAGAGTGTTTATCGTTCGGAAATCTTACGTCCATCTCCTTCTGGTCTCTGATAGGCCAGTGGGGCTTGCCAGTGGTAACGGTTGCCGGGGTGCTGGGAATGCTGAGTGCCACCATGGCAGGTATCGTGGAGTCGGTTGGTGACTATTATGTTTGTGCACGTCTGTCTGGAACTACGCCTCCTCCAGTACATGCCATCAACAGGTGAGAGAGGAAGTAATGTTATCTTACCTGACAGACCCTGTCCACACAAGTGTTTGATGTTTTCTGTTTGTTTCAGAGGAATCTTCATTGAGGGTGTCTCCTGCATCATTGCTGGGCTTTTAGGGACAGGAAATGGCTCCACCTCCTCCAGTCTGAATATAGGTGTTCTGGGCATCACCAAGGTAACTGAGGCCATGCTACCCTGCAAGATGTTTGTTGTTTGGTCAAAACCTACAGATCTGGATGAGAGGTGATATGTTGAAGCCGATAATGTAATATCAGCAGATAACGTTATAACTGCCAATAACGTAATAATTTTTCATTTTTTAATGTAATAGAAGCTGATTATGTAATAACTTGCCAATAATGTAATAAAATTACTAAACCAGTAACGTAATAACGTTTTGCCCATAATGTAATAAGTTATTACATTATTGGCTGGTTGTTACATTATTGGCTGGGTTTAAAAAAATCCTTTAAAAATGTAATAGCTCGAGCCGATGATGTAATAATCACTTTTTTTAAGTTTGATTTATTGGCTATAAAGTATCACACTTCTATGACACTTACCCTTACTGTTGCCTCTTTCAAGTACCTGCTTAAAGACCTGACCACACAAACACCCCTACTCTCTCTCTCTCTCTACCTGGGAATTAAGACTATTTATTTGTTCGTGTAACTTGATGATGAGAATTATCTCCAGCCCTGCCTTCTGCTCCTTAGTCATTTAAGTTCCAACACACATGTTTGCAAACACAGACAATTACTCATATTCCTCTTTGAGAATGTTGTATTCTCAAATAAAAAGACCACCATTTTTTCCATGAAAAATGTCATCTTTAATTAAACCTTTTAACACACTTTTTCAAGCAAACTGTTACAGCTATGCAGTCCTTCCTTAATCAACTGTATTTAAATAACTGAACTGACACTATTAATGTCCCTTGTGCTCAACTTTGCACAAAATTCTGAACTATAAATATAAAGTATATAATATGACCTACAAAGATAACTTTGGTAACACATCTCTGAGCTTAATAAAGAGTGGGTTATTGTCCTTTTTTTTTTTTTTACAGAATTAACCAATCATCAATACTGTGCAGTATTATTACATTAAATGCATTCTTGTAAAGGGCTCTGTAGCGACCTGCTACTAGAGGGGGGGTTAATAGCTATTATAGTGTGGTTGAAATAATAACTGTTTAAAAAATGTCACTTTTGTTTTACATTGGTAAGCGTGGTCGGATGAAATTACACAGATGGTGGGGTTTATCACTAGTTTAGGGTTGGCATGGCTTGTGGTGCCCGGCCCAGTTTGGGGTAACGGAGGCTAGGTGAACTATGGTTGGGTCCTCGTGGGCCCCTGTTCCTCCTTTTCTCTCTCCTCTGCTCCCTCGGGGTGTGTCCTGGTGCCTAGGGGGGCCGGCCCTTGGTGGTCCTTGGGGGGTGTGGGGGGGCGGCCTGCTGGGGCTGGTCGGGGGCTGGCGTCAATGTGCCTCCTGGTCCCGGGTGGGTGTGAGGCGGGGTTGGGGACATCCTGGAGGAGGGGGGAGGAGAGGCATGGCTGGGATTGATGTGGGGGCTCGGAGCTGGGCGGTTTAATGGCTATGAGCCCTCTGATGGGCATGAATGGATAGTCCCTTGGGGCCCCCTCTGCCCTGTGTCCCTGGTGGAGCACCTGGGCAGGCAACTTCCTATGCCCTGGACTCGTACGTCATGCCTGGGCCCCTATGGTGCTGTGGGTTCTGTGTCCCAGATGTTCTCACGGCTGGGGGGACTGACATGACTATCTGGTTTCTGTTGGACTCTGGAGGGGGTCCTGTGCACTGGTGTGGGCTTTGCTGCATGATCCCGGCCCAACACACCAGCATCTACTATGACCCGATCTTCAGTGTTGATTGGGGCCACCAGTGGCCACTGAGCTAGTGTTTGTGGCCAACATCACCGCTCTGTATTCGGTTCTGGGCTGGCTGGGGGTGCATGGAACACAAACCATGACACAACTCATTGGTGTTACTGCCTGTCCTCTTGTCCCTGTTTGTCTCTCTGTTTCACTCATGGTGGATCACGCCCTCTTTGATGAGAGATAGGTGTTAGTTCCAAATAAAATGTAATAGGCTAGTCTTTCAAAGAGGGCTGCTGTAGGTCACATACACACTCGCAAGCACAGAAATACTATTTATCTGCTGCAAGATCAAACTGCATGTGTTTTAAGAAATGGTTTTTACCAAATCTTGGCACAAACCATAAGTATACGTGCAGACAGATATTTGAATAAAAATAAAAATAAATAAATAAATAAAAATGTTACATTAAAGATAACATTTGCATGGAAAGAGATTGTGGTCTTTTTATTTGACAACACAACATCTTTAAAGAGGCATAGATTTCATATCATACAACATATGAGTAATTGTAAACGTGTGCTGCCACTTCATTTGGAACTGGAGTGGACAGATAATTCTAATCATCAAGTTGAACAAACAAATGAATGGTCTTAATGCCTAGGAAATAACACACTCACACACACAATATATATATATATATATATAGACCAAGAGCGGTTCATTGTAGCCTTCACCCATGGGGCCCGACCGGGCACAGCCCGAAGGAGCCACATGAGTCCGTCCTCTAGTGGGCCCACCACCCGCAGGAGTTATACGGGCCTGGTACAATGTGGATCGGGTGGCAGACAAAGGCGGAGGCCCTGCCGGACCGATCCCCGGCTGCCAAAACTGGATTTGGGGATATGGAATATCACCTCTCTGGGGAAAGAACCCGAGCTGGTGCGTGAGGTTGAGAGATACCAGCTAGATATAGTTGGGCTCACCTCAACACATGGTATGGGTTCTGGAACCAAGCTCCTTGAGAGGGGTTGGACTTTATTCCAAGCTGGAGTTGCCCATGGTGAGAAGGTGTGGGTCTACTCGTAGGACCCCGGCTCGGTGCCTGTACGTTGGGGTTTTCCCCAGTGAAGGGGAGGGTTGCTTCCCTGCGCCTTCAGGTCGGGGACGGGCTCTGACTGTCGTTTGTGCTTATGCACCAAACGGCAGTTCGGAGTCCTTGGATGGGTTTTACAGAATGCTGCTACTGGGGACTCTAGTTCTTCTGGGAGACTTCAACGCTCACGCGGGCAATGACAGTGTGACCTGGAGGGGCGTGATTGGGAGGAACGGCCTGCCTGATCTGAACCCGAGTGGTGTTCAGTTATTGGACTTCTGTGTTTATCACAGTTTGTCTATAACGAACACCATGTTCAAAGATAAGGGTGTCCATAAGTGCA